>JAESVK010000591.1:481997-527691 GCA_017140935.1 Hamamelis virginiana | reverse complement strand
CTGAGCATGTTTTTGATACAGGGTATTGATCAAAATGACACCGGTTTGCCCTTTTGTCAAAGCTTCTGGTCCTGATGATGCCTCTATGAAAAAACCTAGTGAAACCCCAAGTAAATACCACGCAGAGCACGTGGATAAGACTAAAAAAGAGTCTGTTGACTCTGCTACCATGTCTCCCAAGTGCCCCTTTGGATATGATTCTAAAAAAGAGTCTGTCCACTCTGCCACTACGTCTCCCAAGTGTCCCTTTGGATATGATTCTCAATCATTTAAGCTAGGCCCTCTCAGCTGTGTAATATGTCAAGCGCTTCTTTTTGAAACTAGCAAATGTGTGCCTTGTTCCCATGTATATTGCAAGTAAGAATATAATGGCGGCATGGAATTTTAATCCTTGTTTCTCATAATTTCTAATATTGATTGTTATTTTTCTATTTATATTTATTTATTTTTTGTCCCTTTTCTGATAATCAGAGCATGCATATCACGCTTTAAGGACTGTCCCTTGTGTGGAGCTGACATTGAGAAGATTGAAGCTGATACAAATCTTCAGAATGTAGTTGATCGATTCATTGAAGGGCATGCTAGAATCAAGAGGTCTCATGTGAATACAGACTCACAGGAAGTTGTCAGTGAGAGTGACAGAGTGATATATGAGGATGTGTCTCTCGAGAGAGGTTCTTTCTTGGTGCAACATGCCATGAGAGTGAGTTAGAGAGCGTGAACTGGTTTTGACTTATTTTTAAAATATATATTTTTTTAACCTAATGTTTTTGCTCTTCTGGGTAGAAACGTTTCTTATAATGCTATCTTCTGCCTGGCTAGGTCCAATTGCTTTTTTGTATTGCATTTTCCTGCTTGACTATGTCTAATTAGTAGTTGGCTCCGCCATGTGTAGGCATTTCGTGCCCATAATATAGAGAGTGCCAAGTCAAGACTTATTCTCTGTGCAGAAGACATACGAGAGCAGTTAGAAAGAATGGGCAGCAAATCAGAGTTGTGGTCACAGCTAGGCGCAGTTCTGGGTATGCTTGGTGACTGCTGGTCTGTCCTTTCTCCCATTTGTTTTCTCACTTTTCTTAGTAATGTATTATCTAAACATGTACATAGAGAATCTTTGTGGTTTATAGTAATTTATTATCTACACATGTACATAGAGAATCTTTGTGGTTTATAGTAATCTATTATCTATACATGTACATAGAGAATCCTTGTGGTTTTGGGTTGGCATATAGCCTCTTTATGAATCCATAGACATTCTATTTGGTATTTTTTAGTTCAATATGAATGGCACGCAGATGTGGAAAGTTCAAACTAGTGTATTAAAAATTACAGGAGCTTTACAGCCTCTCGGGGGTTTAAATTTATCAATTGATGTCACATATAGGAGTTGGAAATTATGGACAAGGCTGTCCAAGAGGCTTTGGATGATTTGGGTAGCTAACCAATAGTTTTTCTGGTGAAGTTAGCATTGTCTTGTAAGAATTATGAAAATGGATCTCTTGTACAAGTGAGACTCTAGTTAAGCATATAATGTGCCTATTATTTATTTTCTATTGGCTTTAAATATCATAGAATGTTTGTCAGATGTGACTCCTTGAATGCCATTGAATGGAAAGTGTTGGTGGGGACAAGTTTTGGAGATTGTAAAACTGATTGCCCAAATTATTATACATTTTTAACAGTTGGGGACTATATTCTCTTCAATGTGCTAAGATATGTTAGTGAATAGTGACATAACGAGTTTATGCGGATGTTGTCTTTGAGGAACTTTAATCTTTTCCATTTAATATGTTATCTTCATGACACATTCCATACAACTAGTGTTTTCATAAGTGTTTTCTATGCTCACCTTGAGGTGAGGTGGAGCAAAAACACTTCATGGCATTAATTTTAGATAGTGCTCCCATGGGGCACACGCCTCATGGCCTGGGGCATATGCCTCTCGGAAGTTTATTAACAACAGTTAGATTTAAGCCTAATTATGCTTAAAAAGCAAAAGCACAGTACGTAACGTATGGGACCTATCCTTCATCTACTGTGATGAACAGAATTTTCAAGTAAGAACCTATCAAATTTGGATATTACTGTTAGAATAAGCCATTAAGAGTACTATGTGGAGAGCCATACTGTCGATTTTTAGGTACATAAGATGTATTCATGTGGTTGTTTGTCATACCTTTAAGATCCTTCTAGGTTGAAAGTGGATGGGACACCTTGGTCTAGATTTTAGCAGTGATGCTTTCATCACAAAGGTATTTGTCATAAATAAGTTTTTAATACTTGCTGGAGTTTCAGGCCAAGTAGAGACGAGGGAGAAAGTATAGACAACAGGAGAAAATCTGTCTGAATGACTTCAATCCAACCAATTGAGTAGTTTACTAGTTTTCACTTTTTTTTTGTTTTTGTTTTTGTTTTTTTGTTTTTGTTTTGTGAGGTAGAAAGTAAGAAAGTGTAACGCCCAGCTTAGACAGTGTAGATTTGTCACCAAAATTTCTTATACTTATTCAATATCAAAATTCATTCTTAAAGTTTTGATCCATTTTGCTTCAATCTCTGTATAATTGTTATACTTTCCATTGGTATTGAGCTACTGAAATTTTAATATTTCTAAGTTTTTCCGGATGCGCACAATATATTGTAATTTCTGGCTAATACTGTTGATTTTTTTTTCTTTTTTCTTTTATTTATTTATTTTTAATTTTATAGTTTTGAAACTTTTAGAACTCTGGAAATACAATGTCATTCCCGTTCTTTGTAAAGCTTTTGTCCCAACTTCTACTCAAATACAATGTAGAGTGATTTAAAATGTTTAATTGTCAAAACCCCTTGGTGATTACAAACTCGAATGTAAGTGAATAGGTGAAACCCATATCATAGCTATCCAATTTTAAACTCATTACGTTGTTTAAATTTTGATAATAGAATATGCTTGCTTTTGTGGTTAAAACATGAAGCTTTTGGTTATAAGCTCTGTTGCATTGATGTTTCAATGTGATTGAAGCAACCCCCCATCATGGATATGCTATTTTATTTACTTATATATTTCATTTTGGCCTAGGGTATGAGAGAACAAATAAGAACAACGAGATTATAAAAGCTGTGTTCCCATGTCCTAAGATTTAGGGATTAGCCAAATCTAACACCCCTAACACTCATACCTGAGTCCTTAATAGTTTGTATTCCCTGTGTTGTCCATGATTCAGTTGTATTCCACCATGATCTTAGCCATTTGTACGCTAATCCTTTTTGCATGTTATGTTTCAGTTTGGACCTTTGCATTATTTCGCAGTTAGTAGTCTGCTTGATAATTTTGATTCGACGAGTGCAATTTCTTTGTATAATTTACCAATTCTACTTATGTATCCTCTCAAGGCTGTTGAGGATCAAGATGAAATTTGTTTATTATTTTGGTCCTCCTAGTGACTAGTGGTTAAACTACTGTGAGGGATGCAAACTGAAGTAGGATGCGCATGTGATGGCTTAGAGTAAGGAGCCTGCTTTGCACGTAATGTGACTGTCATTTTGTTCGCTTCATTGTCATTGAGGATGTTGATAGATTGTCTCCTGTGCTATATCACATGCCAAAAATAATTTAGTTACAAGGATTGAAAGAATGTTATTGTGTTTTGTACCGTTCTACGAATTACTTTTACTTTTCTTAACAAGTTGTATAGTAGGCAAGTTGAATAAGCAATCCGCTTTCAGCAACACACACACACATATATATATATATTAAATGAACAATATGGAGCTGATCTCTGCTGGAGAATGTTTTTGAATGACCTGTTGATATCTCTCAGAATTAAAGAAGGGAATATATCAAAAGAAGCTCAAAAAAGCTTTTTAAATCTGAAAGACCCTTTAAATAATATGTAAGTCGTGTACCTAGAAGAGGAAATTTTACATTCAGAATCTGCTCTGATTTAAATATTGCCTTATTTGGACTGAAATGCCAATCATCCACGTGTTTTGTCCAAGGATTAAAATGCCTTGAACCCTCTAGTCCCTCTCTTCTTATTACAAGCATGTGCTTGTGGCTCGAACATAGCTGAACCTACTAATTAATGGTGCTATTCTCTCTACCAGGGATGGAAATGGGGTGGATTTGCAACGGGGCATCCTATCCCTACCCCAACCTTGATAGGACAAACCCCTATCCAGTTCCCGTTCTTGTCCCAAATATGTTTTGGATTAGCAATCTTGATCGTATCCCTGTCCCGTTGAAAACTACACAACTCCATCCCCACCTTGTCCTGCCCCATCAAGTAAAAGTCTTAAAGTGCACGAAACCAAACTACTGGAAGCCTAACAATGCCAATTTTTTAATCAAAGCAGAAGATATTACAGGTATTCCAAAAAAAAGATTGTACTAATCCAAATCATGGAGATGCAAAATCAAAGAAAGAGAGATTGAAGTGTGTAGGTAAAAAAATTTAAACAAAAGGAAACAAACTTTTGATTCACTTACTAGCTCCAATAATGGAACGGTAATAGTGTCGAAGGTGCGGTGAAGAGATAGCTACAGTAGAAACGGCAATGTTGTGGTGAAGGGATGAAGGTGAAGATGGGTATTTATAGAACTTTATGTAGTGGCTTTGATGCACAACCAGCAGTCCCACATTACCCAATTAGTTTACACAACCAGCCTATATAAGCTTCTTTCTCTCATGCTTAACCCACATGAGCACACGAACGCATACTCTCTCTACCCGTGGTTGAGTATTTGTCTTATTCTAAAATATGTAAACAATGTGGGATCCTGAACCCAAGACAGGTTTAGGTGTGAAGCCCCATCCCCATCCCCATCCCCAACCCTTTCCCGCTCAATGACATCCCATCCCTGTCCCAACTTTTTTTGTTTTTTTTTGTTTTTGTTTTGGGGGGGGAGAGGGGTGTGGTGGCACCTGTTTATCCTGTCCTGTTGCCATCCCTACTTTGGGTTTTCTTCAACTTTGGAAAATAGGTAGAGAAACAAATGAGATAAGAAGGAAACATTGTACATAGTTTTACCTTTGCAGCCAACAAATTTCTTTTAGAGGTATTGGTTGTGAGAAGAGGAGGAGGGAGGCAGGCAGGTAGATTAGTGAGTTTCATATGCCTGCTTGATGTGGGTCTTGAAAAATGTCACAGACTCATGCCTTGATAACAGTTTTTTAATTTTAAATGCCTCAAACTGGGTCCTTTGAAAGGCATTTCCGGTAACTTTGCAAAAGGGACATGCAGCTTCACGTCTCTGAAAATTGTTAATCTGCTTAGTTCACCATGGTCTTGTCTGAAATTATATCTTGTCTCGGATAGACAGATACTAATACTCTGTTAGGTAAAAAGTATGGAAAAGTGGAAGGAAGGAAAGGGGTTGGACTTTCCTTCCTCAGGGAAGGGAGATCCACTTTCCTTCTTGTGTGTTTGGTAGGATGGATAGAAAAGTGGCTTCCTTCCTTCCTTCCAGTGTATTTGGTACAGGAGGAAGGAAAAGATTTTTTTTTTGTTGTTATAAGCAACAAATTTATTGATAAAAAAGAAGAGGATAAGATGTCCTTCTTACAAATAGGAAACACTAAAAAGGAAATAAAAAGAAAACAAACTCTACTAATTACAAATGGCCACCCAATTGCTCCTAATCACAAACAATGGAATACTTTTGAAGTCCTTAATGATTGAGACCCACAACGAAGACAAAAAACTAGCTTTCTCCCACATACAATCAATAGACCCCCTCTTATCCTAAAAAACCCTAGCATTTCTTTCAATCCAAATAACCCAAAAAATAGCCAAAATAAAGCATCTCCCTAAAATAGAAGCTCTCTTAGATGATCCAAAAATGTTGAACTCAATTTCAATCAACTGAAAAGCATGTGGAGGCTCCACCCAAAAGATGGAATACCTAATTTACTATTTTACCCTTGTTCATTTGGTATAAGAAAGAAATGTATTTTTGTCAATATAAAAAATGTAGGAGGGCATTATTGGTTTTTTACCCCCTCCCTCCTTCCCGTCCTCGCATTCATTTGCCCAAAAATGATAGGATGAGAAAATGTGTAAAAAGTGCACTTTTCTTCCATCCTCATTCCCCTCTCTTCATACCAAACACACGCCTCCCCTCTCCATCCTTCCACTTCTCCCATATACCAAACATAGCATAGAGGAAGATGTGCCTGCTGGCAGCATCACAGCATGCAACAACTGGTAGAAGCCCAACTCCCCAACCAAGCTTGGCTGATGGCTGCTGCTTGTTGGTAATCATAACCGGGATAGAGGGAACTTTAGGATCTTGGGCAATTCTAAACTCAACACATGTGGCCAAAGGGAAATTCAGTCTCAAGGTGACTACAATGATTAGAAGTTAGAGATTTGGGTTTTTAGGTTACAATATTATCTATAATGGATTTTACTGATGCGAAAGTAATGTAATGGGTCTTTGGATTGAATTTTTTCCCTGGGAGGGTTGTTTTTGGCATTTTTCCAAGTAATAGATCCTGATGCCTGATATGTTTATCTGAATAAAAATCTAAAACATGCCATGTCTATTGCAGTCGAGCAATGGGGGATGCTGCTTCTGCAGTTACATATTTTGAAGAGAGCGTTGATTTCCTTTCAAAATTGCCAATGGATGATTTGGAGGTTATTGCATTGCAACCTTTACGGTGTATTATAAGCATTTGTTTGTATAGTTTAATTATGCTTGCTGTAATTCTTCTGGTACTTTTCTTCTGTAGATCACACATACACTATCTGTTTCACTTAATAAAATTGGAGATCTTAAATATTATGATGGGGACCTGCAAGCTTCAAGATCTTACTATTTTCAGTCTTTGAATGTTCGTCGCAATGCCATCAAGCTTCATCCAAATTCTCCATCTCAGGTCAGCAATAGTTTTTGCATATGAAATTTGACTTGTCATTGTCATTATCATTTACTATGTGTTGTTTAACTTTAAAAACGTGGGTAAATGTATGTGAATAGAGGGAAAGGATGTCTATATGAATTTGAAGATTTTACCCGGCCGTGTGGTGCTACTAGGCTTGTTATTTTAGCAAATTTGAATATAATAGGATATCCAGCATGATAATCCATTCTTTTTGATTTTTTTTATAAGAAAAGCTATACATTTTCTTCATTTAATTTGGTCTAAAGATGGCTGGTTACTATACCTTATCTGAGATTTGGTTTCGGGGTTTGGCCGTTTGGCACATCTTCCTTTAAAAACCCTTAATCATTTACTGATGTACTTGGTTCTTTTTTTTCTTATTGTTGTTGTCAACGTTGTATTTTCTATTATGAATTATCATTAGTTGCACTGTAAAATCATCGGATTAAGTCATCGTATATCCTGATATAGCTTATTTGTTATCCAATATAACATATTCAAATCGTATGGATTACTGGGTAAGAAGTTTGTTTGGATTTGTATGAGTGAATCATATTTGGGTCATGATCCCATTTTTAGACAGGCCTGGGTTCTGTCATGCTACACTTTTCAGATATGTTACATGGATATGTTATCTCAATTCTGACCTTTTGGTAATGTACTAGTTCACTTCAAATCATATACAGAAGATGTGCTCATCTTCTAAATGGCTATTTCATCTAAACCAGTGGTCAGTAGCGAAAAGAGTACAATTTATTGGATGAGAATCATTCTAGTGATCAAATATTGGTTCTTGATGGTTAAGTGGACCTAATGATGTATAAAAAATTATTAGGGTTCATGGGAGATGTGTTATAGTTGTTTTCAGATTTGTACATGAAGACTCTGTAAATTTGGTGAAACGGAAAATCCTTTGACTTCAGGAAGTATTTCTTGAGTTAATTTTTTTGGAGAGAAGTGCTGTCTTTGCTTGGTTTTATTTGTTAGTGAATGCTTAATATGGATTGACAGGTCAATGAAAGGCTAGAATGATATTCTAAATGAGTGTTTAGAGGGGCATTAGTCCTCTCTTGTAAGGTTTGAGATCTCAGGGTGGACTGGCGTGAAAGCAATTTATTGCCGTCTTATTCTTAGAACATATAGTGATGGATTGGTTTCCTGCACATTTGAATTCTTCATAGCCTTTTTGCAGAGAGAAGAGGTCAGTAGGATTAAATTAGGTTAGTGATGTGAGAAGAAAGCTAGAGGTTACATAATCTCAATTAAAATAGGAAATCCACTTGGTGAAAATCCATTTAAGTAATTATCATCTTGATTATTTTGGTGGTTGGAATGGTTATAGCAGGTTTAAGGATGGTTTGACTGACCAAAGTGTAGCTATTGACAAGTAGGCTTTATTCTTTTTTTATTTTGGAGGAATTTGGTTTCATTTCCTGTATGCTCTTTCTTCAGATTTGGCACAGTGTACTTGAATTTCATGGTTGGAGGCCAATGGCAAAGGCCAACGAATTTCCCTTTCTGCATTTTTTATTTTGTTGGACTTAATACTAATGGAGTTCCATCCTTGGATTGAGATTTGTCAGTGTGTTTGGGATGCATACGGTGGCCCATTGGAAATAGGTGGTTGTTTTCTTATTTTCTTAAACATGTTAGTTTTGATTAATTGCTATTGGTTTCAGTCGTAGTGAGTTGTTGAAATTTTTACATACTTAGCAAACAATAAAAGTCTCGGGCCGTCAAGTGTGAATATGAAGGTTCAAGTCTTGAGAACAGCCCCTTTGTGCAATATTGAAGGTTAGGACCATATCTAGATCACCATCCTAGGACCCCACTTTGGTAGGACTAACACTGACTATTTTTATTTTCCCCCAAAAAGTAGGATTATACAAATTTGAGTATGAATGATGGTAACCTCTAGAAAAAGAGGCCATTGCATGAGTGGCTGCATTCGCCTCTTGATTACAAAAGGTAGTCCCGAGTTTTTGGAGTTCAAAAAGTAGTCCCTAGTGTTTGCATTTGCCTCTAAAGTAGGATCTCGTGCTTCAGATTGTTGGCCTGCCTCAAGCGCAACATGTTGGCAGATACTAACGAGTATGTCAAGTGTGTGTGGGTTGGCCGCGAGTTATATTCTAAACCTTGTTGCCATTGGCTCTATAGTGACATTGGTGCTATTGTGCTAATGCCAATGTCAATAGCAAAACCCATTATGAAGTGCCCTATTTAGTTTCTAATCCTTCTGTATAGACGCCTTTCCTGGATTTCCTTTAGCTTCTCCATCCACATTTATCTTAATGTAAGTCGGTAACTATGGGAGCTTATTTCCATCTTTGTGAGGTAGGACATGTTGTGCTCTTTATTTTTTCTAATAAAATTTCTCGTTGCTTACTGAAAAAAAATGTTAACTATGGGAGCTTGTTGTGTCTTCCATAACATGTGAAGTTTGGTATTGTTTATGATTGTAATTGTTTTCTCCTTAAAATAATATATATGGACCAATGGATCCGTAATGTAGAATTAGTAGCAGGTCATTAATAAACCTTGAGCGAAAGGAATGATGCCCCTCGAATAAGGGTGCTCTCCTTGAGTACTATCTATTTCAAGATAAATGGTCAAACAAATGATAACTAATTGGGAGGTTATAATTATTAAAGATGTCCTTGAATTGAAGGCTTATATTTTAAGTTTCCTCCAAGGAATTCACCACTTTAATAATGGAGATGCCCACTAATAAGATGGATGCCGTCCATGGGAAGGAATGTGTTCCTTCTGAGGATGCTCACTAATAGATGGAAGCTGGGATGATGAAGGGATCAATCCCATCCCCCCCTAGAGTGTACGCCCTAGCCTCATGTGCCTGCCCAGGTCTGGCCGTACTTGGGAAGTTACACTCAAACTTGGTATTGGTAACAATGAGGCTGGGATCCCACCCTCGGCGAGAAGGGATGGTTGTCAACAGTCCATTCCATCGGGGTGTCTTGAGGGATGTGATTTGGAGGATTGAGTGAGGTCTAGTTAAGGTTGGGGATATTCTCTCCATATGAGGTACCTCATGGGGAGCCTCTACCTCTCAACATTGTAAGAGTGGACCCAACAGCCCCACATTCAGGAGAGGGATCTGCTGTTGCTGTTGCAGCACCTCTGTACAGGCCGGAGGTTCAGGTCCCACCAAGGAAAGGTTCATCACTATGGAAGACGTGGAAAATCTCCTTAAATAGAAAAGGTTAAAGCTTTCTTGTCCTCTACCTCCTCCACCAGAGTATGACATGCGGCTCCTTATCCTCTTGAGTTAGCAGGTGCTCCATATCCTTAGAGATATGTACCTCCCCTCAAATTTACAACTAGAGAACATATTGTATAAAATGCTTATGTTAGGGACTTATGGACTTAGTGGTATCTAATTTTATACCGTAAGGTCCCTAAGATTTTTAAATTCCTTTGCCTATTTATTATGTTAAATTTTTTTTGAACCTAGTGGTATATAATGCTTATGTTAGGGTCCTTAGCATAAAAGGTATAAGTGTTAATAAAAGACATAATTTTTTTATTTTAGTAAAAAAGTATGTTGTGAAGTTTTTATAAATAAAACAAGTAGATACAGTGAGAGATTCCTTATTAATTATAATAATAGAAGGGCATTTTACACAAAAAATAACAAGTTTTGCATCAATTACGACGGTAGGCAACGTTTGGAAAATATTACCCACATGGAATTTCGCCCTAATTTTTTCCATTTTGCCCCCCAACGGTAAAAAACCAACGAGATATTCAAATTTTCCTAGCGATTCCCACCTTAGCGATCCCCAACATTTGTTAGCGGTCCCCATCCCAAAAACACACGAAGTCCCCACGTTTGCACGGAGTACTCACCTAAATCGAACAGACTACCTTTTCTTTTCCAATCGGTCAATCAAATAGATTTGCGGGGCCCACAATATTTCTTGATCCCTGCACCCATCAAAACCGGTCACATCAACATTCATTGTTTTAATTACTTATAATCCATTCATTAGTCACTAAATAATCTTTAATCACGGTAATTAAAATTTAAAAACCTTAATTAAAACAATGAAATTGGGAAAGTAATTAAGGTTAAACAACCTTCCTTAATTACTTTAATTACTTTCCCAATTTTAATTAAAAGATTTTAAATTGGGAAATTAAGGTTAAACAACAATCTTAATTAAGGTTAAACAATCTTCCTTTTACTTTCCCAATTTTAATTTAATTACGGTAATTAAAATTTGGGAAATTAAAACTTTAGAAAGTAATTAAGGTTAAACAACCTTAAATTAAAACAATGAAATTAAGGTTAAACAACATTCCTTAATTACTTTAATTACTTTCCCAATTTTAATTTCCTAATTTGAATTAAACATTTAAAATTGGGAAATTAAGGTTAAACAATCTTAATTAAGGTTAAGCAACCTTCCTTTTACTTTCTCAATTTTAATTTCCCAAATTTTAATTACTGTTATTAAAGTTATTTAATGACTAATGAATGGATTATAAGTAATTAAAACAATGAATGTTGATGTGACTGATTTGATGGGTGTGGGGATCGCGAAATATTGTGGGCCCTGCAAATCTATTTGATTGACTGGTTGAAGAAATAGGTGGTCGGTTCGATTTAGGTGGGGACTGGGGACTCCGTGCAAATGTGGGGACTGCGTGTGTTTTTGGGGATGGGTACTCCTAAAAAATGTTGGGGACTGCTAAGGTGGGGATCGCTGGGAAAATTTGAATATCTCATTTGTTTTATTTTTATTTTTATACTGTTGGGGGGCAAAATGGGAAAAAATTAGGGCGAGATTCCATGTGGGTAATATTTTCCAAACGTTGCCTACCGCCGTAATTTATACAAAACTGGTTATTTTTGGCATAAAATGCCCTAGTAAAAATAGGGGCTGAATTATAAATAAAACAAGTAAATAGAGTGAAATATCCCTTCTTAGTAATAATAATAAAAATAGGGGCTGAATTGTAAATTTTATATGTTATAATAATAAGTTTATGGGTGGGGCTATATACAGCACACCATTTTACTAAAGGCAGCCCATTTAAAATTTTTATTTTTCCAAATTTACCATTTTCTAACTACAACCCACTAATTTTTAGGCAATCCATTACTATACAAAACAAAAGTTTTAAAATGCCATAAATGCCCCAAGTCTAAATACAAGACACAATTCTATTTGCAACCCATTACCCCCAACACTAAACCTAAAACATATTACCCCAACACTTTCATTTTAGGTTTGTTTGTATATTATTAGTAAACATCATATTTGGAATAAAGTTACTTCAAAACATGAAAATAGCGTTTTATAACCATTATGGTATAATGGTGTTACGAAAAAACCCATGTTTTGATCGGAAATTTGAAAAAAAAAAAAAAAAAACAATGTTCGTGTTCGCATTCGGACTGCTAATGCCGAATATGATGCTTTAATATTCGGTATGTTAATGCCGAATATGAAACACTATATTCCACTTCAAAAAATCGAATGTAGTTTGCAGTCTTCCTAAAGCTAATGTCGAATATGTAAATTGCCGAATAGTAAACCTTTATATTCGGCATCAGCTTACCGAATACTTAAGCTTCATATTCGGCATTAACTTACCGAATATTAAAGCTTCATATTCGGCATTAGCAGTCCAAATGCGAACACGAACAGAAATTATTATTTTTTTTTTTCAATTTTCCGATCAAAAAATGGATTTTTTCGTAACACCATTATATCATAATGGTTATAAAACGCTACTTTTCATTTTTTGAAGCAAGTTTATTCCAAATATAATGTTTACCAATAATATACAAACAAACCTAAAATGAAAGTGTAGGGGTAATATGTTTTAGGTTTGGTGTTGGGGTATGGGTTGCTTATAGTATTTCTGTTATGTAATGGGTTGTATTTAGTAAAGGGGTAAAATGGGTATATTAATTAAAATTTTATTGTGCTGCCTTTAGTAAAAATACAAATGGGTGGGTTGTACTTAGAAAATGGGCTGCCTTCAGTAAAAGGTGGGCTGTATATAGCCCCACCCTAAGTTTATGTGTCCAGAATCTTCCATTCTTCCAACTGGTACCATTAGACAGAGTCAGCGAGAGAGGAGAAGTAAAGAAGAAAAACAGTGCACTGCTCTCCTCGACACCAAAAAATAAAAGAAGGAAAGAAGAAGAGAAAGCAATAATCTGCTGGCTGCCTACTGTTCCATTAATTGTTGCTTCCTCTTCTATTTTTTCTGGCTTTGTATGGTCTATGGCTGCGAACTGAACAACGACAACTTCTTCCTTTTTTTTTTCCTAGGTTCTAGTAGTTCGCTGTTGCTGCTGCTGTTGTTTTTTTTTTTTTTTTTTCACTATATCGTTTATCTCGGTCGAGTTGAACGAGTTTAAGCCTATTCGCTGTGATACATGACTCGGGACAAAGTATCATCTAGGTGTGCGCCGATACCTGGTTAACTCGAACAAGTTGACTTGAGAGCAGCCGATACTTTGAACCATGATGTTTTCTCTATTCCCTCGGAGCCCATCGTGCCAATGAGTCACTCAGACTGAGGGAGTTCTCCAAATCTCTTACTCTTAGTGCTTACACTTGGTTTTCCAATTTGGCCCCTGAATTAATGCCAACTTAGGAAAAGGTACAAGCATTTTATAAGAAATTCTTTTAGGCGGATGAGAGAGTGACCACCACCACTCTTAGTCAAGAAAGACAAAAGCAGGATGAGGAACTTGTCGCCTATGTGCGAAGATTTCGAGGAAAAAGCGAAGGAGTGCTATGACACAATATCAGAGGAGGCGTTTGTAAGCTTGTGCATATCATGCATGCTTCCTACCTATAGAAAATGTTGCTATAACCTCTTTCTCTCGCTTGTATGAGGCTTCATGGAGGACTAGTAATGTTCTCTCTTGACCTACCAAGCTAGAATGGAAAAGGGAGAAAGAGAGGAGGAACGGTGGTAGTTGCTGCCACAGGGACACCCAAGCGGACTCGGGGCAGAGTCCAATTTGAAAAATGGCAAAGATAACCTTGAACTCCCGCCTCCATTACCTTGCGGAATGCCTGAAGTCATGAACATGTTTAATCAATGGGTTCGTGATGGAGTCATCACACTTCCTCCTACAGCTTAAGAACCCACTCCTATGGAAGAAGGAGAGGGGTTAGGGGAGAGGACACATATATATCTGCAGAACTCATTTGGTTTGAGATGAAAGTTGGGATTTGTTGCATGTATTAGCTCTAGAATTACTATAGTTATCCCTGTTAGCCTCGTTGATAGGTGATAGATATTCCCACTAAAGATCTCAGAATTTGCAAAGGAGATAATCACAGCAGATGGTTATAGAAAGAAAGTTGGTGTTAAGAGGTGTTTGTTCATATGGCATATATATGGGTAGCTGGCAGTTTCCATGGTTGATCAACCTTTAAGATCGAGATGTGTCTGAAGTTTTATTTACTTCCTTAGGTGGCAGGGGCGGGTTGGTCGGATTATATTTGGTTTTTGAGACCTATTTGGCTATACTAGAAAATAGATCAGTCTAGTTCAAATCCAATTTTGTTGTCTAGTTCATGTCAAAACCAATTTATACCCAAACGGATTCTAATTTGATTTCATTTTTTTTTTTTCCTTTTTTTTTTTTTTTTTTTTTTTTTTGGTGTTTTCATACTTGAATGAAAGCATTCATTCCTTTTTTTCCCCCCCTGACCAGAATTCATTATCCAGAGAGAGAAATGGAGAGATTTAATGTTTTCTCTTTTCACTTTTCAATTAGGAAAATAGTATTTTGACATGTATCCTTCAGCACTTTTTACTTCCCTCTTTGCTTCTCTCTCTCTCTCTCTACACACACACACATCATCTTCCTGGATGAGCAACTGAGTGAAGCAGATGATGTATTGGTTGGTATTGGATTTCTTAATGCTTGTAACTCCAAACCAAAGCTTGAATAGAAATGAGGCATGTAAAAACCACTCAGATACCTTTTTTTTTTTTTGTTAAGGAAGTGCTACAGATCTAGAGAGAAAAATAGGGATTTGCAGGTGAGAGCTTTTTCGAGTACCACGTTAGTTGATGAAGATGAGACATTCAACTAACGTATAGAACTCTAACAACCTTAACCCACCTAAAACCAAGTATTGTGTATAAAAAGAAAAAAAAAGTTGGAGAGAGATAGAGATAGAGAGAGGGATGGGAACATAAGAGTGATGAGGAGCTAGGGGAGATGAGTTCAACACCCTTGGGCTCCCTCTGTGAAAATAGAGGGAGGGCTCCATCTTTTGATTTTTTTAACAAGCAGATAAAACTAGTTTCCTAAAACCAAGTATTTGTTATAATAAACGCATCCTGAATGGAGCCTCCAAATTAGAATAAAACAAAATGAGCGAAGTAGCCTCAGTGAGCTTAGCAAATGTGGGCCATCCTATTTGGTCTAGTATTATGCTTGGTAGAACTGGTTTTGGGCCTTTACAAACAGCCCCTAAATTGGGAGCTATTTGATGGGAGAAATGTGCTATTGACTAGTTGATAACATGTGCTTGAAGCCTGGAAACCAAAAGAATTGCAACTACTTCTAAGAGAAAGTGAACTGAGACATGTTTCGTTTCTTGCTTGGGGTAATCATATAGAAGATTTATAGGGAGGACATTCTACTACTCAAATGGAGATAAAGGGGAATGAGGAACTTGGGAAGGGTAAAATATATTGTTGACCTATAAAATAGAAGTGTCAGGAGTTTGCCATAACTTTCTCCAAATCTCAGTGCATCTGGGACTTGGTTCTGAGAAAGCCCTACAACTTCTGGATTTCATAGGGTTACAAAACCCCCCTCCCTCTCCCCATCCCCCTCCCTGAAGAAAGAAAAGAAAGAGGTACAAATGAAAGATCTAAATAGATCGTACATTAAAATCTTAAAGATAAATTTTCTTTAAATATAAGCATCTAGTAAAAATCCTGATAAATCATTAATTTTGCAATGTTAGTGAAATCCCAACAATGAAGATTATTGAGAAGTTCATGTCATTATCTTGTTTCTATTTTTGTCCAAAGTGCATAAGAGCATTTTTTTTATGCATTTTGTTTGTTGCTGTTACTTTCTTACAAGCATAAATAGATGTGATTGCGAAAGCTTTGATACTAATTTTTGTGCAATAAATATCCTGAATTTAGTTCAAGTGGTGGACAAGAAAATAAATAGAGAAACAAATGCCAGAAAAAGAAACACAATATGGCACAAGAAGTGTATGTGGTCCGAGGCAAGAAATTTAAAAGCTTCACTGATGATGGAGATTACAATAATATGGATTTTCCTAAATCCACCACGAAAATAAAAATAAAAAAATGCATGAGGTCAAACCTGAAAAGCTCATATAAGAGCTTTTCTTTCCAACTCAGGAGAGCTCTAATCTTGAAATATATATATATAGTTATTTTCTCATGGATACATCCTCACATAAGCTTATGTGCAGACGTGGCTTTTTAGTCAATATAGGATGGGTATTTTAAAAAGTCTAATGTTGGATTGAAATATCTTCTTATGCATGTCATGCATGCCAAAAATCATGGTAATTCAGCGGTCGGTTTCTAAAATACAAACCAAAAATTGTGACAGTATCTAACAGTGAAAAATGTCATAGTTTTTCACAGTCTATATTTTAGAAACCACTCGTTAGATCACTTAATTTTTGGCATGCGTCGCATAAGAAGAATATCTAATCCAACTGTCGGTTTTTCAAAATACTCATCCCATATTGGCTAAAAACTCCTCACATAAGATGTGCTCATAAGAAAATTTCTATATATATTTATATTGGGTCAAGTTTCGGTGACACATGGTTCTTACCCATGGTTTGACACATGGTTTGTAAAACCATATATGGGACATGTATTTTATGAAATCGACCGTTCGATTAAATATTTCGATTATATACATTACGTTTGCCAAAAATCACATTGGTCCAAGAGTTGGTTTTTCAGAACACTGACGGTGAAAAACTGTTACAGTTTATTTCAAAATTATGATATTTTTGAAAAAGTAGCCGTTGGATCAATGTGATTTTTGGCGGACGTGATGCGTATAAATGGATCATCTAATCCAACGGTCGGTTTCTCAAAATACTTATTCCATATATGGTTTTGCAAACCATGTGTCAAACCATGGGTAAGAACTATGTGTCACCGGAACTTAACCTATATATATATATATATATAATCTTTAAAAATCACTCTTCAACTGCTGAACAGGGGGGATTGTCTTGATTTCTTGATGGAATGACACCCCATAACTGCTGAACAAGGGCTTGTCCTGATTGCTTGACACGATAACACCCACTTTGGCAAGAGACACAAAACACAATCAAAGAAGCTACTGTCACAGTTTGGTGTTGCTCTCCCAAAAGCAAACTAATTCTTTTGAATCTTTTCTTAATTGATTGCTGAAGCTCCAACACTAGCTGTTATGCAAAAAATACCCTGAATCCAGGTTCAGTGGCAAAAAAAAAAAAAAAAAAAAGCAAAAGCAAGGAAGAGTCTGAAACCAGACAGGATACAAAAAATTTGCATGGTCCTCCCATTTAGCAGTATTCAACAAAGATGACGTAAACGTTTCTCTAATAATGGAAGCCGCAAGAACATTTGTTTAAAAAATTAGAAAAAATCCAAAACTAAGCCCCAAAAATACAAATAGGAAAGCAAAATTCTGTAATCCTGCATCTATGAAAAAAAGTTAAAGTCTCTAGTTTTGTAACATAAAAAAATTCTTACTTGGAACACTGTTGACGGTCAAAATATGTATGGTTTAGTAAAAAAATAAGACCAAGTCAAAGATGACATGTGGACCAATGGATACATGACATATGGACCAATAAAAAGCAGCCACGTGGAACTAAGGCAACTCACATCACACCACCCCCTATAAAAGTTAGCATTCTCATCAAAAGAAGAAAATGATACACAAGGGTTCAACACCCCCTAATGGAGGTAAGAGAAGACCTCTTCTAATGAAATGAGCAACTGAATATAGAGATTTATTTGGGTGTGCATGAAAATATTGGGTTGAGAATATAAACTCTTCTTATAATCTTATCTTTTCTATAGTGGATTCGATGATCCCCTGCCCATGGATGTAGGCTATAAGTCGAACCAAGTAATCTTTTGTGTATGGTGTGATTGCTTTTTGTTTGCTCTCTCGATCTTTCTTTTCCTATATTTTTCTTTCTTTCTCTATCAACCATATCTTGCCACGGCATATGCGCAAGAACCCGGTAAAAACAAACTCAAATGTCTTTTTCCAGATAAACTCTTCATGAAGGTTAACTTTTTTGGGTATTGGAAGCACTTTCTAATTAGTGCCACAATAGATACATCAAAGAAACGGTACACATTTTTTAGAGGCCCTGTCTTACAAGCATGGACTAACATATCCAATATATCCGCGATATATCTTTAATAAATCTGTATATCAGAGGGTATCAATATAATATTAGACTTACATATCTTTACTGATATTTCGATATATTTTGAAAATACATATTAGATTCCTTTATATACAAGATTATTGATTTATTTATTTGTTATTGTGGAAATGATATATATTTTAAAATTTTAATCCTATGTAACATTTTAATGTAGAATTGTAGAAATTTGTGATTTATTTTGCCCAGAGCGGCATGCTTTATTGTACCCAATACAACACAAACATGTCTTATATACATTTAATTTACAATGCTTTGATTCTAAATTGTGTATTATAGTTTAATATATTATTTTGCAGAGTTTCACTGAAAAATTTTATATTTAACTAATAATATTCATCGTATCTTTAGATCGATTTTGATATTTTCGATATGATGAATATATCTATCGATATATTTGTATTTTGAAACCATCGATATATCTATCGATACTGATATTTAAGTCCTTGCTTACAAGAGCAACCACCCTATTCCCCATTAAGGAAAGCCCATTCATAATGTACTTGGGTTCTTGACAAAACCTTATATTCGGTGCTTCTTTATGAAGTTAATATATCTGAGTCCAAAATGGACGAGAAATATCAACTTCTATGGTCAGGTTCCCATTCCCGCTTGTTTTACCATTATTTCTACTATTCATTCTCAAAACACCAATTTGGGTCCAATATTTTGAGAAACAAATCAATGGATTAGATACCTTGCTTATGTATGTCATGCATACCAAAAATCATAGTGATCCAACTAGGGGTGATCAAGAGCTGACCAAAACTGATGAACCGAACCATACTGAATCTGTCAAACCAGAATTGGGCGGGTTTTTTGGTAGATTCGGTCAGTTTGGTTTGAGAAATTAGGTGAACCGGATTTTTGGTCTAGTTTTCGGAGATGATTTAATAAATCGGTCAGCACCGAACTGAACTGAGATAATTAATGTAATATATATTTTTATAATATAATAATAATAATAATAATAATAATAATATATTTATTACTTTTATCATTAAAAATATATATATAAAAGCCACAAAAAAATTAGGGTTTCATTCATTTTGCCCCTCGCCTATCATTCGAGAGAGAACTCTCTGCCGCCTCACTCCCTCATCTCGACGATGACGATGCCACCTCCTCCGACCTCTCTCATCACTCTTTTTTCACTATCTCAGTCTCTAGTTCGACTCTTACAGTATCACTCTCTCTCACTCAGATTCCTTTTTGTCTCTCTTATTTTATGACAAGGGCATAAGGATTTGGTGGAAAGTTGGAAGCACCTCATCTTCTCCGATGACAAGGGCTCAAGCACGGAGGTTGTGGTTTGTAAATCCCTAGGATAAGCCCCTCAATTTGTTTTTATTTTTTATTTTTCTCAATATTGAAGAACTAGGGTTTGATTGTGTAAGGGAATGGGGATCTAGGGTTTGAATGTTTAATTTTGTTAGCTCTTTTTTTTTTTTTTCCCTTTCCTCATCTTGATTCGTTCTCATTTCTAGAGAATTCTGAAGTAGTGCTCCAAATGTCACTGACTGACTAGAGTGACTGAGGTAGCTTGTGTTGTGCTGTTTACTTATTATGTTTTTTCTCTTTTATTATGTATGTCTGCTTGAGAACACCTTAATGTTCTGTTTTGTTATTATTCCTTATGGTGCCTTATCATGCCTTTTTACAAATGAGAGCACAATTTTTTTTTTTTTTTTTTCAATCTTATTCTTGGAGAATTTATTTAGCATGTTTGGTGTATTATCCCTGTTATTCTTTTAATTATTGGTTCATGTCCTATGAATGATAGAGCTTCTGCCTATTTAGAGGAATTGGTTAAGCTTCTCAAGTATATATATATAAATGCAACTTTGTGAAGCTTTTGATCCCATCAATAATTATTTTGGTTTTGCTCCTTATTCACATTTAATATAGTAAGAAATATGGCAACTTTGAGGTTAGAATGTTTGTGAAATATGGCCCAAAACGATGCAACTGACTAAAGAAGGCCAAACCAATTTGGACCAAAATAGCATTGTTGCATACATTGGTCCGTCAGAATCTGTGTTGCATTCTTCCAAACCGAGTGGTGCGGTTAAAAAAATTCCAAATAAACCGGCCAAACTGACCGATGAACGCCTCTAGATTCAACAGTTGGTTTTTGAATAATGTCACTGTGAAAAAACTATTATAATTAAAATCATTATAGTTTTTTACAGTGAGATTTTTTTAAATTTGACCATTGGATTAATGTGATTTTTGGCATGCATGACTTGCATAAGAATGGTATCTAATTCAACGGTCGGTTTCTCAAAATATTTGATCCACATTGGTACTTTGAGAACGAGCAGTATAAATAATGGTAAAACGAGCGGTAAGGCTAGGGAACCTGTTCCAAACTTCTATTTGCAGTTGGAGAGGCCTAAAATAAAGCTATTGTGAAAAATAATTGTAAGAAAATTTTAATGAAACATAAGGTTCAAAATTGAAAATTTTGTATTAGTTTTGTGATAGAAAGGTTTACAGATCCTCTCTTCTGCTTCATTCAGTTTTGCCCTGTTTCTTCTTATGATTTCAGACTCTAGATGTGGCCGTTTCTCTTGCAAAAGTTGCAGACGTGGACAGGAGTCTTGGAAGTGAGGATGTGGCGGTTGACGAATTTAAAGAAGGCATAAAATTGTTGGAATCTTTGACATTAAATTCTGAAGAAGCTGGTCTTGAGCAACGGGTAAGATTCCTGTCTGCCTGACTTTATCTTACAAGTACTTGGGAGTTCATAAATTGATTTTGACTTTTGTTTCCAATGCAGCGCCTTTCTGTGTTGGAGTTTCTTAAGAATCAACTTGCAGAGAAACAACCGGATTCAACACACTGAGGTCCGAGTCTCCTCCAAAGACAAAAGATACAGTAAAATAAAGGTATATTGTCTGTATCCCGATGAGCTCAAGTTGATGTACTTACAATAAGCCTCGGGTTGGTTTAGATGATCCCCAAAAAAAATCAAGAGCTATACGGATCTGGTGAAAATTTCAGGTACTTCTGGAGCTTAAAGCAGCGAATGATTTTTCCACATATCCTCAGATAACTGGCACCTCCATTCAAGTCATACACGATCCAAGTAACTTCTATCTCTCTCATCGATCTAATAAGGACTGTTACTAGAAAATGTCCTCAGGTGGTTGTAATGGAATACACTTGAAAAATCTAGTATGCAATTTGAAAAATCAACAGAGGAATCACTCGTTGTTAGCTAGGTGGGTTGTAATAATGTACACTTTAAAATCTAGTGTACAGCCACGTTCGAACTCTGTAGTATGGTCTTCTATGGATTGAGAAAACTATTAAGGGGATCACCTGATATCCTATGCTACATAATTACATAATGTTGAAATGAATACTTTCGCAATAATTGCTTTTAAAGAAGCTGCCATTGTACAAGAAACTTGAAGAGTCGGTTCATTTGCATGCTATCTTTTATACTTATAATAGGAATCAACTTTCTGGAAAAATGGAATGACATTTGGTGATGCAGATGGATTGTTTTGTTGCCTTGATCTATTGTTGATAGTGGTGAAGATGGAGAGAGAGAGAGAGAGAGAGAGAGTTTCAATCAAAATGAAGAATTAGTATGCTGATAGGTTGTTGACTTGGTGGGCATTGAATAATCTATAACATCATAGAATGGAAATAGAAGAAAACAAACTAGTTGGAAAAGAATCAGAACACACCAAGTTTTAAATTAACTAGTATGGAGAATGGAATATTTATTTAGAAATTATGATAAAATATGCTATACTCTGCTTAAGTTAGAAAGGTAGGCATAACAGAAATGCTACCAAGAATAATATAAGATATTAAAAAAAAATTAAGGACCATTCTTCTTTCATAATTGCGTATTCCTTCCTGGAATCCTAGTAGTAAACTTCAATTGGACATGTTGAATCTGATTCAATGACCTCCCTTGATGTCGATGAACTTAGGAGCATGCCTGTCCATTTATAGCACTTGCTCATTCGTAGTGAAGCGGAAATTCAGGGAATTTTGTAATATTGGGACAAAATGGATCAAATAAATAGAAGAATAGTTCAAAATTCACTGTTTTCCAATTTATAGCACTTGATGCTTCTAGCATCAGGTGCACCTGATATTAGAAGTGTTCTGTATATATATATATTATATATATATAATTTAAATCAATTTTTCGACATTAATCATCATTACATCCACACTGTATTACAGGAAATAATATATAATTGAAGTCAGAAAACCGATTCCATATAAATTAAGGCTATTCTACAAGTCTTACAACTGAACAACTGCTAGAGTTTTCCGATCCCATGTTAAAAAGAACCCAAAGAATAAAGGAAGAAGACGTAAATAAAAGCCTTAATACAAAAAAGAAAAAAAGAAAAAGTGAGAGAATAAAGGTAATAAAGAAAAGAAATTTGCACATGGACATTGAAGTAGGTAGGCTTTCGCCGAAGAGACTCGCTTACTTTAAATTCATCTCAAGCATATGATCGATCTACTTTTTTCTTCAATACGCAATATGTTTGAAAAACCCTCAATAGAGTGAAGATATATATATATATCTTATTTGCAAAATTTAATATAGGAGTTGTATTTCAAAAAACCCATTTATGAATTTGATGTTTGTTTATGTTTGTCAAATATAAAGTTGATTGGAAACTAATAGCTACTTCATTCAAATATAATTATTTTTATGATTAAAAATGTAAATTTATGGATCGAATGGTTATTGGTGTCTGATTAATGTGATTTTTGGTATGCATGACATGTATGAGAATGATATTTAATCTAAAGGTAGTTTTTCAAAAAATAACCCTTACATTAAATTAATTGCGAACGAGCAAAAAAAAAAAAAAAATTAAAAATATAAGACTATTGAACATATCCCTATATTTATGTATATCAAAAGTGCTATTATAATGTATATTTTACACAAAGTTGCCTAAGATGAGGTGTTTAGGACCAATTGCAAAACAAGCTTTGTAAAATTGACCATTGGACTATATACCATAAGATGCGTATCATACATGCATGTTAAAAATTACAGTGATTCAACTGTTGATTTTTCAAAAAATGAAAAAAAAAATTTTGATGTTTTTTAAAAAAAAAAAAAAATTCATTGTTTTATAAGGTGACATTTTTCAAAATCTATTGGTCGATCACCTTAAATAATTTTGTGTAAGATGCATCTTATAACAATTCTCTCTCTATATAGATATGCGTATAATAATTTATGGGGTTGTGTGTGCATTGGGCATTGGGTATTGTAGCAATAATCCATGTGTTGGCTTCGTGAGTTTCAAAGATCTATATAAAGAAAATAAGAAACCCATGGATGGTCTATATGAAAAACATGAGGTTCTGATATGAAAGGGCAGTAAGAAAAAAGAAACCCGAATCATGCATGCAGTGGGAGTTGCGTTGTTGATTCAATTCATTTATGGGACTTGTGATGGAAATATTCCAATCACTTTTAGATAAGAAAATTAAGATAAAGCCAGATTTATACGCAACCTTTTAAATTGTAGTATTGATTAGGCAGCTAATTAAAGGTTCCCCAATCATATATCCAGTGCAAAATTAATTAGGTAATTAATTATATATGCATGCATGCTGGAAAACACCCAATTCATTTTATTAATTCGTTTTGCATGTTTCATTCCCTGCTAATAAGATTTAGCACAATGAGAGAGTACCCTGCAGTGATCCATGGACACTTCCTATCTAATCAGCATAAGCTTATCTTTATATAAGTCTGAAATTAGTAGATAATTATAAGATACATTTTTTAATTAAAAAATTCATGGTTGGATTAGATATTATATTTGTTGGGCCAACAATCACAGTGATCTATTATAAACATCTCAAAATAGATCGAAAAAACCGTCACCGCTGACAACTTTTCAGCTAACGTCATTTATGAGAAAGTGATTGTTGGAATCACTGTAATTTTTGGCATGCATGACATAATAAATAAATAAAGTATCTAATCAATCGGTTAATTTTTTTTGAAATATATATCACACAATTATCTACTAATTTCTTGCTGATGTAAAATTATGTAAATTCTTGCTGACGGGATTATTTCTGGATACATACAATAGAAGAGAATAAGGAGGATGAAAGAATCAAGTTTCCTCACGTGAAAAAGCTCTCCCCCTACAAATATGTGGCTGCAGCTTCATATAACATTACCAATTCCTTTCTTTCAGCTACACTATCTTTGAATTCATGGCTTCCCTTGTGCAACTCCTCCTCTTTCTCTCTCTACCTTCTCTTCTCATCTGTTCCAATATTACTACCCCAAATCAAACTCCCCAGGTAAATTCACTTTCCCCCATTACATTACATCAATCAGTCCGTGTTTGGCGGCTGATTTAACTGCATGCATTAATTGGGATATATGATTAACATTCTTGTATTTTGCAGTCTTATATTGTATATATGGGGAGTTCATTGAATGCTAATGGGAGAGAAAATGCTGATGAAGCGGCTCATTTGCAATTATTATCCTCCTTTATTCCAAGGTCAGTCACTGCTAATAATAATAATATAATTATTAAGAGCTAGATATATGGAGATCGATCGACCCTGTTTTTAATTTCAATGTTTTTGGCAGTGAAGAGAGAGAGAGAATATCTGTAATCCACTCATATAATCATGCTTTCAAGGGGTTCTCTGCCATGCTTACAGAGAAAGAAGCTTCTGCATTATCTGGTAATTAATTATTCTTTCATTATTATTTTCTATATATGTAATCTTTCACTATGACCGTACATGAATCTTTGCGTAACCACTAAGTTCTAGTTATATACAAAAGAATTGAAGTAATTAAGGTTATAAGTGTAATATACTAAAAAGGTGTCGAGTGTGGTGCAAGATAGCAAGTCCATTAATCTCTCATCGAATATGCATATGAATTTAATAAATTAAATAGGTCTCAACCCCATTCACCTTCTCACCTTTAATTTGTTGCTTTACATTTATTTATTTATTTAAGGCACCACTTCTTATTATTTTCTACTTTTAAAAGTAAAAGAGTGGAGTTAAATATTTTAACAACAATTCTATATCACTTGATATTTTAACCCGAAATTTAAAATCACTTTGATGTATCGTGGTTTGAATAGTGTGTGAAAAAAAAAAAAAAAAAGGACTGTTTGAGAGAAGATACCTCACCACTCAAAACAGGACATATCACGGTGGTTTTTAATTTTGGGTTAAAGTTTTTGGTACTTTAGTATTTTTCATTTTTTTAATTAGTGTGCAAATATAGTATTGATAGTTATTCCTAAAAGTTTTAAGATGGTCAGAAATTTTTTATTATCTCAATGTACTTTTTAAATTATTAATACTTTGTACGCGCGTACACTAAAAATTTCAATTTTTTTACTTTTAAAATAAAAAATCAATTAGGGGTATATATGTATCTTTTTTTATGTATGTACATTGTGTAAAATATTTTTTATTCATTGAAAGGTAAAAAGCATTGTTATTAAACCCGGATCGGACCGGGAACCGGTCCCCTCTCCGGCTGGTTTAACACCCAAAAACCCGTTTTTCAAATAAACCGTACAACCCGGCGGTTCAACAGGTCAAACCAGTCAAAAAATCGGTCAACCCGATTTTTTTTTTTTTTAAATAATTTTTTCAATTTTTTTTTAAGGTGCTAAAATGACTAAAATAGTCCCAATATTTGTAATGACTGCACATAAATTCAAATATATGAATTGATTGTACAAACATTTAAAAAAAATTATATTTTGAATCATTTATAGCTTCTATTCTAATAAATAATTAAATAAATAAATAAATAATATATTTATGACATTACGGTTCAACCCGGCAGTTCAACCGGTTGAACCGATTAACCCTTAACCTGGTAACTTTTCCGGTTCGATGAACGGTCCGGTTTTTAAAACAATGATAAAAAGAACACGTGAAATAGGTCAATAAAAGATCATAGTCATACTATATATGTAAAATTTTAAATATATATTGTACATTAAAAATGTTTTCTAACAGTCATTTTAATTAATTTTCGTAATTGGAGTAGGGCTGCAATCATGAGCATGCATCTTACATTCATCTTGCTCCAATAATCATGGAAAGATATGTCATGCTGAAAAATAGTAGACATTGGTAATTGAATAGCATTTTTTTTTTTTTTTTTATACTTTGAATCTTACTTCAACTCCACTATTGAGCTTCAAATAATAAAAATAAAAATAAAGATTTAAAAAAAAAACAAAAAAAACAAAACAAAACACCCAGTTTGAAGTTATTTTATTCTCATCAAAGATTTGGATCTTATCGCATTAAGTTCCTAAATAGAGTTCTTGGAGAATGAAAAAAAACTCAGCATCTTGTTGTTAAGTTTCCAACCTAAAAGTCTAAACTTGTAGGTAGAGGGCTAAATACATGTATATGAAGTTATAGCATGTCTTTTATTTAGGTGATCGATGTGGGATACCATATTAAGTTTCCAACCTGAAAGTCTAAGCTTGTAGGTGGAGGTTAGGGCTCAATACACGTATATGAAGTTACAACAAGCCTTTTATTGAGGCGATGTGAGACAAAGTAAATTATATTCTTCTACATGCTACAAGCACGTACTTTTATAGGATCATATATATATATATATATATAGAGAGAGAGAGAGAGAGATTCTAATATAAGGTACACCTGATGCAAGATGCATCAGGTGGTCTCTTCTAGAGCTACTTGTTGAGCATATTTTCAGAAATTGACCATTGGATTTGATGCTCCTTTTATGTATATCAAGCCTGCCAAAAATCACAGTGATCCAATGGTTCGTTTCTTAAAAAACCAACTGTGAAAAAAAGGTGATTTTAAAGAACAAAAAAGCCACAGTTTTTCAAAGTTACATTTTCGAGAAACCAACCGTTGGATCACTGTGATTTTTTGCATGCATAATATACATGAAAGGAGCATCAAATCCAACGGTCAGTTTTCAAAAATATGTTTAAAAGTGGCTCTAGAAGAGACCGCCTGATGCATCTTGCATCAGATGCACCTTTTATATATATATATTATATTGGAAATTCATAAAATACTTATAGTTTTAATTTTTAGTACTCTCATTTATGATAGTTGTCAACTTGTCATCCTTCTTAACTTTTCCATTCACAAAATTATATATAAAACAAAATGAAACAATTCAATTCAATTTATATGAGACGATGAAACATGATGTAATTAAATTAATGAATGTTATCATATTTTTGAAAGCAGGCCATGATAAGGTTGTATCCGTTTTCCCTGATAAGGTTCTTCAACTACATACAACACGTTCTTGGGATTTCTTGAACACAGAGTCTGGTATCCGAACCAGACTTCCATATCACCACTTATCAAGTGATGTCATAATTGGGATGATAGACACAGGTGCCTTTTACTTTCCCTTAATTAATTTTATTCTATCTATCCTAGCTCATTATTATTTTCTATGTTTTTAAATTTTGGGCACATAATTAACAACATATGTTAAGAATTTTCTAACACCGTTGGATGTTGTCACGGTTAATTGTTTAAATATGTGTATTTTAAAAACCAACTGTTAGATCACTGTGATTTTTGATAGACGTGACATTTATATGAAGATTATCTCTTCTAACGGTCGATTTTTCAAAATATTTATCTCAGTGAAAGTGGGCTAACGATAAGAATCGTAAGGATGTCTTTATAGGATCGGGACTGCATATGCTAATATTATATATACTTATTATAATTAGCAATGCACCTGCATTGCATGTTTGATTTTTTGTGGAAAAAGATTAATGAATGAAATATAGTTTGAGGAATATAATTAAAATGAAATGTTCAAAGTTGTTAAAAATATTTATATCAAAGTGTTTGAGAAATCAAAATTAAATAGAAACAATATTAAATTAATAAATACAGCACTTTACGTCAATAATCCTAAGTTTTCAAAATATTACGTGAACGAACCCGATCTAAAGATAATTATGTAAATATTTTTTTGGACCGAAATACCCTTATGTAGACAAAATAATAACCATTTTACCAAGTAATTAAACGGTCAAAAGTCAAATTTTTTTTTTTTCAAATGTTTTGTTAACAATCCCCAATATTGTACTGAATTCCCAATTTAATATATAATCCCCAATCCCCAAAAATGAACATAAATCCCAATTTAACAAAGGATCCTCAATCCCCAAATTAACACAGAATCTCCAATTTTACTAAGATTCTCCAATCCTCAACTCCAAACCCATTATTACTGGGGGACATGAAATGACATGCATTAAATATTGATTTGACATATTGAGGATTAAGGATTATGTATAAACCTGGGGATTTTGTGTAAAATTGGGAATGGAAAATTTTGTGTAAAATTGGGGATTGGGGATTTTGAACGAAATTGGGGATTTTGTGTAATGTGTAATACCGGGGACTGGGGATTTTGTGCAAAATTAAAAGTTAGAGTCAAATTTTGATCATTTGAAGGGTATTTTGGTCAAAAAAATAGTGATAAGCTCATCTTCGTAATTATCTTTGGATCAGGTTTATTCACTTAATATTTCTAAAATTTCGGATTATTGACGTAAAATACATTAAATAAATATAAACTGTTACAAAATTTTCATGTTATATTTGTACGTTCTTTTCTTTTTTATTTTGTTTAGAAAAGAAATAGAGTGTAAATCATACGATATTTAATAATTTTAGAAATTGAATTATATTTGAAAAAATTTTAATTTAATTAGAAACACTTTTATTGTAATAGGTAGAATTCTATGACCATGATTATGAAAAAAATTAACTTAATTTAGAAATTTTTTGCAGCAATTGATGAAATTTCATTGGACTGTCTGTTTAAATGGTGTTATTGCATGGGGTATGCTTATGTTTGTACTTTTATGATTGCACCGATGAGTGAGTAATATTTTTTAAAAAATATCTTTAAGGAATTAACCATAGTGTAAACAATACAACTAAAATTAATATCTAAAGTTGTTAAAATTATTTAAAAATAATATTAAATTAATAAATATGAACTTAATATGTTATACAATTTTCATATTAGAAATTAAAACAAAATATTTAATAAAAATAACAACGAAATTGCATCTATTTTTTATTTTTTGAAAATAAAAAATAGAAAGTAAATTATACTATATTAATTGTTTGAAAAATCAAGTTATAACTACAAATGAATTTATATTTATAAGAAATTCTAATTTAATTAGAAAAAGTTTTATTGTGATTGGTGTTATTTTATGAAATCATATCTGTGGATAGAATTTTAATTTTAATTTATAATGCTTTTATTGTATAATTGATAAAAGACGAATCTCTATTTTTCAATAAAATTTCTTGTTGCTTATTGAAAAAAAAAAAAAAAAAAAAAGGAAGAAGAAGAAGACAAATCTTCAAAACACTAAAAAAGAATAAACTTTGTCGGTATTAAAAACTTTGTTGAATTAGAAAATTAATTGAAAAAATGATTTTTAAGAAATAAGCAATTAAAAAGATTTTGGGTAACCAAAATTGTAAGAAAGTAGAAGTATCATTAGCATTTAATACGAGGGTAGTTTGGTGAATCAAAATTTCCCTACATTGAGACTTTGACAAATAGCTAGTGTAGATATAGATATAGATGATGGAGATTATTTTGTAGATATATATGTTTTTTAAATAAAACTTTAACATAAAATATAAATCATTTGAATTAATTTAACAATTGATGATTAACAAATACTAATAAGAACAAACAATATTTTTATCATAAATATGTAAAGAATTAAAAAGAAAAGTAAAGAATAGCTGACTTATGGGAAAGCACGTGATGACATGTTGTTCTAAAGATACTATTGACTTCCCACGTACAGATAATAGCGGCTAATAGTCATTCAGAGATATGATCCCAATAAGCTCTCAGCCAGGTTTTCAATGGATACGACCAATGAAATACAAATAAACCTGTCTTCGATCAAATGTGACTTGGGACCCCTCTATTTATAGGAGAAAATATAGTCGTTATGTAGTGTTAGTTACTTAATAGGCCCATAAAAGTTTTTGCAACCCCCAATTAAATTTGGTCAAAATAATAAGTTCAAAATTTTAAATATCATAAATAAAAGTTTTGAAATTTTAAAATTTTAATATTATTTCTCAACTAAAGATTATTATAATTCTTTGTTCTTTTTTTTTTTTCTTCTTTTTTTTCTTTTTAAATTTTGAAAGAAAAAATAGACTACAATTTCTTCTAATTATTATTAGTGGCAATAGTTGTGTTAGAACAAGTTAGTTTCCCTTTAACACTAGGAATAATGTCTAATTAAGAAAGGAACACTAAGAATAAGCTTTTTAAGGGCTCTTTTGCGTTAGTTTTGTCAAAAATTATTTTTGGGGACTTACATTTTTATATATATTTTAAATTTAAAATTATGTTCAAACTATCTCTTCACGCATTAAAATTTGCATATATACTAAAAGTGATTGTAGCAAAAGCTAAGCCCCGGCCAATCATCATATCATGCGTCAAGTCATTTAAAAATTATTATTACCCTAAATAAGTTTTATATATCCATAAGCAGGGATGCTATTATAAGATGCACTTTACGCAAAGTTGCGTAAGGTGACTTCTATAAGGTTAAATGTAGAATAATTTTTCAAAAGCTAACCTTTTGGATTTGATGAACTTCTTATGAATTTCATGTTTACCAAAAATCACTGTGCCCCAACGGTTGGTTTTTGAAAAATGTCACAGTGAAAAATTGTGACTTTTTTGTTCTTTAAAATGATCATTTCTCGGTTGCTTTTTTGAGAAACCGATGGTTGGATCACAGTGATATTTTGCGAACATGAAATTCAAAAGTACTTAATCCAATCTAATGATCAATTTTTCAAAATCTGTTCTGCATCCCTATAAATTAAGTTCACCGTACGCAACTTTCCATAATTAAGGTGCACCTTATAATAGCATTCGAGTACCCATAAGTACTTGACATAAACATTTTATACCATTAGGTCCGATGTGTTTTTAACATAACAAATATATAAAAGGATTTGAAAATCTAAAATTAGACCCCACCATATAAAGTTCTAAACTCTGGATATATATTTGGAAAAATTTTCCAAGAAAAAACATCACCTTACTAAAGGATTAGAAAGAATGCTATGCCATGAAAGACCATTAATATTTAATATTGCATGTATTGCCAAAGCAGTGACTTAAGAGAGATGAGTTAGATTCAGTCCTAGCCTTTGATATTGCACAAAATAATCACATTCAAGGCTTCAGCTTGTAAATATTTTTACCATTGCATAGGAGACTTTGGTACTAACAGGTAAGCTATTAAAATGGGGCTTTTCTACGAAATAACGTATATAATTTAAACACAATCGAATTTTAAAATTTAAAATTCTAATTATGTTGATAAAAAATACTGCTGAATAATATAGCATATCACTAATACCTATAATTCTACCTACATTTCAAAACACTAATGTGGGATGAATATTTTGAAAAACAGATGTTAGATTATATTCTTTCTTATTAATGTCATGCATGCCAAAAATCACAGTGATCCAATAGTTTGTTTCTAAAAAATGTAACTTTGAAAAAACTACTATAATTGAAAACATTGGAGTTTTTATAGTAGAACTTCTAAAATTGACCGTTAGATCAATATGATTTTTTTCCTGTATAACTTGCATAAAAAATATATCTAATCCAACGTTTAATTTCTAAAAATATTCTACCCATATTGGTGTTTTGAGAACAAGTGGTAAAAGTAGTGGTAAAATAAGCGGTGGGGGGAACATGTCGTTCATATATATATATAGGCATCTCACCTATGTATGAGAACAAAACACATCTTATACGTACGTCACTCTCATTAACCCTTACAAAGTGATTGTATGGAATATTTGTAATTGGTGGATTCGGGGGGCCGTTTGCATTAACTTTTCTTAAGAGATGGGATGATAGTTACTTTTAGACAAGTACGTTGAGAGGTGATATGATGTGTGATAGAGTTTTCATATTAGAAGTGATTGTGGAAAAAGTTAAGGGCCCCAACTTTTGTCACAAACACTTCTAATATAGAAATTTTGATATATGAAAAAGATGGTTAGGATATAATTTTACAAATCTATGCAAAAAAATAGTACTCAAAAAGTTATTTTTGAAAATGCTAATGCAAACGAGTCCTATATATGAGTTAGCAAATAAGAAAGGCCTTATTATAAGGGCCCTTACTTGGGGGGCCCTAGGCAACTGCCTTGTTGGCCTATGCCTAGGGCCGGCCTTGGGTACTATTTAATCATATTGCAAAGAGATTTACTTAATTAGTGTGTTTGTTTGTCCTATGTAATATATGAATTCTTTCATTGTGTTTAATTTGTATATAATTTTCTGAAAAAATTCATGGCTGTGAATGAAAAAAGGGTTCGTTATCCATAAACCCTTCATTTTAAAGATTAATTAAATGTAAATGGTGGCTAAAAAATTTCAAATTCGTTATCCTTTTCCTGGATCTATTTACAAATGTTTGGAAAATATGATAAAATTTCCTTATTGTGTATGTTGGTCCAGGAATATGGCCTGAGTCTCCAAGTTTCAACGACAAGGGCGTTGGAGAAATCCCTTCAAGATGGAAGGGAGTTTGCATGGAAGGGCCCGACTTCAACAAATCCGATTGCAATAGGAAATTGATAGGTGCAAGATTCTACAAAAGCCAATTCAAAGGTAACAATAAGACCCACCAAGCTAAACCCATGTATATGATGGGGTCACCAAGGGACAGTGTGGACCATGGGACACACACTGCATCTATTGCAGCTGGTGCAGCAGTGAGAAATGCAAGTTACTATGGCCTGGCACAAGGTACAGCAAGAGGTGGTGGCTCACCTTCCACTAGGATTGCAGCCTACAAGGCATGCACAGAAGATGGTTGCTCTGGTTCCATCATATTAAAGGCCATTGATGATGCTATTATGGATGGAGTTGATATTATCTCAATTTCTGTTGGAATGAACTCAATATTTCAACCAGATTTCTTAAATGATCCAATTTCCATTGGAGCATTTCATGCAGAGCAAATGGGGGTCATGGTTATTTGTTCAGGAGGAAATGAAGGACCTGATCCTTACACTGTTGTTAATTCTGCTCCTTGGATCTTTACAGTTGCTGCTTCTAATATTGATAGACATTTCCAATCAACTGTGCTTCTTGGAAATGGGAAAACTTTCCAAGTATGACTGCTTTATTAAAACCATCTCGATCTTCACGTTTCTTTTTACAGTTATGTTCAAATTATTTCTTCACATATTAAAATTTTCATACGTACTAGAAGTGATTATGGTAAAAGTTGGTTCTTCATCACTAGCTTTTGCCATAATAATTTCTAGTATGAAAATTTTGCCAATAGTCCTATCACCCCTCAAGCTAGTTATCTAGAAGTGATTATTATTCCGTCTTGTAAATTAAGTGGAATTTGAAGCTTCGGAAGGGATTTTAATTAAGAAAAGCTAATGCAAACGGGTTCATATTGGAGTTCAATTCTAATATTTTTGCTCAACTATTTTTGAAATTTTACTTAATTTAGTCTACATTTTTATAGGGGTCTGCAATCAATTTCTCGAACCTTACTCGCTTGAAGACTTACCCTCTTGCATTTGGTGAGGCTATTGCTGCTAAATTTACCCCTGCATCGGAGGCCAGGTACTCGTGTGTTAAATCTTTAATTAATATCAAGATAGGGTTCTAATATAATTAAGATGTGGTGAACTACTTAAGGCTAATTGTGAAATAGATTTTGTAAAATCGATCGTTGAATTAGATATTCTTCTTATGCATGTCATGCATATTAAAAATCATAATGATTCAACAGTCGTTTTTTTTTTTAATACTGATTTGTGAAAAACTATGATAATTTAAAGAACAAAAAAGTTGTAGTTTTTCACTGTAACATTTTTCAAAAACCAACTGTTGAATCATTATGATTTTTGGCATGCATGATGTGCATAAAAAGGGTACCAAAATCCAATGGTCATTTTATCAAAACTTGTTTTGTAACTGACCCTAAATCGATCATTTTGCGTAAGGTACACTTTATAATAGTCCCTCTGCCTCTATATATATACTAGAGTTGAGAGCACACACAAAGGTAAATAATAGTTTATAAAATTAAAATTAAAAATAAGAAATTGAGAAGGTAGTTTTAAAAAGTTAGTGGGAGAGTGATTGTATTGTAGTTATACAAAGAGGAAGTCATAAGTAGAGTAGAAATTACATATATGTACTTTTAGGTAATTGTGAGTATTATTTTTATAGGGACAATTTTGGTAAAAAAATGTGGAGACAACAAAAGTTTCTTCTCCCTTTATATATGAAAAATGTTCTTATGAGGGATACATCATTTTAACTAAAATCAGCTAAGATCATTGAGCCATTGGATTAGAATCTTGAGATAAAATGGCTCGTGTTCTTAACTTATTTTAGTTAAAATGAGGTATAGCTTATAAGATCAAAACTCATATATAGAAGTGATCTAGTCAGCAAATAACACAAGTCCTTGGATTTCCATTCACTTAATGGAAGATTTATATCAAGATTCAAATATAAGGGTTTGTGTTCTTTGCTTACTTTAGTTTAAAGTCAGCAAATGCTCACTAGAATATTTTTCTATATGTGTATATATATATATGACAAAAAACACATTGGATCAACGGTCAGTTTGTCATAAATATCATTGTGAAAAACTGTGATAGTTTTTTTACATTCTATTAACATAAAATGTATAGTAGTAAATTCTTTTGAATTGGGCTTTTATTATTATGATTAATTAATTTGTGCATAAAATAAATGCAGGATCTGCTATCCAGGATCATTAGATCCAAAGAAAGTTGAAGGGAAAATTATTGTTTGTGTTGACGATGATGCAAGTGGGTCAAGGCGAATCATAAAATTGGTGGTAGAAGACGCAAAAGCCAAAGGGCTCATTTTGATTGATGAGGAAGAGAAAGGCTCTCCCTTTGATTCCGGCACTTTTCCATTTTCACAAGTTGGAAATATTGAAGGCTTTCAGATTCTTAAATACATCAACTCCACAAAGTAAGCATTCCCTTATTAATTAATTTCCAACATTATATTATTATTATTATTATTATTATTAGAGTATCGCTACAAGAAGAAAATGACGATAGTTTAAGAAAATCATTCATATATGGGAAGTTTTGAAAATTCACGATCTTTCTTTTTTGTAACGATACTTGTAGCGATGCATAGCATTTTCCCCACATATATATATATAGTATTTATCTTAAATTGTTAATTTATGTATAAGGATATCAGTGAAGTTTCATAATTTTTGTTTCTATATTTTAATTTTTATGAATTATTTTCTCCACACAGTAAATAAGATTCATGATAAATAAAATATATTTAAAAAAAGCATGAAACTTCACTAGTATGCATGCTTGTAGATGTATTAGAAATTTAGGATCAATATTACATTAAAAAATAATAAGGCTGACACAATTTTCAGTTAAAGAAACAAACGACTAACTGAGAGAAGTGTACAAAGTGTAACAAATCAAAACTATAGGAGGTTAATGTAATACAATTAAAATTATAGGAGTTCAAAATGTAAATCAATGATAGTTGAGTGGGTCAAACTGTAATTTCTCCTCTTTTTAAAGTACGTTCTTCGACTTTAATTTGTCTTTGATCTTACAAGGGATGAATTTAATTTGTGAGGTTGTTTCAAATATAAGTAGCATCAGCCATGCATGAGGTTAAGCTAGCCCCTGCTAACTTTCTAAAATATATTAATATTAATTGTGCTTTGCAACAGGAACCCAACAGCAACTATCCTTCCAACAATTGAAGTTCCAAGATTTAAACCAGCACCCGTTGTAGCATATTTCTCATCAAGAGGTCCTGGAGAACTTACAGAAAACATTCTTAAGGTCCTCTTATTCATTCACATCGATCACTACTTAATTCTATGCCATATATTCTATATATATATCATCAAGTATAGTTACGTCGATCCATGCATGTATATATAGACAGTTTCGATCTAGTCAGCATATGCTTATACAAGTTATGTTAAAATGAAGGCCAATAGATGATTGTAGGATTCATATTTTGAAAATTTTACCGTTGGGTTAGATGATGTACTTATGGATGTCGGGCATGCCAAAATCCACAGCCATCCAATGTCAGAATTTCAAAATATAGTTATGAAAAACTGTGATCACTGAAAATTGCCACAGTTTTTCTCAGTGACATGTCTAAGAAACCAACTATTGCATCACTGTGATTTTTGGTGTGCCTGGCATGTATAAGTACAGTATCTAATCCAATGGTCAATTTTTTAAAATATGCTTCACATAATCTTCTATTGGCTTCATACTGACATAAGCTTGTATAAGCATATACTGACTTGATCATTTAATTTCTGTAAATAGAAATGATCAAGTCAAATATGCTTGTATAAGTTTATGTAAGCATAAAGCTAGTAAAGCTAGTAGATGATTGGGGGTTTAATGTTTCAAAAAACTGACTGTTGATAAATACTATACTTATATATGTATGTTATGTATGTCAAAAATCACAATGATCTAACAATCTGTTTCTTAGAAATGTCATTGAAAAAAACTATAACAGTTTTCAACAGTCACGATTTTTCCGTATTTTGAGATGTTTCCATTTGATCATGGTGATTTTTGGCATGCATAACATCCATAAGCAGAATATCTAATCCAATGGTCAGTTTTTCAAAATATGTATCCTAAAATTATCTATAAGCTTCATGCTTATATAAGACATATAAGCATAATCTGATCAGATCAAGACCATATATATCTTATGTAAGCATGAAATCCATAGATAATTGTAGGATACATATTTTGAAAAACTAACCATTAGATTAGATACTGTATTTATGGATGTCATGTATGCCAAAAATCACAGTAATCCAGCATCAGAATTTCAAAATACAGTTATGAAAAATTGTGACCGCTGAAAACTGTCACAGTTCAGTGACATTTTTGAAAAACCGACCGTTGGATCACTGACTTGATATATGCTTATAATAAGCATACGCTGACTTGATCATTTCTGTGTATATATATACAATATGTGGTTTAAGAGATCTAATAGTAATAATTCTTCATTCAGCCTGATATAATGGCTCCAGGGGTGGCCATATTAGGAGCAACAATTCCAAAGAAAGAAGCAGGGAGTATTCCAATTGGGATGAAGATGTCAAAATTCGCTATAAAAACTGGAACATCTATGTCTTGCCCTCACGTAACAGGGGCAGCTGCATTCATTAAATCAATTCACCCTCGATGGACTTCTTCCATGATCAAATCAGCCCTTATGACAACAGGTACAATATTAATTGAAGCTTTAAAAATTTATTCAAAAAAAAAAAAACCCTTCTTCAGTTTATGTTTTGTTATTTTGCAGCAATCAGATATGACAATATGAGGAGACCTTTCACAAATAGCTCAAATCACTTTGCAAATCCACATGAAATGGGTGCTGGAGAAATAAGCCCACTCAAAGCTTTGAATCCAGGTTTAGTATTCGAAACCACAATAGAAGATTATCTACGTTTTCTTTGTTATTATGGCTACACAGAGGAAAGTATACGATCCATGTCAAAGACAAAATTCAACTGCCCAAGCAAGTCCTTCGAGGAACTTATCTCCAATATCAACTACCCATCCATCTCCATAAGCAAGCTTGATAGGCACCTGCAAGCTATTAAAATGGTCACAAGAACTGTAACTAATGTGGGTTCCCCAAATGCAACATACATCGCCATGGTGCATAGTCCATTGGGATTAGCAGTCAAGGTTTTTCCAAAGAAGATAGTTTTTATGGAGGGTTCTAACAGGGCTTCTTTTAAAGTCTCATTCAATGGAAAGGAAGCTTCCAAGGGTTACAATTTTGGGTTTGTAACATGGTCTGATAGCCTACATACAGTTCGTATAGTGTTTGCAGTGAATGTTGAATAATTTATCTTGTAATTTTTTTTTTTTAATTTTGAAAATATAATTATGAATGTTGAATGTTGAATAATTCAAGAGCTGTTATCTTCTGTCCAAAATTAAAAAAAAAATCAAATAAGAGTGAAGATGATTGGATTAGTGAGTTTTTTTTCTAGGGCTAGGGGGGATGCTAATGGTAGCAATGGTGGCAAGTGGAGAGTGGAAATGAGAGGTAGTGGGTGGTGGGTTATGGCTTCAACTCTGGTTGGTTTTTCAATATTTCTTTTACAAACCAATCTCCATATGTGTCTTCTCACTAAGGTAGCATAAGATGATAGTTACTCTAGCCCTCTCTTAATTAGTCTCTCTCTTTTTTCAATCTCTCATTCTCAAGCGTGGTTGCACAAAGACTTGCATCAAGGGGCCCATTTAGCTAGTTTAGCTTTTTGTTAAATAAAATGACTTTTGGAGAACAATTTCTTCACATATTTTTTTAAAGTTAAGCTCAAACTTTGTTTTGACATACAAAATTTTAATACAAGAAGTGACTGTAACAAAAGTTAGAAGGCCACAACTTTTGCTACAATCACATCTAGTATGAAAATTTTGTCATGCATTCTATCATTCCCCAAGGTGTCCAAAAGTGATTATCGCCTCATCTCTTTAGATCTTATAAAATTTTAAGTTCTAAAAATGATTTAAAAAAAAAAAAAAACTAACCCAAACGGGCCTCAAGTCTTCTACTATTTCTATAGAGCTTTGCATTCTATACTGACGTTCTAGAGAGACACGGAAGTCTAGAGCTCTAGAACAGTAGAACTTGATATAAAGCATATGAGCTCTTTTCCAGCAACTGTTAAAAATTAATGCTGAAATTTCAAAACTTTTAATCTTATTTATTTGAAAATTATTTTGATTAATTTGACAATTTCTTGGAGTTATAAAGTTTTTGAGATTTTAAAGCACTAGTCATTAGGCATTTATCAACCCATAACAGACCTAACGGCTAGTTTCTGGCATATATAAATGGAGACTTTTCCAAAAAACATATTGTCACAAACCATTCTCCTAACATACTCTCTTCTTTACTCTTTTTATATTTTTTTGGAAAAATTATCCAAAAATCCAAAATTCTAGAGTTTTTTTTTTTTTTTTTCCATAACGTCAAACACTATGAGGGAAAAGGCATCCTCTTTGTTCAAAGAGGACGGTTCTAAAAGCAATTGTCTTTGACCCGTTTTCTTTGTGCAAGGGCAAAAGAGACGGCTAACAGCCATTGTCTTTGTCGCACAAAGAGGACTACTAAAATCCATTGCATTTATGCGCAAAAGAGGACGGCTAAAAGCCGTTGTCTTTGGTGTTCCAAAAGAAAAAATATAGGAAAGTGAATTTTTCATTACAAAAATAATAATATATACTTTTTTGCAAAATTTTATGATAAATACAAATCAACACATTTACATCAAATCATTCCAATATCCAATCCAACAAGTATATACAAGCCAATCATTCTAGTATCCAACTGCACAAACATTACATACAATTAATCCCATGATAATTCTTACAAGGCTTTTTGGGTTTTTATTCCTGTTTTATTAGGTATGGCTGTTGTTTTTTTCCCTTATTATGGGGAGATGCTGCCGGTTTTTCCATAGGTTTTTGTGGCCTTAGGGTTGTATAGTTTTGTCTTTGGCTTTGCCTCTTTGGATCAATAAATTATTAATTATCCAAAAAAAAAAAAAAAAAATCCTTACAAGGCAATCACTTTTTACATAAAATTACTAAACTCTCATAACATGATTTCAGCATCCCCCAGCTATATATCTATTCCTATATATTGTGATCCAAGCTACAAACAATTAAACATATAACTACTTCAGAATTATGGTGGTAATTCACTATAATATAAGAGTACGTATTTTAGGCATTTTGAACATTAATTAATGTATGTGAATGACACATACTCTGATCCTTCTTTCATCTCTTTTTAAAACTATGTAATGGCAGTGAGGATGAAAGTACGTAAAACACATCAATGCCCTAGGGACCATTTTGACACATTTTATAGTATAGGATTGAAACCGACCAATACTTTATTTAGCGACCATTTTGATTTTTGATGCGTTTCATAAAATAGAGACTAAAGTGAAACCTAACCCATATATTGGAATGTTTTCTATTATTTATCCTATGTATGGCCCCACTATTCGCATACAAAAGTTTGAATCCTTAAAAAAAATAATAATAATAATAAATGATTGATCAAAAATATATGCGGCACATCCAACTTGAAAGACTGAATGTAGCAATGTGACAGTTACAACTCACTATAATATAGCAATGTGCCATGTCATAAATATATAGATTAAACCGCTTCTACATATCAAACATATAACTATATATATTTATCTATCTGTTGGGGGGGGGGGGGAATGCTGCTTTTACCGTACAAGTTGCCCGCATTTAGAATTCCCGTCTCACGTGGTAACCACATAAGAGTGATGTAGGATAAAAATATTACCTTCCATGTTTTTTAGCCATCTTTTATCAAGTCTACTATTATAGGAGATAGAAAAAGAGAGAAAGATGAGAGAAGCAGAAGAGGAGTCGGCATCAAGCTTATGCACGGCAAACCAGTAGCACTGGCATCTTCTCTGAAAAACCTGCACACTAGTGGTGTCAAAATTGTATACATTTGAAATATGAATAAAATAAGTGTATTTTTTGTTGAATTATTATTCATTCATGTACTTTATAAGTTACGTTTTTTTTTTCTTTTTTTACATTGTAATTTAAATATACTAAAAGAAAGTGAAAAAAAATTAAAATTGACAAAAAAGCTCGTTAGCCTGATAGCTTGATCCATTAGCCCAATCCGATCCAGTCCATTAGCCCGATCCAGATCAATACAGCCCATTATCTTAGTGGACCAATCTAATGGATCGGATTGGACAGACAATTTCCTCCTATTGGATAGGCTCGTTCCGATCCAATAGCTTAACAGGACAAGCCCGATTCAATCCGATAGTCCATTAGCTCACTTTCTTAACTAGCCGGGCTGGCCCAATCCGCCCATTTTGACACCACTACTGCATACGATCGGCGAGCTACTAGTGAACTCCACAGATCCGACGAGCTGCCGATGAGTTTCACAGTTTAGATCAGTCTCCGTCTCTGGCGAGTCGAAGATACACTAGATCCGTCTTTGTCTTCATTTACGGCAGGATCCATCTTCTTCTCTGCGTGCTTCTTCTTTGCGTACTTCGTCTCCAGAGGTTGCGAAGGTTCGGAGCTGCAGTTGTTGCTTCGTCTCCGTCTTCCAAGCTTCGATCTACAATTTCCGGCAACATCTCATCTTCACGATCTACTGTAGGGAACTTCGCATCTACAGCTGCCCATCGCTAGGAACTTCACCAGATCAGCTGCCCATCGCTAGGAACTTCACCAGAGCAGCTGCCCATTGCTGCAACTTCACAATCTACTGCAACGAACTTCACGATCAACAACTTCACTCGAGCAGCTGCCCACCGCTGCAACTTCACGATTTGTAACTTCACGATGTGCTGCAGGGAACTTCACCAGAGCAGCTGCCCATCGCTGGGAACTTCATCGGAGCAGCCTGCTTTTTCTTCATGATTTGTTGTTGCTAGTACTCCGATCATCCAATAAAACAGATCAACCCCATATCAACCCTAGGTACCGCCGATCAACCCCAAGTATTGCTGGTTGTGTTGGTGCTTCTCTCTCTCTCTCTCTTATTCTTCTTCACATACTGGGCTTATTAAAAAAAGACAGTAAAAACCTCTCTATCGCTCTCTCCTCCTCATTCTTCTTCTTCATCACTGTGCTTATTAAAAAACGACAGTAAAACCAAATTTTTATTTATTGTGCTCATAAAATAAAAAAAAAAAAGGGGTAAAATTGATACACTTTCCCTAAGGCTTGGCTTAAATGCACGGACCTCTCTTGAGTTTCAACAAATTCCAACCCGCCCCTGAGGTTTGATGTTTTTTGCAAACACCTCCCTTCCGTTACACTTTCCTTTATTTTGCAATCAAAATATCTAAAATACCCTCATTTTTATGCAAATTTCCTCCACCAGGTTCCTCCTGGACTTGATAATTTTTACCCTCCTAAACCTGCAAAAAGGGGTTGTGGCTGTATTTTTTAGGCTTTGACTTCTTTCAACTGATAAGCTTCGAATAATATGTTTTAAATTGGATTCCTGCAAAGCATTTCAAGTATTTTTCACCTGTTGTATTATTCATCAATCCACAGATTGATTGATCTTAGATCTGTATTGGTCTTAATTCTATTCTTTGGATCAAGGATTTCATTTGTGGGGATTGGGCTCAACTTAACTCCAGATTTGTCAAAGAAAATGCAATTTTTTAGGGTTCAAGACCTCGGGTCAAAACCATCATTCATACGAAACACTAATTTACCACTGCCAAAACAGTGAAGCATGTAGTTATAGGAGCGTTTGCATTTTTAAGTAGAAGGACCATAGAATGCAAAATGGAATGGGCAGGATCTGGGCAACCCGTAAGGGTTTCCTCAAACGATGGTAGTTTTGCCAAAGTGGTGGCCACTTTTCTCAATTCCACCTTCGTTCGTGATGCTGATACTCTAATTTGTCTCATTCACTCACAATCTTAGGCATTATCTTTTTTCCCTGTTATTAGTGCCTCTGACTAAAATTTTGAGCATATCAAAATGATTGCTTTGATGGGTCTTTGCAATATTTTATTTTCCTTTATTGATTAAGTTATGCTGACCGTCTCTCTCTATGTGTGTGTTTTATGAGCTCTGGTTGCATCTTGTGCTTTTGATAAAAAGACACTAATTATTAACCATGTAACTGTCTTCTTTTCAATTATTCTTTGTAATAATTTATGGAAATGTTTTCTTCTTGGTTTTTTATTTATTTATTTTTGTGTGTGTGTGTGTTTGTTTGATTGCATCTCCTGTACCCGTTCCGCCTTAAGTATTCCTCGATAGGCGGCTTTATTTTCCTTTCCCTTGCTTACCCGTCTATAGGAAGCCCTTCTGTTGGAGCCGATTACTCTGATCATTGGAACATCTATCGTTATGGTGCCTTCCGGAGCATCTTTAGGTGGTAATCGGAAATTGGCTCCTAAGAGCAACTCCAACCATGAGAGGCAAAGCCTCATATTAGGCATTTTGCCTACCCAAATCCAAAAAACACTACTCCAAGGGAGGAGGCAAAACTCTAGGCATTTTGCCTATTCTCCAAATGGGAAGCCATATTTGCCTAGACATTGAGGAGAGAGAGTGCTCTAGGCATTTTTGCCACATCACCAATCTCTCACAAATCCTTCTTTTCATGGTACAATTTGAATATTAAAAAAAATATTAAAATATAAACGGCTAGCCAAATGGCTATTATGGTTGGATTGCACAACTATTTAACAAGGCAAATTGGATAAGCAAAATACTATTTGAGCATTTTGGCTAGCCAAAATGGCTAGTCATGGTTGGAGATGCTCTAAGTGCCCTCCCTCTTGATCAGCTTGGTTCCAAACTCCTGCTCTTCCATCTCTTATTTCATAAAGTCACTCATCTGCCGCAGTCTCTCTAGAGCAAAGGAATCAGAATTGGCCCTTGTAGCCAGATGAATGATCAAATAGTTTAGTTCAAATAATCATCATCATCAAATAGCAATGAAGTTCATTCTATTCGTAATTGGTTCCATTCGTTCCCAATGCAGAAATGAGCCTCTTTCTACTTTATACTGTGTGATTCCCAATTAAGCCCATGTAGCTAAAGGTTGATCCCAGATCCGGGGTAAAAATTCCATGTATTGCCAGGAGCTTCTCGGGTCTGGGAAATAACCACTGAAAGTCGATTACTTGATGGTCTCGTCGCTAGGGAAATTTGCTCTCTATGTTGGCTCTGATTATTTAGGAACTTGTTGAGTGTGTATATGCAGTCTCTAAGTATAGTTGTGCACTGTACTGTTATAGAAGTTTTTATATACTCAACTAAAAAAAGGCCACCTAAATGGTTGTGTCTGCTTTATGGTGCATATGGCACTGGGTACCTGTTTTACCATTAATTTGATAGCCTTTTGTTAATTTAATGAGGGCATAAATGTCTTTTTTGTTAATTTAACAAGGGTTGTGTGGTCATTTAACTTCAATTAATTCTTGTGGTCAATAGAAAAAAAATTATGACATTTTGGTAATTTTGCATGTCCTACAATAAGGGCAGAATTGGCATTTTCAGAAAATTAGAGGATGATGACAGCATTTTCCGTTACTTTTCTAACGGAAAGTGTAACGGAGGGGAAGTGTCTGCAAAAAGCATCAAACTTCAGGGGGCGGATTGGAATTTGTTGAAACTTTGGGGTGGTCCGTGCATTTAAGCCAAACCTCAGGGGAGGTCCGTGCATTTTATCAACAAAAAAAAAAAAAGACAATAAAAAACTTTTTTTTTACTGTGCTCAGGAAAAAAAAAATGACACTAATTTTTTTTTTTCATGTGCTAATAAAAAACAAGCTGTAAAAACTAAATAATTTTTACCGTGCTAATAAAAACAATACAGTAAAAATACACATGAAATAGACATAGCAAAAACTCAGTGAAAAAGACAATAAAAAAAGTTTTAAACTGTGCTCGGAAAAAAGACAGTAAAAATTATTTTTTTCTGTGCTAATTAAAAAATACAGTAAAACCTTTTTTTTTTTTTACTATGCTAATAAAAACAAGACAGTGAAAATACACATGAATTAGACATAGCAAAAATACAGTGAAAAAAAATACAGTAAAAATACAAAATAACACAGTAAAAAAGTGTTTTAAATGGATTTGGATATTGTTACTGAGTTTGGATGTTTTCATGAGATATTTTTACTATGCTGATGTGGCACTTAAATATGTAGATTATGTGCATTTTTACTGTGCTGATGTGGAACTTATATAATTCATTTGTTTTTGAATTGATTTGGTTGTTTTATTATTTTTTCTTTGCTTTAATGGCTTTTGATATATTATTGGAAAAATTATCCATAGATTCCAAAAAAAATTATTTTATTACTACAAAGTCCAATTTATGAGATTCTTTACCCAAAAATTCTTTTATATTTAAATTAAAGTAAGATATTAGTGGCACAATGATATTTTTTACATTTACTTAATTTTAGCTTAGATTCAATTTTGATTTTCTTAATATATTTTAATTTTTATGAATTATTTTCTCCATACGGTAAATATAATTCATAAATTAAAATATATTTGAGAAAAGTTATAAATTCTACCGATATGCTTATAGATACATTAGAAATTTATGATAAGTACTGCATAAAATATAACATGTCTGTGGACCAG
>JAESVK010000591.1:470533-481987 GCA_017140935.1 Hamamelis virginiana | reverse complement strand
GAGTAGCCACCTTATTTTTAAGGAATAAGGAAACCATGAAAAATATTTTATTTTTTAAATCAAAACAAAACAAACTCCATTTTCAATGAAAAGACAGTCTTCGAACCAGAGTTGGATCCGGGGGCTAGGTTACGACGTGGGAAGGTTCCAAGCTTTCACTTGTAGGCACCCACCTCGCCCTAATTAAAGGACTTCTAATTTATTTGGGCTATTTAAATTTCTCAATGCAAACAATCCTAAATAATCTAATCAACCAACAAAATAGTGATATAAATGCATTAATCTATATTAGTTATATTACTAATGAAAAAATACAAACAAACCCTAAGAACCTAGAATACCCTACGGGCATCCTAGGGCGGACTTGAGCCCTATTAGCGCCTACGTAACTTACTAGTATCACCTAGCAAGTATCAAAGTCCACGTAGTTCGACTACCCTAGGACTCTCCTATTGTAATCGATCACATCATCAAAGGTATTCAACCTAATTCAAGACTCTAACTTCGAGAGTTTTATTCATTTAAAATCATTCATTCAAAATCATTTCAAATTAACTTTCTTAAAATCCAAATATTCTAAACAATTCTTATCTTTAGAATTAAATTCCAATTGAAAATCTTTTTCAAAGATATTTCGAGAAAACAAATCATATTGAGAGGAATTTCATTCAAATGCAAAAATCTTAAAACATTTTAAATTCTTTTGAAAATCATTTAATGGTCAAATCTTTCATAAAATCATGTTTATTTCATAAACATCACATTGAAAACCCTTTTAGAAAATTTCTCGAAGATAGACTTCCCAAATCAAATAAAACACACAATTCAAATCATGATCTTTACAACAAAGGACAGTCCTAGGGAAGGTCAAGTGACCTTCCTAAACCTAGGGTCTCTAACCAGCCCTAAAGTTATTCTAAAGTCCTAAAAATACTAATGTAATGCATGCTAAAATTTAAACAAATAAGCATGTAATCAATTCTAACAATGCATGAAAATGCTCCTAAATGCACACTAATTAAGCTATGTGAACCTAAGCATATTTCTAAGTTGGATTTAGCCTTAAAATAATTTTTAGAAGTGATTTAAGGACATAAACAAATCTGGACAGATTTGAATATGTACTTTAAATTACTCTAAAAACCATGAAAACAAAGAATAAAAAATGCGAAAATGTCCTAGCATGCTTTCTACATGAATATATTAAATTACTATGCAAAAATATGTCAAAAATTACAGAAAAATATGCTTAAACAATTAATTTAAACACAAGGGAAGAATCTCACCTTTGCACGCTCCCTCGTACACATTTTATATATTCAAACCAATAAATCCAAGTCGAGTGCTCAAATAATCATAAAAAATCACAAGGGAAGGATCTCACCTTTGCACGCTCCCTCGTACACATTTTGTATATTCACACCAATAAATCCAAATCAAGTGTTTAATTAATCATAAGAACATGTAAAAGAAAAGGACTCAAGACTCGATACATATCAAAAGATAATATATCAACACACTCATATAACCATTAATATCATATGGACAAGATTTCAACAATTATATGACATATCGATACTTATTCTAGGTATGCTAACATACATATATGACTCACCCTAAACATGCTTACTTATATAAAATCACAAAAAAAGAGGACTAACCCTAAACATGCATACTAACATAAAATCATAGCAATGCTAACCCTAAACATGCATATTCACATAAAATCATAAATAAAAAAAAGCCAACCCTAATCATGCATATTCACATAAAAATAAAAAAGCTAACCCTAATCATGCATACTCACTTAAAATCACAACAAAGCTAATCCTAATCATGCATACTCATATAAAATCATAACAAAGCTAATCCTAATCATGCATACTATCATAAATCACAACAATGCTAACCCTAATTATGCATACTCACATAAATCACAACAATACTAACCCTAATCATGCATACTCACATAAAATCATAAAAAAGGCTAACCCTAATCATGCTTGCTAACATACAATCATAATGAAACTAACATAAAATCAAGCCTATATACTCCTAAACATACAAATACTCTACTATCTTAAGAGAATCATATTCTACCCTAACATGCAAACTATATTAAACACATGACATGCATAAATTAATGTTATTCTATCATATACAAACAACTTAAAATCCATACATATCATACATACTAATAAACATGGAGATGGAAGAAAATATTTACATAAAAACAACAAAAATTGAACTATGATAGAACCTTTACCTTTTCTTCTTCCTTCTTGGCTATCTTCCTTCAATCTCTAAGCTTTGAATTCCTCCTTCCTCTCCCTCCTTAGCCTTTGGTTTTCTCCCAAATGATGAATCAAAAAACGAAATTCTAAACCCTAGCCTCTTGGTTCCCTCTTCTCTAACTCTATCATGGCATATTTATAGAGTTAGGGTTTTAAACCTTGCATGGTTGGGATTAAATGCACTAAAACTCATCCTAGGGCTTAGAACAATTCCTCCTAGGGTTTACAAGCTGAGTCCCTTCGAAAATCCCCCAAAAAATCGAATCAAATCGACCAAAATAGGTGAAGAACTTCCAAAAATGAAAAATGGGGTCGACCATCCTAGTGACCATCCAAGGCTAAACGGTTGGCCGTCCTGGGCTGGACGGTTGGCCGTCCTAGCTAGGACGGTCACCTTGTGAAGTTTCCCCAATTTCTCCCATTTTCAATGGGATTTCGTATTTTGGCTATATTTTGGTCAATTCTCATCAAAATTCGGTGATCCAGGTATCAAAACGACCGTGTTTTGATCCTCCACATTTTTAGAATGTTTTTGGGTTGAAAATACTTGACCATGGTCAAGGGTTTTAGCAAAAATCTAGCCAATTGACCCGGTTGTGCCAAAATTGGTCATATGACCATTCTTTTTTTTGTAAAATTGATCAATTAGGCTTGCACCACTTCTAAAAACATGGTTTTAATATGAAATTGGTATTTGAAAATATGTTTTGAAAATCTTTAATTTTGGTGAAAATAACCAATTCACGGTCGATTTGAATAAAACCCAAATTCAACTCATTTTTATCTATGGGATCGATTTTGGACGAATCTATCCCAACCATTCAAAGGTTCAATTAGCACTCCAAATACACTCCCCACATCCATATAAACCTCATGAGACAATCCGTTTCGAATTCGGAGGTCATTCGGAAATTATACGAGAAAAAGGACGAAAATGCCCTTCAAGTCGCAAAAACCCTAATTACCTATCGAGCTCTCATCAGAATGCCATGAAAATTTACAGGGATGTTCTAAAACACCTCAAAAGTCAAATGCAATACAAATGGGTTGATTCCAATCCAAATGTACACATGAAATAATGAATTGTCATTTTCCTCAGAAAAGGTCAATTTGGGCAATTTGGTCTTTACAGAGCCAATTCCTCACCAAATGATCAACTATTCTAGTTAATCATTTGCATGAACATATGATAGAGATAATTGGTAAAAATGGGGTGTCCACAGTGTCTAACACCATTTTTTAGTCAAAGAAACAAAAAACTAACTCACAGAAATGTGCAAAGTTTTACAAATCAAAACTATAAGGGACCAATGTGTTGCAATCAAAACCATAGGGTGTAAAGTATTTTTGACCTACGATTGTAATTTTCCCTTTTCTAAATGTATCTAATTTATTCGAACCCCTAAAAAAACGGTGAACCTATGGATAAACCTAATTTCTATAAAGGTCTTTTAAATATAAAACCTTTTTTTTTTATTTGGGGCTACTTGGAAAACATGAAAATCTAACCCGACCAAATATGAATCCGACTTATTTTTATTTTACTTATGTTTGGTAAGTTCATTTTTTCTATAAGAGTTCAGCCTTGTACAAAAAATAAGGCATAAACACAGTTATTTTTTTTTAAACCAATTGTAAGCTGATTTATAAAAGAAAATTAGATAGCCGTAGGAGGCTAGATCTATTCTAATCTAGTTTTTAGAGTTCCTAAGTAGGCCCTTTCATGTCTTGTTTGATCGCCCTTTCATGTCTTGTTTGATCTAATTGATCAATGAAAACTAAGTTTAAAATTTTTACATTATTCTTTTCTTCCTATTATGACTTTTGATTTCTTCCTAATTTCTTGAAGATTTTTCTAAACCCTCACAAGTATTCACAGTTACTCCCTTCATCATGTCGTGGACCAACTTGGACTTAATAACAAGTTTGTGAAAAATATTCTTTCACCAAAATATGATCAAAAATTCACTCTGATGCCACAAAATCTTGATTATTCTCTTCATAAATGAGTTAACAATCGTACCATTTTTTGGAGAAATGACAGTATTAACATTTAATTTGCACCCATTTATACATTGTACTATTATAATTTTTTTTTTCAAATACATTGACCCCGGCCCCTATAGTTTTAATTTGTTGCACTTTTCACCTTTTTATTTTTTATTTTTTTTAATTTATCAATCAACAAATTTAGTGTACGATATTTACTTTTGCAAAATTGGTTATTATTGGTTGAAATTTCTATCATAGGATGTTGGCAAGTACCGTTAGTCCCTAGGTAACTATCGGTATTGTTGTCCTTCTGCCATATTGTTGTTGCTTGAGGTCTTCATTAGTACCAATAGTCATATAGAGACTATCGGTATTGATGGTCTTTTGATGCTTGGGCTGTTGCTGCATTGTAATGGCAGTACCGATAGTCAATGTGTGACTATCGGTATTGCAGATGCTCTGTTCTTCTTTGCATGGTTAGCATCGATAGTCCTAATGTGACTATCGGTATTCCTATCGGTATTGCTTGGCTTCTGTCACTAGATTCTGAAGTTTTGCATCTTTCTTGCTTTCCCTTGGTCTCTTTCACTTCTTAAAACTTTGACATGCTTCAAACACTTGCAACACCCCTCTCCAAGCTAGGTTTTGATTGCCAAAATTCTACAAAATAGGAAAAACACACATAACGAAAATTCACACAAAAATGCATAACTAACTTACTTAATTCCAACAAAAAGGGATATTACTACTCAAGTAAGAGCACTATGATTACATATCAATCTTCTATCTCTCGAGCTCTTTCTTTCTTAGCCTCTACAAAGTATGTGTTTATGGAAATCGGTAATGCAAAATGATTGTTTTGTTGGATTATAGCTCAGCATTGGCAGCGAATTTTGCTGTAGAAGATCACCAAGTGTTTTAAAGCAAGAACACAACATATTAGTGAAGGATTTTTTAGTCATTTTAAATACTCTATTAGAGCAACTCCAATGCTAAAGCCATTTTTTGGCTCATGATTAAAAAAACCCACTCTAATCGCTTATGCATTTCTCTATCCAAAATAGTCGAAACTTTTAACTCGATTCATTTTTTTTCAAGATACACAAAATCTATTGAGATTTGTACTTGGGTGCAAGCGAAAAGAGAGAAAAGAGAGATAAAAAGACATCCAATAAATAATTTGTACCATTGAAGCACCTCTAAACAAATACTTAGTCATTTCACTGTAACTTAGCAAAAAAAAAATTATATGGATGGCCAAAAATGGCTTTGGTCTTTGAAGATGTTCTTCACATGCTTAGTATCCATCGCGGATATGGATAGCCTTATTATTTTTTAGGAAAAATTACTGATTAACCCCCCTTGTATTATCAACAAAAAATACTTTGCACCCTTGAACTATCAATTGTGATATATTGACCCCCTTTTACTATTAATTTTTGACATATTGCACTATTCTGTCAATTAATCGGACATTCGTTTATCAGATAGAAAGTTAAGTGCGTTCACGTGAAAATATTTTTCCACCAACATCAAGTGAATAAGCACACAAATTTCTTTTTGTTAAATAAACGTTTGATTAGTTGACGAAAGTGTGCAAGTTATTACAAATTAATAGTACATAGGGTCAATATGTCACAATCGATAGTTTAAGGGTGTAAAGTATTTTTCACTTGTAGTAAAATGGGTCAACATGTAATTTTTCATTAAAAAAATAGGTGGCTAATCAGTAATTGTTGAATAATATAGGGATATAAGTGTAATTTAAAAAAAAGAAAGAAAATGCCAAATCAACCAAAAAAATTCTTGTCTGATAGAAAATGTTAAGCGTATGACTGACACATCGGGCACTGCACACACTGCAAACGCACGCACGAACACAGAGGAGAGTTGAAGGCACTTTCTGAGAAGAGGAGCAGCTCATCTCCATAATTCCTCTCTCTCTCTCTCTCTCTCTCGCCCCTTCTTCTCTCCCTCTCTCTCATCCCATTCCCTAGAAGTCAAAGAATCTCAAGAGGTAATTACCACCGATCTCTTTCTTCTCATGTATCTGTGTGATTTTGTTTTCGTCTTCATAAAATTATTAAAACGTTTTCAGACTTTGAAAGCATTTCTGGTTTTGTTCTGATCTGCCAAATATGTTCACTTCAAACTCTTTTTAGAGATCTCCAAAGGTCTGTTTTGTTTTTCTCTACTTTCAATTTGGGCTTGATCTTCAACCTTTTGAACTTTACTTGGTTGTTGTTTTCTTCTATGCTGAGATCCATGTTTTCAACAACCTTTAAGCTTGTTTTCATTATCATGTTGCAGGAAATCAGTTTCATGTTGAATCCTGAAGTTTAAGTTTGCATCATTGAACTTTTTTTCGTGGTAATTGTTGTAACATTTCTAGGTCTAATATCTACTTTCTATAGTGGTATGAAGTTGTGAATTAGATGGTTCAGTAGCAAACTGCTGATAATTAAAAAAGAAAAAGAAAAAAAAGAAAAGTGGGTGTTTTGGGGTGTGAAGTATAAAGGGGAAATCATCTTGGTTTTGAGGCTTTTGTTTTTAGTTTGGTTAAAGGGTTTGTAATGGAAGGAGGTTCAGGTCAGACCTCTGTTCCTCCTTCAGGTTCATTTGATAAGTCTAGAGTTTTGGATGTGAAGCCTTTACGAATTTTATCTCCAGTGTTCCCTACTTCACCTCAAGCTCCTCCATTCGTTTGTTCGTCGCCGTTTGGCCCCTATCCTCCTGGGTTCTCTCCATTTTACCCATTTAGTATTCCACAAGGATCTCAAAACTCACCTGAGCTGCACCAACAGGACAACCCAACTAGAGCTACTAATCAGGATGGGGGTTTTCCTTTTAGCCACTCTACACAAACTCCCCTTGGTCCTATGCCAGCTCCCATTCGATCATTTAGAGCCCCACAAGCAGCAACTACAGCGGTGCCACCCCATTTTTCAGGGGCATCGAATGGGGACACTGGGTCATCAATGGACACCTCCAGAGAGATTGGTACGCCAGTGCGAAAGCATAATGTGAATGTTGGGGGATCAGTTGGATTGAAAGAAGATGGGTTTATTAATGCGCAGAAGCGGGCTGCTCCTCATCTACGTGGCTCCAATTCATCGCAGAAGAAGAGGAAAAATCAAGATGTAGTCATTTCATTATCGGGTGATGGAGGCAAAGGGTCAGTTGGGAGTTCTCTCTTGGGGTTGAGCTCATTCCACCGAGAAGATGGTAGTAGGGACATAGTTGATTATGTACTCATAACGTACGATGCACTCAGGCGAAGGCTGAGCCAACTGGAAGATGCTAAAGAAGCACCAACTGGCGCTCTTAGACGAGCAGATTTAAAAGCTGGAAACATCTCAATGAGTAGAGGGTTTCGAACAAACATGAGGAAGAGAATTGGTGTTGTTCCTGGTGTTGAGGTTGGGGACATTTTCTTTTTTCGGATGGAGATGTGTTTGGTTGGATTACATTCTCAGTCTATGGCTGGGATTGATTACATGAATGTCAGGGGTGACTTAGAAGATGAGCCAGTGGCCTTAAGCATTGTTTCTTCGGGAGGATATGATGATGATGCAGACGATAGCGATGTTTTAGTCTATAGTGGCCAGGGTGGAAACAATAGTGGCCAGAGTGGGAACAAGAAAGATAAGCAAGTGGCTGATCAGAAGCTTGAAAGGGGTAATCTTGCTTTGGAAAGAAGCTTGCGACGGGCCAATGAGGTTAGAGTGATTCGAGGTATGAAAGATACAGTGAATCCATTGACAAAGGTCTATGTCTATGATGGCCTTTATACAATCCAGGAGTCCTGGATGGAGAAAGGAAAGTCAGGTTGTAATATTTTCAAGTACAAATTAGTAAGATTGCCTGGGCAACCTGGTGCTTTCGCAGTTTGGAAATCAATTCAGAAATGGAAAGAAGGTTTCCCATATAGGGTTGGACTTATTCTTCCAGACCTTACTTCAGGGGCCGAAAGTATACCCGTTTCACTTGTAAATGATGTTGATGATGAGAAGGGGCCTGCTTATTTCACTTATTTTCCTACTCTCAAATACACAAAATCATTCAAGTTTACTCAGCCATCTTTTGGCTGCAACTGCCACAATGCATGCCTCCCTGGTGATCTCAACTGCTCTTGCATTCAAAAAAATGGAGGTGATTTCCCATACACTGCCAACAGGATTCTAGTGAGCCGAAAGCCATTAATCAACGAGTGTGGTCCCACATGCCCATGCTTTCCAAACTGCAAGAACAGAGTCTCTCAGAGCGGTTTAAAAGTCCGCTTAGAAGTGTTTAGAACAAAGGATAGGGGTTGGGGCCTGCGGTCTTGGGATCCTATCCGTGCTGGTACTTTTATTTGTGAATATGCAGGCGAAGTCATAGACAAGGTTAATTTAAGGCAAGATGGGGACGAAGGTGAAAATGATGAGTATATTTTCGACACAACGCGTGTTTATGATAATTCATTGAAATGGAATTATGAACCTGGGTTACTTGATGAGGAGATGTGTGATGACTCTAATGAGGATTACAAGGTCCCGTATCCCCTAATTATAACTGCAAAAAATGTTGGAAATGTGGCTCGGTTTATGAATCATAGTTGCTCTCCAAACGTGTTTTGGCAGCCAGTTTTATATGAACACAACAATGAATCCTTGCTTCATATTGCATTTTATGCAATCAAACACATTCCTCCCATGGTAGAATTGACATATGATTATGGGATTGTCCAGTCTGAAAACTGTGAGGCCCAGAGTAGTAATACACTTCATAGGAAGAAGAAATGCTTGTGCGGATCATCAAAATGCAGGGGCTTTTTTAGTTGACAGTTAAGGAATGCTTACTAGCGGACAAGCATGGCACCGTCAACATAGTCCAGGTTAGAAGCTTTTGTCTCTCATTTCTTATGTTTGTGAAATTCTATTGAAGACATATTCTATAATATTCATTTTTAGTCTTTCTCAACTGACTTGCTGACATATAATACTTTCCTTATCTTGGATATTCTGTTTTATATATCCAAAGGACGTAATTAATACTGAGCTTGTGCAAGTAATCTTAATCTGAAAAAATGTGTTGGCTTTTTTTTTTGGGAAGGGGGCGGGGGGGAGAGGGACAGGTAAGGTTGTGTTTATGAAATTCTAATGTGCTCACATGCCCAAGCATTAGAAAAATCTGTAAAGGTAGTTGACACAATTTTTTCCTTGTTTGCCCAACCCCTAACCTTCTTGCCATTTAGGAGCTTTAGCATCCTTTATCAGTGCCTCAACTGACCAGGCAAAAGTAGTTAATCCTCCACTTCTGCTTTACTTTTGCATTTTAGGCACTTATCCTATATCATAGCCTATGCTCTGCAGAACAACCCAACTGCAAAGACTTCCGGGTCGTTCCACCTCCAATTTGTTTTTTTGTTTTTTGTTTTTTTTTTATGGCCCCTCAGTATACAGGCCTACAGGGAGCGATCATGTGACAGTGCATGAAGTTTTTAAATAACCCTTAGTTCCTGTCTTGATGGTCCCTTCTAAAGATCAGGTTCATAGAGCCTTTCAGGACCATGCCAATCCTTATATAGTTTGCTTGTGCTTCTCTTTCTGCTGCTGATCCATTTGTATCTGGCATAAAAGAAAAGCTGCTAGCTGGAAAGTAATCGTACCATGCATACTCTGTAACATTTCCTATCCCCTCCACCTATTATGGGAGCATGCCTCAAGTGCAGTGGAACTTCTTATGTAAATCTTAATGCTCCGTTTGGTAGGAGGGATGGAAAAATGGAAGGAAAGTAGGAGGGATGGGTTTTCCTTCCTCAGGGAAGGGAAACCCTTCTTCCTTCCTGTGTGTTTGGTATGATGAAAGGAAAGTGGAATTCCTTCCTTTTACTTGTTTGGTAAATAAGGGGGAGGGAAAGTATTTATTGTATTGAATTACAATTTTATCCTCTCATATTAAAATATATTTCAAATGCTTTTAATAATTTATAAAAAAGTTAAAAATGATTTTAAAATAAAAAATAAAAATAAAAATAAAATAATTAAGATTAAGAAATATGTATTTTGACTTTCAAAGGATCCTTTTATAAATGGTATTCTGTTGACTTTATTCCAATTTAAAAAAAAAAAAAAAAAGCTTTATTCCAATTTTTTTTAAAAAAAATTGAAAAAAAAAAGGAAAAAATTTGGAAGAAAGGGTTGCATAGCCCAAATTTGGGCGGAAAGAAAATGGCGGCTATTCCCTTCATTTCCCCCTCCATTTTTCCCTCCCCTCCTCCCTCCCTCCCATACCAAACAGGCCTTCTACCCATCTTCCCTCCCCTTTTCCCTCCCCTCCCTTCCATCCTCCCATTTACCCCTCAAAACAAACAAGCCATAACTCTTTCAAGATTACCGGGTATGGGGAAACTACCATGATTCTTCCTTGGTTCATTTTTCGTTTGTTTGATGGTTTATGTGGCTTAGTATAACGTTTCAACTCCATACCATTTTAAAAAAAATGGAAATTACTTTGTGAAAAAGAAGTTCAGGAATAAAAGATCAATGAAAATGTCAACACTTTATTTTTGAAGATGCTATTCATGTTCAGTTGAACAAATGCACATTGCTTTATGCCTTTACCTGTAAACTATATTAAAGAGAAGCCACTGAGCATAGAGATGAAGTGTATGCTGATGCTGCTATACATCTGATACTTGCATTATTAAGGAGAGACCTCTGAACATGCTTACATGTGGTCAATAATAACTAGTTTGAGTGCAAGTTGTTTGATTAGTGGAGGAGCGAAGTGGTCGTTTGGACAATGAATCTGACTGAATTATGCTGATTGACTGGTGGTTGCTGTGCTGTCAATGAACCCTTAGATCACCTTAGTTCTGTTCTTGGTTTATGACCACTAGATTGTGCTCAGATGTATAGATAAAGTTTAAATCACCCTCTTTATAATTCTATGCATCTCGATCTATTGTCTTTTTTCTAGGGTCAATTGTTATCTATCTAAGTGCGCCTTACTAGTCAATAATTGCGAGTACTCTCATTGAGGTAAGTAGGCTGATCCTTCATCCTTAAGATTACTATAATGCAACCAAAAAAAATGGGTTGAAGTTGATAACCCCCTGCTAGATTAGCAACAAACAATAAGGAATGGATTTCATAGTTTTTGTTTTTCGTTTTTTTTTTCCTTT
>JAESVK010000591.1:444019-470433 GCA_017140935.1 Hamamelis virginiana | reverse complement strand
GGTGGTGTTGTTATTGATGTAATACGTAGGTGTAAAAGTTCATCATTACACTTGATTCAAAGTGGTATGGTGAGTTCATCATTACAAACTTTGCCCTTAAAATGACATTATTCTCCCTATTGTCCACTACTTTGCACTTGCATTGTATGTGTACAGTAGAAAAATTCTTACCGCCATGCTTTAGCAATAGGCAAAGACGCAAAGTACTGAAAACTTGTAAATGTCTTGCCTTTCATGTGAACTTATGAAATTAATTATCCACATCCCTTATATCTTTGTTTACAAAGCAAGAAACCTAATGGTAGAGTCACTTAGCCTCATTCGAAATCCTTTGAAAATCATGGAAATAGATTGATGATCTGTTATGCTATTTAGTAATATGGCCAAGCACATCTCTGACATAAATTTAGTACTGGTAATGGTAGTGTAAGCCTTAGTAGACAAGTCTTCAAGCTAACAATTTGATGTGACCAATGAAACATACATGTTATGCACACGGCTAAGCTTGCTTTCTTACAATCCTACCACATGGGAATTTTTATTTTTATTTTTTTTTGATAGACAATAATAATTTTATTAAGAAAGAAGACAAGGTGTCCTACTTTACAAAGAATAAATGAAAGAGAAACAAGACCAAAATAGAAACAAACTAAAAATACACAACAAACCCATTAATCACACGCCGAAACCCAATTTCCTATAATAGTAAACAAAGGAATACCCTAAATTCCTTAGTTACCAAAGCCCTAGAAGAAACCAAAAAACAAATTCTCTCCCAAAGACCATCAAAACTATCAATTCTATCCTCATAAATACGAGCATTCCGCTCACCCCAAATTACTCAAAAAAATGCTTAGAACAACACATCTCCCTACTAAAGCTTTTTTAGAAAGCCCAATAACTCGAAACTCAATATCCAACATCCCAAAAGAAAAAGCCTATGCCACTTGTCACATATCCATAAGCCAAAACAACCTCTACCATAAAAGCAATAGCAATAGGACAATGCAAAAACAAATAAACAACATTCTCGCTATCATTCCTACACATCACACACCATTGAGGGGAAATAGACAAACCATGATTCCTCTTTTGCAACAAGTCATTGGTATTAATTGTTCGATGAGCCACAGTCTAAGCAAACACCTGAACTTTTAGGGCCACTTTTGCTTCCAAATCAATTTTAAAGGACAAAAAAAAATGATAAGGAAAGATAATTGCACAGAACATCAAAAAAGGATTTACAAGAGAAAATCCCTGAAGAATGAGCAATCCACTTTCTCCTATCTTGAATTGAAGGTCTCAAAGCCACCCTTCAATAATAGAGAAGAAGGAAGACAATTCCACAAGTTCCCTATCATTGAGATTTTAACAAAAGTGAAACTCCGAACAAATAGGTGAAGAGAAAGAAACCACAAAACTGTTTTGACAATGGGAGCATTATGAACAAAGGACAAAGCGAATAAACGAGGAAACAAAGAAGCAAAAGCATTCTCCCCCCTCCAAATCCTCCCAAAATCTAACTCTATCCCTGCACCCAACACTGAAAGACAAGAATTGAGAAAAGGAAAGATACACCCAAAAAATATCTTTCCATGGGCGTCGATTAGAGACATCTTATTAATAGTAACTTAAACTTCATATTTGGAATTATCTTTGGACTTTGGGGAATAGGATGATCTTGATCAAGCCCATGTTAGCCAATGTCCTAGGCTATTAAATATCTATGTTGAAGGGATACCTTCTAAGATCACTAGCAGGATTGAAAAGCTTAAACTTGATATTCATTGCTCTATCCTTGGTTAATTGGTTTAGAAAAAATATTAGTTTGTGGCATGGATGTCATTAGCTGTCCATTTGCCTAGAGATGTTGGATTGCTGGCAGTTAGGCATTCACCTACCACTGCATTATTGAGTGGGATTTTACCACTAAACTGTTTCTTTTTGAAACCGTTTCTTTTTGCAACAAGATGCAGTCTTTAAGCTTTGTGAGACTTAGCAACAGAGGAGGTTTTTATAGTGTTAGCAGGGGCAGCACATTTTTCATTTGGAAAGTAAGCATGATTGTGTTATTACTCGGTTACCCATTTGAGTTGTTTTCAGACCACAATTTTGCATCATGATCTGTCAATCCTAATATCCATGTTGATGAGACTTGTAGTGTTGATTCCATTTGTTTATTATAGCCATACAGATGTACTGGCCCAACTGATTATCATTTACTGGGAATTATATTAAAGAACTGATTTTAATTCTTTAGTATAACCAATTTCAGTATGCATTTGGTAGAAATGTATGGTTGCATGGGCCTGGTTGTTTTAGACTTGGCATCCTAGAAGGAGATGATCATGTTCCTAATGCAGTAACCTGATCTCTCTCTCTCTCTCTCTCTTATAAAAAGGGGCCTGCTGGTCATTTTTTTCATGTATTCTCAAACTTAATTATTCTTGGTCCTCGTCTGCCATCAAAATTTTCTTTTTCTCTATGTTGTTGAGATATTTCTTTTGTTAAACATGTCGGGGATAGAAGTTTTATATACATTTGTATCATTACAACATTAGTACAGTAACTTGTTTTTCATCATGGAAGGAAAATTCAACATGGTCACCTTATCATGCGTAGTTGAGAAAAAAAATATACCAATCCTATCAAAATTGCTTTTGATTTTTGTAGTATTGATTGGTTTACTTGTCGCCAAAAAAAAATCACAGAATTGGTGATAAATCCTTTTTTTTTTTAGTGGAATTAAGGCTGCTTTTCATGAGAATTTTTTTAGAAGGTTTCAACGCTCTTCATGAGATCTTTTTAACACTGTGTTCCATATTAATGAGTAGAATACGCATAATCTGCTGCCTAATTAGGATTTTCTTGGTTGAATAATGTGTGACCTTATTCTTTTTAATTCTTTCATGGTGAGGAACAAGGTTATATAATCTTTTTTTTTTTTTTGGTTACCTTGGAGGGGATTCGACCCCTTGACCTAGCCTAATCCTAACCCTTTCCCCCCTTACACCCTCACCACTAGGCTAGCCCTAGTGAATGATGGGGAATAAAGTGTATGGTTGTTTAAAAAAAAAAAAGAGGATATTTTAATCGATGATCAATAAAATTTATCTCATATGGTGGATGATGGGGAATAAAGTGTCATGATCCCATTCTAATGGTTGGTTGTGATCATTCAAAGATGAAGTCTCTTGTTTGGGTGATTCTAATGGTTGGTTGTGATCATTCAAATATGAAGTCTCTTGTTTGGGTAAGTCTGTTTAGTTTGGTAGAGATACCAACAGTTTCATTGACGTTGCATTCAAGTGGCTGGAAGTAAAGATTTATTTTGATTTTGCTCTTCACACGGTGGCATAAGTTCTCCGCATCACATAATCATAATTTTTGAAAAACGAGAATTATTCAAGGGAGCAACTTGCTTTGTGATGTTTTGGTTGTTTTGGTTTCACATTTCAGTCTTAGCAACGACGAGTTTGTTTTTGCTGTGTGCTAAACAATGTGAGAGTTATTGCACACTCTTGAATTTCAATTTCAGATTTATGTTTTGGAAACTTATATTTATTGACAAGTATGCCAAAGTTAAATCTGTGTTGATAAGCTGATTATCATATTATTTCAACATATTGAAAAAGCTTGCAGAAGACATTACAATAGGTGTTTAACCTATGAACCTATGTCAGCAATTTTAGCTTTGAATTGTCATAAAAAACTGGTTGTTGTTGAAGCACTAGTGGAGATGCAAACTCTTGGAGTTAATTAAATGCTGTTGTATTGAAGAGCTATTGCAAATTAATGTCTTAGAGGAGGACCAACACAAAGGCAATGTCAATTAGGTGGTTGAAGGTGGTGAAAATATTGTGCCTGCAGACTTAAACACCTCAATATTGAATTCTTCTAACTATTTGGCTGGTATGTATAGTTTGCTGTCATTTGATGTAGGGTCCTATACTCCTATCTGCCATTAGTTCTTGGGTGCTGTATATAGGTAATTGCTTTTGGGGAATCCGTTCCATAAGATCATAATATTTTTCTCCTAGCTTGTGACTGCTATTATGGGAAGACATGGTTAATGCAAATCATGTAGAGCTTAAATTTAATCTAGTTATAACTCTTTTTGTTTTGGAAGGCTCTCTAAGTTTTGGAAATTGAAATTCCTTTGTCAACTATTTAGATTCACTTTCTTTATAATTTTGTCTTTTATTGTATACCTTTTGTGTATAGAGGGTTTGGGGCGTTTATTATTATGTTATGCTACATATTACTTGATAAAAAAATATGACACTTGAAGAGCTGAGAACAGCAATAAAGGCAATTGGAGAAAAGAAGTCCTATCTAATATTTGAATGAAAGAGGGTGGGGGACTCTTAATAGAAGGTGGGTCCCATCTGCTTTGATGTTCTAGATGCAACTAAACGTATCAAGTGAATGGAGAAGAGCCTAACCCCATGATCCATCCCAAGTTATAAGTACGTAAAAGATAAAAAAGGCTTAGTGAGGAATTTTAAATTCCATGCTGCATTCTAAGGATGCATATTGGTATTCATATTTTTTGAAGCCTCATATTTTGAAAACCCAAGGCTAGATTTATATTTTGCCAAACTTATACTGCTGTAGGTCACCCTTGTATTGTTCATACTTCCAACTCTCTAGCCATGATTCCTTGAACCTTACTAATGTGGTACTAGTAGTTAACTTTTCTTTCCCCTTGATTTTAACTACCAGTATCAGTCTTAACAATGGCAGATTTAATAGGACAAGAAATAGAACAGAAGATGTGCTATGCAAAAATTATGCATACAAAATTTAAAGAAAAATTGTGAAAGATTTAGCAACTATAAGTAATATGCGTTCATGCCTACGAGGCACAAACACGGATATGTGACACAGTTACGACACAACACGGACATGTCAGCAGAGCAAATCCTGAAAACTCTAGGATAAGACATGGCATGGAGACAACATTAATAAAATATATATATATATATATTATTTATAATTAATTTATATTATATGTTCACTACTTTGCACTTCATGTACCAGATCATTAATTTCCAAGAAAGTACAATTCATCCCATACTTAAAACGAATATCTTCTTCCTACTCATCCTCAACCTCTTGGGATTTATCATTGTTTTACTATTATTCAAATTTCCACAGTCAACCCTGATAAAACCTAACTTTCAATTTCACTCGTTAATTTGCTTACCTGTTGTCCATAATCCATACATAAAACCATGGCGCTAGAACACTTAGGTCTATATATTCTCTTCAAGTATTATGTGAATTGGTTTTATAAACTATCATGTAGATTGACTCCAAGAACCCTAGTAATGTTCACTTGTAATCTCTTCTTCTTCTTCTTAGATTTTCCCAGGAATCTTACTATCATCCTCTTACCACAATCAGCCCTGATAAAGCCTGCCTCATTTTTCTTTAGACATTCGCCTTTCTTGCTATTTTCTGGGTCATTTGCTTGGAGAGAAATGAGTGAATTTTTTAGGACAGTTTTGGGATGCTAGCTAAATTATGGGATAGAGTGTGTTATTTGTCTTCTTTTTGAGCATCTGGTTCGAAAGAGTTTGTTGGGTTTTCGTTGTTTAGTATCCAGGCTAATTGATTTCAGTGTGTCAGGATTAGTTATAATTAGGTGTGTTTGTTATCTTTGTTCTGGTTCTTTTAGAAAGAGGACAGCTTGTCCTCCTTTGAACTTTTTGTGCTTCTTTCCTTTTTTATTAATAAATTCTTACTTGTTGCTGATCAGGAAAAAAAAAAAAAAATACATGAACCATGGCCCTAAAACACTTTGGTCTCTATACTATCTTCAAGTACTACATTAATTGGTATTATAAAACATCATGTTGAGTGACTCTCAGAACCCTACTAATGCGGCACAGGTAATCTCTTCTTCTTAGGTTTTCCTCATGGCTTTACCATCATATATTTACCACAATCAGCCCTGATAAAAATTTCCTCTTTTTACTGCCCTAATTTTTCTTAGCTTCGATTCCACGTATAAACCATAAATCTAGTTTCATTGTTCTTTATTTACCCATGGTGAATCCTGATAAATCCTCCTCTTTTTTATTCACTAAATTCACTTACCTTTGAACCACACATAAATCTTAACCCTAGAATGTTCCTTCATAAAGTGGTTTAGTTAGTGTCAAAATTGAGGAAAGCAATGACTGAACCTTTAGAATGCCACATTACCCAGGCTCTGCATAAATGCACCTTTTTTTTTTCTTTTCTTTTTTTTTCAATGTACCTTTTGAAAATGCTTGGTTTCTGTTCACCTTAAAGAATGTATCTGGCTTTCCATTTAAGCCTTATATTTCTGTGTCCAGAAAATGTGCAGTTTAAAGCTATATTTGACAATGATAAGATTATTCCAATCTTTAAAGGAAAATTTTGGCAAAGCTCCAGAAACATTTGTGTTTTTAATATTATTATTAGAGTGAGCAGTCCTTTCTACCCACTTTTAGAACAACCTTGGACTCAGCTCATGGTTCGCCGCAATCACATCATGCAGCAAGGTTTGGGTCTCATACTTTTTAGATATTTAGCTCCTGAACTTGCTCCGTTTGAAATTTATGCGCTTGTATATTGATGTTACTAAACTTTCCACAAGAAAAAGTGACTAGCAAACCTCTTAAATCAGTTTGAAGGACTTGAGTTTTATGTCAATATATGTGATAGAAACTATCACTTTTCAAGATTAATGTTTTCTTATTGGTGATCATCACCTAGTATGTTTTTTTTGGTTGAAGATGGGTAAATTGCGTAGAAGTTACTCATTAAAATTTGAAGTTAAAGAAAAATAAAGTTTTGTGGATTATTAATGGGTATTTTGGCGTGTTTTGATGAAAAAAACATGTTAAATGAATCTACACTGCGAACATTTTATCATACCACATGTTACATCTTGATGTAAATTCTGTAAGGTGTTTCCCAAGATGGCACTTCTGAATCTTAGAAGTAAACTGTTATTCACCCTTGACATAGTGGCATAATTAAAAATAGTTGGATTGATGTTTACACGGAATATAATTTAAAAATAATTATTTGAGAACATCTTTGCATTATATTCTATATAGCACAATATTAATCAACAATCCAGTCTAGATTTTTGGTATTAGTTTTAGCAGTCGTGATGAAATTGAGTGATGTCAAGTCCGTAAACAAATAGGATTAGAACTTCTAGTAGCTTTGGTCACGTTACAAACTCGTTGATGGAGAACAGATTTTACGGAAGTTATGATGTTGTTAGATGATCCCCTTTTGAAGATGAGCCATATCAAAATTTGAATCAATTATGCATACGTCCAATATGATGCAATGATGATTTATAGGATAACTATGAGTTGGAGGGGTTTATATAAGGTTACACTAGAAGGTTAAGTTATTCTCAATAAAAATAAACCATGATGTTTGTGTGTGTCTGCCTCTGTACGTACAGATCGCATTCGTATGTTTTATGCAAGTTCAACATGATGTGTGTTGTGTCTATGCACATACTTGTGCAGACATCTTATATTAAGTTCAACAAACTCTCTCTCTCTCTCTCTCTCTCTCTCTCTCTCTCTGTTTGTGTGTGTGTGTGTAGCACGCCACTATCCACTTATCCATGTCTTAATTGACATAGCTTTCATGTACAAGGTTAAAATATAACTTCTAGCTCAACTCAAGTTATTCTTGGAAGCATATAATTTCTTAATGTTCATAGAGGTTTATAGAAGTTGAATTCAAGTTATGGGAACTTTTAAGCTAACTTTAGGTTAAACTAGTATACTGTGTGTAAACACAAATTTCATATTCCCCTAAAAAATTAGAGAACAAGAAAAATATGTACAAATTGTAGAATTTCGGAATTTGATATGATGTTGATGTTGATTCAAAGGCGATGAGCACGCTTGATCTTGAATCTGGATTTGATTTGATGTTGATCCAAGGGCTTGATGCTTGATCTTGAATCTGGCTTGGCTTGATTTGACTCAAGGGTAGAAGACTCGGCACATGTGTGTGGTGCTTGATGAATCTCCACCATTGAAGATGGTTGATGGGAAGCAAAAGGTTTGGAGTTTGGCAGCTATGCTTTGATTGGCTTACTCCTCTCCTTCTTGCCCCCATTTGCCTTGAATGGGCCTCTCTTATTTATAGAGAGGCCGATGCTTATCTTCAAGGGATCTTGGCCAATTAGAAAATAATTATTTTCTAATTGATTTAATTTAAAGATAAGTGGAAGACTTGTATTTTTTGTGTGATCGTTCACCAATTGGACGGTGATTAGCGCCTCACCAAATTTTTGATGTCTACACTGTGTAATTAAATTTAATTTGTGTGTGTTTATGTGAAATGGTAGAAATATAAATAATAGGGAGAAGTTAAAGATGGTTCTAATCAAGTATAAGATGAGAGAAAGTTGGTGGTTATGTATAACCTTTTGCATTTGCAACTCTTCCTATGTGATGCACATGATTGTCTTTTCTTTTTTTGGTTTGACTATATGCTTATCGTGGGAATTTAGTAAATAGAAAGAAAGTATTGGAGTGAAGAAAAAACTAAATGAATAAAGGATATACCAATGAAATATTTTATGTAAATGATTAGATTTTTCTTGTGTTATGTGAATATTGGTATAATAAGATCAACTCTTAGCTTGGAAGTATGCATTTGTTAGTAACTAGGCACATCCTTTCTACCAAGCGACTGACAGTAATGGTGTGTTTTGTTTAAATGTGAGGCTATAGATTTTTTTACTTTTGCTCTTTATATTTATCATTGACTTTTTACTTAATATTTTTCTTTACCTTTTTTTTTTCTCCCAGTTTTGTAACAGGGAGACAGCAAGGGCAAGAATGTATGGTAATGGATAGCCACTTTTTGACATTGCAGAATCATCAGTTAAAATGGGCATGTGTCTGGGGATTATCAGCACGAAGGTTTGCTAACTAGGACATTATTTTCACATCAGCCACTCGTCACAGTTTGGACTTGCAACCCCCACAATAGGTCCACTTCCTAACTAGGGTTATGATTGAATTTTTAAAGAACTTGGTCTTGCAGTAATTTATCCCAGATTCTAGAATGGCCATTATTTATCAACAAAAAAGGAAGCTTGTGTAATAGTTCTATATGATTTTTAGTGGTTTTGTAGTAGTATTTGGTTGCAAGGTGGAATCATTTTGTGGTGCCTAAATTGTTACAGTTAGCAAAGCTTCACAATGCTAAGCAAAGCTTCACAATGCTAGTTGTCTAGTAGGATTATAACTGCATGGTCCAGATACCAACTTCTAAGGAAGTTCTGCCACCTTGCTGAGAATGCAGGTGTACTGCTGCAGTGTAACCGATCAATATTTTCCTTAACTTTGTCACAACCAGTCGTCCTCCGCCGCCGCTGTCGCTTCCATCTTCAAGCAGGTATCTGACTTGAGGAGACATTAATGCATGATACCTGATGAGAGGAAAAATCAACGAGGCTTGACAGCTTGACATGTGGCAACCCGAGCTGTGGTATTCACGGTGAACAAGCTGACTTGACGAGGTAAGGGAGCACACATAATGACATGGTCTCAACGTAGTCTCAGTCCGCAATTCTGACATGATCTTGACCTCTCCTCTCATCATTAATCAATCATTTTCATTTTCTGTGGAAAAACCAGTTCATCTTACAATGGAAACAAACTCCAATTTGAAAAAGGAAACCCTAATTCTTTCTACTGATATAGGAGGTCTCGTTTTTACTGTAAGGGAAACGCTCCAGTTAAGTTTGAAATTCAAATCTCTGAAAAGGGAAATGATGATCTTATCTCCAGCGTTGGCTCAAGGTACTCACAGCGAGCACTTTTGAAAATTCTCCATTAACGCTTGGGAGTTTACAAGTCACCTAAAACCTAGGTTTTTGCTGCTCCACCAGATCTCGCAAAAGCTGGCGGCCATGATTATGGGGCAAATTTTTTACATTGGCTTCTGGCGCAGTGGCTTTCATTTTTTGTTTTTACCAAAAAAAAGAGAGGAATACTACACTTGTTTTCCCCTTTCGGTTCAAATTAAACTCGAGTTTTGGTGATAATGAGAATGATTTTACGGCAGATGTTTGGCTTCGTAAATTTTGTATATTAAGACTTGTATATGCGTCATGTCCCCTCGAAGGGTTTCTCTGTACTAGTTTGCCTTCTTTTATTCTATATTTGGATCGAGAGATCTTCTATCAAAATTTAAAAGCAACATACAGCAACTACTACAAACTCAACGTTGCTATAGCCATACAGACCTAGAACTACTTATAAACCAAAAGCCCAGACCTCACTCAACATACCCCCCTAAATCCAAGTCATGCTAACAGCACCTCCCCTGCAAAAATACCACTATCAGGAGCTCAACTTCTACTATATATTTCTGTTCACAAAATTAAATAAAAGAAAATCTTCATATATTTTTTGAAAGGTCACCTCCGTATGTATTTTGAAAAACTGGTTGTTCGATTAGATGAACTGCTTATGAATTTCATGTTATTTGCTAAAAATCATAATAATCCAATGGTCAGTTTTTGAAAAATGTTATAGTGAAAAATTGTTACTTTTTTTTTTTCTTTAAAATGTCACTAGTTTTTTTAGAAACTGACAATTGGATCATTGTAATTTTTGGCAAATATTTATAAAAAAAAATACAAATAAAAATTTGGCGAAAATGAAATTCATAAGCAATTCATCTAATCCAACAATCAGTTTTTCAAAATATAATCTGCTAGAGACACCTTATTATTTTTTCAACTAATGCAAGTTGGGTTTGTACCGAACTCATATCCTCTCCTACTTTCTCTCTCTTTTGGGTTTCATATAAAATATCATTTTATCCCAACAAGTATTTTAACAATGATAAATCAAACAAGTTAATTGGGTCGACACTGGGTTACGTCGGTTGATCCCAACACAGCACATTTAATTAAATAGGTTAAATAGATGGATCCAAACAGGATTATAATGGAAAAATTCGCCTCAAGTCCTCATTTGCAGACTTATGCTTCAAAATGTCTCACAAGCAAATTGAATCAATTGTTGAAAATTCTTACTTCTTTGTGGCTCTGTAGTGTCTGTGCTGCTAATTAAAGCGGAGTAAATAAGACAAAATATGAAAAGAAAGTTCGTTTAATTTATAGTGACATATCCATCGTGGTCACCGCACTTTTTTTCCTCTTTTGGCATGGCATCGAGTTCTTTTCTTTTCATGATCAGCAAAGGAAAACAAAATTCTTCTTCTTTGTCACAACTGACAAGTCATATTTAAAGTGGACACTCCAAGTTTACTTTTATCTCCGGGAAACGAATTATTTTCATTTGAAAATTTTCAAGATATAATTTAATTAGGGCCCGTTCTAAAATTATTTTTGGACAACTATTTCTTCACTTATCTCTTAAAAACTATATTCAAATCATATCTTTAAAAATCAAAATTTTTATACTACAAGTGATTGTGGCAAAAGTTAGGGAACCACAACTTTTATCACAATTAGTTTTAGTTTGAAAATTTTGGCATCCATCCGGCCTATCAATACTCTAATTATCTAAAAGTGGTTTTAAAAATATATAACTAAAATCAAACAGATCGACCTTAATATTTTAAAGATGGCATGTTTTTGACATAATTTAAATATGTCAAAACAGAATTCTCTTCCTTTGTCACAAGTCACATTTCCTATCATTTTCATTATCTCCAGCTACAAGTATCGGTTTGTTCTTTTCATTTTTCATTTGTGACAAATCTAAAAGAATGAGAAAAGAATTTGATTGAAAATGAATGAATTAATGCAAGAATAAATATTGGTTCATTCACTTTTAAGTTTCGAGTTAGATCCATGAAAGAAAGAAGAAACGTACCATTTAATCATTTTGAAATAAACATTTCAAATTCTAACATTACAGACGCTATTCAAGTATCTTTAGAACTCTCTCCACTGTGAATCAATTGCCTTAAAGGCCAACAGTGATCATAATTGTGCTAATTTATATAGAGATGAAATTGACAAATAATTGATGAGTAATGGAACAAAAAAGCCAATTTCGATTCCATGGCAACTTAGCTAGCTAGGTTGGGTGCTGAATTTAAAAATAAGAAAGAAACTGATTGGCTTAGCTTGGCGCTTTACTGAAGAATTAACACTTTGCATGACCCTGTGAACAAGGCTCAATTAGAATAAGATTCTTTCCTCAAGTAAAGGACATCTGGAAGTATATAATAACCCTAACCCCACTTTGTATTTTCAGAAAATGTATTATTTTATTACTTGATTACAACTGTCAATATTTGATATCAAAAATTTCAGGACATAATTAGTTTAAGATCTTAAAGATGGCTTGGTTTCGGCCCTACGTGAACCAACCTGTGATGTCATTCCATTTTTTAAGTGCCCCAGAGTCGCCCACATACGAAGAAAAGAATGGAAAACCAACAGTTTCGAGAAAAATTTTGTCATTCAAGAAAGATAGCAAATGCATGCGTTACTTGGATTCCCCTTCTTTTTACCGAAAAATATTTTTACAAAATCCTTAATTGGCAAGGGATGGTGTGTTGGACTGCATCAGAATGGCCACCAGTCACTGTGTCACTGGCTAGATTGAAAGTTCATGAGTTGTTATGTTTATGTGACTAGAAGATCTTTTAACTCTTTAATCATGCATTTTCTATATAATAGTTGGGTTCTGTTTGGATTTGATTTGCCAAAAATTATTTTTGGACAATGATCACTCAAAATGCCAGTCTAATAGTCATTGTCAGCATAAAAAGCTATGGGGACCTATCAAATATTTGATTTTATTAAATGATTTATTTGGTTTTAATGAAATTGTTTGATTGATGGTGTCAAGGTTTTTCATTACGTCCTAAGATGAAAAACTAGTTCACTCAGATGGCTAAATTCATTTTGAGAACAAGAATATGGGATACACTTAGCAAGACCAACTATTTGGTGGGTCACAAAAAAGGGCTTGATTCAATTAGTTTTTTCTAAAATCACTTTTGAAAAACTATATCTTCGTATAATTCTTTAGAGTTATGTTCAAATAATGTCTTTACATATAAAAATTTCCATACTAGAAGCTATTGTAGCAAAAATTAGGGGTCTTCTAACTTTTGTCACTATTACTTCAATTATAAAAATTTTGACATAATTGGCCAAAAGTCCTATTTTAGAGTTTCTTATTGCATGAAGTCCTTCACTTTTTTTTTTCCTTTGAAAAGTCCCTATTACAAAAACTTTACTGGCCAAGGTCCTGTCTTTTTAAGATCTATTTATTTTTAGGACAACATTGCCCTTAGCTTTTCCAATCCTTCTTGTCGCCTCCTCTTCCTCTTCCTCTTCCTCTTCCTCTTCCTCTTCCCCTCGCACAATCCAGCCATGGCAGGCTTGATCGCAGCATTCTTTGATAGATTTTTAGCATTCCAAGCTTTGATTCAGCCTTAGCCGTGATTGATTCCTCCTGGAAATCCAATAATCTCTCTATTTTTTTTAACAAAAATTATAAATTAAGCAACAAAAGTTACAGAGTATGTTCCTCCCGATCTGCAATGCCCAGAACAAGGGTTTGGTCTCCTCTACAAAAGCTACGAACATCAATTGACACGCGTAATTATATATGCTTTTTTCTAGATCATAGATCGTCTTCAATTGGGGGTTCCTACACTTCGATATAGTCCATACTGTGAACATCAATACTGTGAAGATGACAAATAGTAAGTATAGTATTGGTGAGTCATCAATGACAATGGAGCAGTGCATTGAGCGTATGGAGCAGAATGTGCTTTGTTTCATTAATGGCTTGTTGTAATCATCCAACAGCACGTAAAAATTTCAACTAAGGTGCTCTGTTTCTATGTTATAGTGCTTCGCTTTGATAAAAAAATTGAAATAGGAGGATTTGAATAGATGGATTTATTTTTATTTATTTTATTTATTTTATTTTTTGTTTTCTATTTGCTAGGAAAATGTAAGAAAAAAAAAGTTTTTTTAATTAACTTTTTGTTTGGTTGATTGGAAAATGTTGGGAAAAAAAAGAATTTTTTTTTGGCGTAGTGACCTGTATTTTCCGACGTAGTGACCTACATTTTTCGACGTAGTGACCTGCGTTTCCGGCGTAGTGAAACAGGGGGTTAGGGGTGTAGGTGGTGTTGAAGGTTGTTAGGAATGAGGGGTATTTTTGTCCAATTCATGCCAAAAGGACCTTTGGGAAGAAAAATCTTTTGAGAGGACTTTTGGCATGAAAATCTTCTAAATGAGGACCTTTAGCCAAATTCCCCTAAAATTTTTGCAAACCATCCTATCTTCCTTCAAGTTGTTTAAAAGTGATTATCAATACTGTAGACACCAAAAATTTAGTGAGGTACTGATCACCGTCTGATTGGTCAACGATCAAAAGTTTGACTGGTCAACAATTCAAACTCAAGACTAGCAGGTCCCACAAATAATGGTTATTCATCAAAGCTAATATGGGTTCATGCTAAGTAACACATGTCAACACATGGGAGGCCACATCATCACTAAAAAGATAAATCTTCCACTTATCTTTAAATTAAATTAATTAGAAAATAACTATTTTCTAATTGGCCAATATCCCTTGAAGATGAGCATCAACTCCTCTATAAATAGGAGGCCCTCATTCAAGAAAAGAGGACTTTTCCAGAGTATTAAAGTGCTACCAAACTCCAGACATTCAACAAGAGAGTCGAATTTCTGTCAAACTCCAGACTTTCAAGCATTCATTAATACTTTGAAAGATTCAACAAGCACAAGACACAAATGCCGAATTTTCCACTTCGAAGTCCGATTCAAGAACAAGCGATCATCGCCCTTGAATCAAATCAAGCTAAGAAAACCTGTTTGATTCAAGATCAAACGATCGTCGCCCTTAAATCAACATCAAGTCATCACCTGATTCAAGATCAAGCTATTCTATCCCTTGGATCAACATTAACAACATCAAGCCATTGCCGGATTCGAGATCAAGCTATCCTAGCCCTTGAATCATCAAGCTATCAAAGGAAAATTAATCAGAGGATTTTATTCTTTTGTAAAGAATATACCCAACAGAAGATTGTACCCATTAATTTTTATAAATTAATACAAATTACACTTATTTTTCTTATTCTTTAATTTTTTCAGGACACGAAATTTGTGTGTACAAATTTTTGGCACGCCCGGTGGGACATCTCTGCCTCTCATCTCTTTCTCCTAAATCCAACCTTGAAGTTCAATGGCTTTCAAGAAAACCCAAGTTGCATGCGAAGGAAAGAATGCTGCTAAGCACACAACTTTGCTTGCACCTCACCGTACCTCTACCGGTCCCATGACCCACAACAAGTTGAAGGTAGTTGTCTTGTCGTTGAATTAGCATGCTGATACAAGCACTTTGTCATTGAAACCCATTAGAGTCAACCTTGGCCATCAGCCGATGACCCGTAACAAGTTGAAGATAGTGATCTTGCTGCCGAATCAACTTGTTGCTACAATCACTATGTCATCAAAGCCTATTGGAATGAACCCAAGGCACCAACAAGTCATCTGCTTGGCTTCTCTAGGCGAAAATAAGCAAATCCCTCATAATGAAAAAAAGCTCATATCAGTCGTAAAGGAGTCAAAGGCCAAAACTCGCTGCTCCGTCTCCGACGCCAACTCAAATATATAGGTTCACGTTCTGGGTCGCTGACCAGAACTGCGAAGGATGAAGCCTCTTCAAGAGGGCCTCCATTCCCATCTACATTAGTTGCAGAAAAGTCAAGGGCCAAATCTCGCCACACCATCTCATATTCTACATCGCTGACAAGAACCTCGAAGGATGAAGCCTTACCAAAAGAGTCAAACTCCTTCACTCATTCTTACTCGATGGTCATGCCGGTTATGACAATTGGCGCTACAACCATCGAGGAACAATTAGCTGAAATGCAATGGGCCATCGACAAACTTACAAAGACCATTGAAGAAAAGGATATGCAAATTGCTTCCCTCAAGAAAAAGTTGGAAGTGTAAAACACTAGAGAGTCTAGCCAAAGCCCTACTCATCCTATTAACTCCACACCTCAAGCTGATGGAAAGTCAAACCAAAACCTTGCTCACCCTCCTGGTTTTACGCCTCTTGTCAATACAACACATGCATCTAATTCAGTACTAGTCACAAAACAGACTGTTCCAGCCAGTCCAGTAACTTCGTTGTCTGTCCAACAACTTCAGGACATGATCGTGAACACCATTAGAGCACAATATGGGGGTCCTTCTCAAAGTACTCTCATGTATTCAAAGCCCTACACCAAAATAATCGATAACCTGAGAATGTTGTTGGGTTACTAACCCCCAAAATTTCAACAGTTCAACGGGAAGGGAAACCCTAGGCAGCATATCTCTCACTTTGTTGAGATTCGCAACAATGCTGGAACGGAAGGAGACCTTATAGTTAAGCAGTTTATTCGATCTCTATGAGGAAACGCTTTCGATTAGTACACTGACTTGGAGCCTGAGTCCATCGACAGTTGGGGGCAAATAGAACAAGAATTCCTTAATCGCTTTTACAGCACTCGTCATACAGTGATCATGATGAAGCTCACTAACACAAAGCAACAGAAAAACGAGCCTGTCGTTGACTACATCAACCGCTGGCTCTCATTAAGTCTTGATTACAAGGACAGACTTTCAGAAGTCTCTGTCGTGGAGATGTGTACACAAGGTATGCACTAGGTCTTTTGTACATTCTGTAGACACCCCATTTTTACCAATTGTTTTCTTATGTATTTTTAAAATGATTAACTTGAAGAGTTGGTCATTTGGTGGAGAATTGGACTTGTAAATACCAAATTATCCAAATTATCATTTTTCAGGGGAAAAAAAAGATAATTCATCATTTCATGCATACATTTGAATTGGAATCAACTCATTTGCATTGCATTTGGTTTTTGTGGTGTCTTAGGATATCTCTGTAAATTTTCATTTCATTCTGACGAGAGTTCGATAGGTAATTAGGGTTTTTGCGACTTGAGTGACATTTTCGTCATTTTTCTCGTATAATTTCCAAATAACCTCCGAATTCGAATCGGATTGTTCTATGGAGTTTATATGGATGTGTGGAGTGTATTTATAGTGTTAATTAAACTTTTGAATGGCTGAGATGGGTTCGCCCAAAATTGGTCCTACGAGCAAGAATGAGTCAAATCAGGATTTCACTCGAATTAACCATGAATTGGTCATTTTTACCAAAATCAAAGATTTTAAAAATGTGTTTTCAAATATCAATTTTATAACAAAATCATGTTTATAGAAGTGGATTAAGCCTAATTGATCAATTTTACAAACCAGAGAATGGTTATATGACCTATTTTGGCACAAATAGGTCAATTGGCTAGCTTTTTTCTAAAATCATTGACCATAGTTAAGAATTTTTTACTCAAAACCCTTCTAAAAATGTGGTGGATCAAAGTACGGTCGTTGTGGATTTTGAATCATCTAATTTGGACTGAAAATGAGCAAGATAGAGCAAAAATACCAAAAATCCTCGAATTTAGGGAAAATTGGGGAAGCCAGCATGGTGACCGTCCAAGGGTTGGACGGCCAACCATCCAGGCTTGGACGGCCACCAGGATGCTCGATTTCATTTTTTGTGTTTTGAAATTTTGGGACTCTTTCACCCATTTTATCCGATTTTGCTCGATTTTTTGGAGATAATTCAAGTATAATTCAGTCTAAGGACTCTAAGGAGATTCATCATTGGCCCTAGGATGGATTAATCTCAAACATTCAATGGTTCTTTTTCCCTAGCTCTATAAATACACTTTGATAGAGGAAATGAGGGGGATGAAACTTTGATTTGGGAGACTTTAGCACCAGGTAACTGCACCAGGAGCCATAGCTACGAAATTCCAGAGCTTGGGAGCTTGAAGGAGATAGCTAGGAGAAAGGAAGAAGAAGGCAAAAAGGTAAGGGTTCATACCCCATTGTGTTTAGAATCCGATTTTGCATAACATAGTTAGGAATTGAATATTTTCGAGTTATTTAGTTTGTTTACAGAATATATGTCTTAATTCTTTTTTCTTGTATGCATGATTTAGGGTGAGATGTAACCTTGAATCATGTATGTTAGTATAAGATTAAAGGTTTTCATGATTCATGTATTGTTTAACATACTTAGAATAGGATATATTCTCTGTTTTAGATAGTTGATAAGTTTAGTCTATGTTTAGTGTTTTGTTTGAGTTTTTTATTATATCGTGGGTATGTTAATCATGGTTTGGTTGATAGGTGCATGTTTTAGGGGATATGATTATGTTTAGGGTGCATATTAGAAGTTGTTTAATGCATATTACTTTCTGTTTTTTAGCATGATTTTGAGTCTATGCATGTTTGGTCTTTGTGTTTAAAGTAAGTTTATGTGTTGAGTGTTTTATGCATATGTTTGTTAGTTGCATATTAATGTCTTAAGATAGTTTTGTGTTTTAGCTTGTTCATAACATTTTTCTTGACCTTGTTTTCTCTTAATTAATGCTTGAAATTATTAATGCTTGAGAGTGTTATACGAATTGTGTTCGAGGGAGCATAGCAAAGGTGAGTCTCTACCCTTATGTTAGTTAAGGTAAGCATGGTCTATTTGGATGGTTTTTGCATAGTTTTCTTGCTTAACATGTTAGTATGCATTTTAGGATATTTGCTTATTATTTTCCATGGATTAATAATGTTTTTTTTAAAGCTATTTAAAGCATGTATTCAAATCTGCCTAGATTTGAATATATATTTTAAAGTGGCTTAATTACCATTCTTAAGCCATGTTTTTGCATAGTTTTTATATATTGTCTTATAGTATATTCATATAGGATGCATGCTAGATCATTGTCATGATTTTTATTATTTCTTTTTAAGGTTTTTAGAGTGGTTTAAAGTTTATACTCGAATCTGTCCAGATTTGTATATACCTTTAAATAACTTCTAAAAATCATTTTTAGGGTCAAATTCAACTTAGAAACATGCTTCGGTTCACATAGTTGAATTAGTTTGCATATTAGGATCATTCTCATGCATTGGGTGAATTGATTTCATGCATTTTTGTTTGTTTTGTTTAAATTCCAGCATGCATTGCATTAGAATTTTAGGTCTTTAGACTAATTTATGATTAGTTAGAGACCTTATGATTAGGGAGGTCACTTGACCTCACCTAGGACTGTCGTTTGTTGTAAGAATTATTATCAGAATTGAGTATTGTAATTGGTTTAAGAGTCTATCTTCGAGAGATTTTCTAAAATGATTTTTAATGTGATTTTTATGAAATAAATATGATTTTTATAAAAGATTTGATTATTAAATCATTTTTTAAAAAGAATTTGGAATATTTTAGAATTCTTATCTTAGGATAAGATTTCTCCCAATATAGTTTGTTTTCTTGAAATATCTTTGAAATAGAGTTTCAATTGAAATTGAGTTCTAAAGATAAGAATTATCTAGAATATTTGGGTTTTGTGAAAGTCTTTTAATATGAGACGATTTCAAATAAAGTATTTCAAATGGAAGAAAACTCTCGAAGATAAAGTCATAAAATTAAATACTTTTAGATGATGTAGTTCGTTACAATAGGAGAGTCATAGGGTAGTCGAATTATGTGGACTTTGATACTTGCTAGGTAACACTAGTAGGTTACATAGGCGCTAATAGGGCTCAAGTCCGCCTAAGGATGCTAGTGGGATGTCCTAGGTTTTTAGGGTTTGTTTGTATATTATTTTTTTTATTATTATTAATATAGATTATTGCATTTATATCACTATTTTCATTGGTTGATTAGATTATTTAGGATTGTTTGCATTAAGATTTCAAATAGCCCAAATAAATTAGAAGTCCTTTAATTAGGGCAAGGTGGGTGCCTAAAAGTAAGAACTTAGAACCTTCCCACGTCGTAACCTAGCCCTCGGATCCATCTTTGGTTCGCATACTATCTTTTCATTAAATGGAGTTTGTTTTGTTTTATTGAAAATAAAATATCTTTTACGGTTTCCTTATTCCTTAAAAATAAAGTGGCGACTCCTTTGTTTTCTAAAATCCCAAATCACGCGCAGTGATGATGTGGACACAACAAAAATACCCGAGCGATAAGAAGCTGATTCACACCTTCAAGGGATTAAACCTCGTATATTTGAAGAACTATCTACTCGGGCCCATGACATGGAGCTCAGTATTGTTTACTACGGTGCAAAAGGCCATTCATCTTCTGACCAGCAAGTCGGAATGATGGATGAGATAAGAGGCAATAAGCCTTTAGAAAGTCTTGTTGAAGAGTCGATGACAGTCACGACGACACCAGCTAAAATTTTTGGACGTGGAAAGAAGAAGGAAATTAAAATGGTGGAATCGAATCAAAGAAAGAAAAGCATTGCTCTACTTTCAAGTAGTTGGAGGAAAAATAGTACCCTTTTCCAGATGCTGATGTACCATTCATGCTGGAAGACTTGCTTAAGAAGAAAGTGATCAAGTTACCAGAGTGCAAACGTCCTGAGGAGTTGGGGCGTGTTGATAACCCAAAGTATTGCAAGTACCACCACATCATCAGTTTCCCGGTGGAAAAGTGCTTTATGCTAAAAGAATTGATCATGAGTCTGGCAAAGTAGGGAAATATCTAGTTGGAGCTTGAAGAAGTGGTGGAGTCAAACCATGTTACAGTCACTCTCAGCTCTTTTGACCCCTTACTTTCACAAACTCCACCAAGACTGTTGACACTTTCATACCAAACGCTGGGGGCATCTTCTAGGATCATCCAATTCGAATCACTTGAACCTGTAAAAGTTCAAATCCCTCACGAAACTACTCTAAAGGACTACCACTCAAGCTTCGACACCAAGTTAGTTGTTCAAGACAATGAGGAATGGACTTTGGTGACTCGAAGAAAGTCACATAAGAAGCATACGCCTCAACACCAACATATTCTTCCTAAAGTGGAGCGGCATAAGAAAAACTCTCATCGACACCTAAAAAGAAAAGGGTTAAAGAAGCTTAAAACAAGAAGGGAGACAAAATAAGCTGACGAACTTTTGGAGTAGAAAATTTTCGTCCCTGTGGTTTCCTACTACGATGAAGACAAGTCTATAAAAAGGAAGAAAGCGGCTTATATGGTTTCCTACTTCAATCATGAGTTAGTGTCACCAGCTTATATGGTTTCCTACTACGATGAAAACAAGTCTATAAAAAGGAAGAAGGCCTATGCACAACATGTGACTGTCAAAGAGGTGAAGAAAAACAAAGACTTAAAGTCTACTTCGGTGTTTGATCGCATCAAGGCTCCAAGAAATCAAGTCTCAGTATTTAGTAGGCTAGGTATTCCCAAACAAAATGAGAACAATATAGCACAGTGTCTACGCAAATCAGCTTTGGAGTGAATTAGAACTTTGAATACATCATCCATAAAAAGACACCAACGAAGGGTATACAAGAAATGAAGGGAAAGAGAATAAATACTTACCTTCTTTTGTTGATGTAACTTTCTTCTTAGCCTCCTCAAGTTATCCTCCAAAAGCTCTCCAGCAAACTTTGATATCTCATAAAACCCTAAACTAAGGCTCCTATTTATAGATTTTTGGCTCGAGTATGAACAGTCAAGATTAAATTTAATCGTAATGATCCTAGGGCTCACATTGAGTCTTTCAAGGGTCTTATAATCAGATTAGGTCAAAAAAGGTGGAAAAAACTCGAAGAAAGACCCCAAAATCACAAAACTTTCAGTTGGGTGAAATTGTGCAAAACTAGGAAAAGTGAAAAGTGTCTGTCCAAGTCATGGACGGTTGGCCATCCATGCTTGGACAGTCCTCAAAATCTATTGCCCAGAAATCCCCAATTTTTTAAGAAATTTGAGATAATTCAAGACTCTTCAACTTGTTTTGAGTGTATCTTCCTCATTTTAAGTCCAAATTCGATGATTCAAAAACCAAAACATTCAGGACTAAATACTGTATGTTTCTAGAATGTTTTGGGTTCAAAAATCATTAACCAAAGTCAAAGGGTTGGGTTAAGCCCAGCTGGTTAACCGTTATGAGTCATTTTAGCTCAAATTAGGGTTTGAAAATTCACTAACCAATTTGTTTTAATAAAAAAATGTCACTTCATGAAACATGTTTTGAAAATCATTTTGAAAACATTTTAAGATTTTGAAAACGTTAATTTTTGAAAAACGGTTGACCATAGTCAAATTAGTTCATAACCCTAAAAATGGTTAATTGACAACTATTAACCGAATTGCTCTTGAACCATGTTATGCTTGAACCAATCATCTAACTAGACTCTAAATATCCATACTGGGACGAATTCGAAGGTCATTTGGAAATTATACGAGAAAAATGACAATTTTACCCTTGAAGTCGTAAGTGTCCTTATTACCTATCGAGCTTCGATCATAATGATATGAAATTTGATATGGATACTCCTAAATGCCCTAAAAACTAAATGCAAAAGGAATCACTTGATTTCGACACGAAAATTTACATAAAATATTAGCCTCTATCTACTTAAGGAAGAAGGATAATGTGAGAAACTAGGGTTTTGAGACCCATTCCTTAAAAAATGATCAGTCATTCTTGACCAATAAGACTTGAGAATAATAACTTATATATTATAAGTCAAAAATGAGCTGTCTACACTACGTATTTCAAGTGATTGGTGATTTTTTATATTTTTTGTGATTGTTTGTAAAATTAGTGATTACGTGAAATTTTTCAAACAAACTTCAAATTTTTTGATTATTAAAAGGGCAAAATTGTCCATTTTCATGTGCGGAGCTCTATTTCTATAATTAGCCCAAACACAACTTCATTTCCGTAATTGATTGAAATCTCAACAATATTAAGGTAAAATTCCTTTTTTTTTTTATTATTATTAAATCCTCTCCTTCATAATGGGGCAAGTTTCTCTTACTTCTTATTTTACAACTGTACTACAACTCGTTTTCAGAACACCAATGTGGGCAAATATTTTGAGAAAACAGCCATTAGATAAAATACATTTTTTTATGCATGTCATATATGCCAAAAATCACGGTGATGCAACAGTTAGTTTCTGAAAAATGTCATCGTGAAAAATTATTATAATTAAAAACATAACAGATTTTTATAGTGAAATTTCTTAGAATCTGATCGTTGGATCATTGTGATTTTAGGTATAAATAACATAAATAAGAAATATATCTTATCCAACAGTTGGTTTCTTAAAATATTCGACCTACATTGGTGTTTTAAAAACTAGACATAGATATAGTTGTAAAATAAGATGCAACGAGAACTAACCCACATACTAATACGTTAAATATCGAAGAGGCCTCACTTAAGCTTTCGCCTTAGGCCTCTAATTGTATTGAGCCGCCCCTATTACAACAGATGTTAAGTCCAAGTATGAAGTGGAAACTTCCATGTGTATTCCATATAGATATTTGCACGTACTTCTCACTACTATCCTTTCCGCTTCATCAATTTTGGGCCTGTTTGCATTAGCTTTTCTTACAATCACTTTTGGAGTTCAAAATTTCACTTGATCTAAGAGATTGGTGATAATCACTTCTGGATGGTCTCTTCGCCGACGATGGCGACGGCAAAGAGACCATCTATGATCATCTTCATTTTTGTGTTCAAGCTTTGTGCAAGCACGGGACTAAGCACTATTTTGGTGAAGAGACCAAACACGAACTCCGATCAACGCTTTGATCAAGCTGTCTTCGATCAACCTCCTCTAGCCGGCAACTCGTGTAGTGAAGAGATCGTGCATGATCACTGTCAGCGTCCACACTCACAGCATGATCGGAGTGCATCTAGGAGCAACAACCGCACAAATCAACTTCTGTTCAAAGTGGATCCCGCGTTGATGGATCTAGAGCGAAGGCAATTGTTCACATGATTCAATTAAGGACGACGATCCACTGCAAAGCGTCTTTGGTGATCCGGCAATTCAACGAAGAACTCTCTCTCTCTATTTCTCTCCTCTTTGCCTGTACTAATGTCTCTCTCATTCTATCCTGCTGTAAAAACTATAAAAGACAATAGATCTTATTTTTTGTGATCTTTAGGAGTGTAGATCGTACTCTATGGGGACATTTTAGTCTAGTTATGTTAATAAAAAAAAAAAAAGACGTGTAGGACCTCATGCAACAAAACAATAAAAAATAGGACTAGGCACCAATTTCTCCTATAAAAAAATAGTATTGCTTGACCCGTCCACCCACCGATTGAAATACACCCTTATATTCAACCAATCCACCAATTATCAAGGCATGCGAGTTGGTTGATAATTCGGAGGATTAGCCACATGCCAATTAAAGGGTAGGTTGGTTGGTAGTTTTACCTAAATATGTTCCCAACCGACCTTCGCATACCTAGTTAACCCGAACACGACACATTTAATTAAACAAGTCAAATAGATCGATCAGATTTTGACTTGAACACGATTATCTTATAATTTACCCTAACTCGCTAATTTCGTGTTAGGTTTGTGTCGTCTTGCATTTTGCAGCCCTTAATAACAACCCAAACTAAAGTAAAAGGTATATCATGAATATAAACTAATCCTATAATATTAGTTATGATAATAATTCTAGCTTCTTTAAGTGGTTCCATGCAGTGGCGGAGTCACATGTTGTCTAGGGGGTGCCATGGCACCCCTTGGCTTTTAGAAAACCTTTTATATAGTTTGTATATTATTGTAAAAATTGTATTATTTTTATATATTGTATGCCTTAGAAATTAAAATGGCACCCCCCACACCCAACCTTAAATTTAAAACATTTTTATACATAATATATTTTGTCTATATTTTATTATAAACCTAAATAGATATTAGTTTTTATTGTACCAAAAAAATACTAATTTTTTTTTCTAGAGAAAACTTAGTCTTAAATCTTAATATACTTTCCATGCCTAACTTTAAAAATTTTTATTTTTAAATTTTGGCACCCCTAAGAACAAAATCCTGGCTCCGCCCATGGTTCCATGTGAGAAGAAAATTATATTTTCTCAATATCATATAAATTATGATGAATCCACGGATAAAACCAAACAGTCTCTTGCTTATAGTTTCGTTGGGCCCGTCAAAAGCGGTGTTGCCTTGCTTATTAAAGTAGGCGGGAAACTTTGGACCTTCTAGAGTGCTTCTCTCTCTCTCTCTCTCTCTCCATCAATAATGAGGTTGCAGAAAATGATGAACAATTCAAGAGTGGAAGTGTTGAAGTATTGGGTGATTGAAGGCTTTGTCAAGTGTTAGAAATAGGGTTCTACAGTTAACTCTAGGTTTTGAAGAAGAGCCAATGATTATGGCGAAGGCTGAAGAATCTAGGGTTTTGGAGCGCGATAAACAGAGGAAAAATGATGATTTGCAGATAGGGAGGTTTAAGAGAGGAGATATAGTATGGGCAAGGGCATTTCATCGAACATGGTGGCCTGGTTTGGTTTTGAGAAGAGATAATAAGCTTGGATTCTTTGTTTCCTTCTTCAATTTCGAAATATCTCGATACTTCGTGGAATCAGAAATATGTTCCTTCAATGATAATTTCAAATTGCATTTTAGGAATGTGGAATGTAGTGTGTTGTTAGATCGTGCTTTGATATTGCTGGGTCAAAAGGCTGCTCTGAGTCTAATGTGTCGTTGCCAAATATCGATGAAAACAGAGGAGTTGAAACGACGAAATCTGATGGATGTAGGGTTGAATTCTGTGGAGGAGGTTGATGTTGAGGCAAGAAATTCGTTTCAGCCAGTTGTGGTTCTGGGTTTTGTGGTTGGCATGGCTGTTTGCCCTTGGGTTGAAGATGTAGATATTGTTCATGTAGTTAGAGAGGCTGCCCAAATTATGACCTTTCGGCGTTTTGTTTTGGTCCAGCAAGGATTGATCTGCAGGGAAGCTAAACCCCATGAGAACCGACCCACCCTTGATGGCCCAGAAGCTATCATGACAAGTATGTAACTTTTCTGATTCATGTGTATCTCCAACATACTTTATTTATTTTTATCATATATATATATATACAGTCATTCTATTATAAGGCCGGCCTTGCATAAGGTCGGCTCCATATCTCCAATTTTAGAAGACAGTTCGTAAAACTGACCGTTGGATTAGATGCTTCCTTTCTGTATGTCATGCCTGCAAAAATTCACAGTGATCTGACGGTTGGTTTTTGAAATATGCCATTGTGAAAATATGCAACTTATTTGTTCTTGAAAAAATCACCATTTTTCTTAACGTCAGTTATTTCAAAAACCAACCGTCGGATTACTGTGATTTTTGGCAGGCATGACATACAGAGGGGGAACATCTAATCCAACGGTCAGTTTTACGAACTGTCTTCTAAAATTGGAGATATGGAGCCGACCTTGCATAACCTTATGCAAGGCCGGCCTTATAATAGAATGACTATATATATATATATATATATAT
>JAESVK010000591.1:407363-443619 GCA_017140935.1 Hamamelis virginiana | reverse complement strand
ATATATATATATATATATATATATATATATATATATATATATATATACCTGTGATGATGTCCTTCCACTTCTTATTGTCATTCCACTTTCATTAGGAGAGGTATTTTGAAAAACCAACTGTTGGATTAGATAATCTTCATATGTATGTCATGTCTGCCAAAAATAAGTGATCTAACGGTTGGTTTTTAAAATACAGCCATTTAAACAACTTTGACAACATCTAACGATAAATATAGTCAACGTGTTTCACGGACTGTATTTTAGAAATCGATTGTTGGATCACTGTGATTTTTGACAGACATGACATTCATAAGAAGATTGTCTAATCCAATGGTCAGTTTTTCAAAATACCTATCCTGTGGCTCTCAAAAAGGATGGGCCAACGATAAGATAGGTAAGGACGTCCTTACAGCATTGGTTCTGTATATATATATATATATATATATAGAGGCTCGTGTTTTCATATTTACATTTTTTTAACTGTTGACATTTTCATTAATATTTCTACTGCTGGTTGGTTATATGCGTACATGTTTTGTTATTTCTTTTCATTTCATGTTTAAAATTTGGCTGTTTTCACATCTAGTGGCCATTCTTGCAAATTGATTTGCCAATTCAGCTGCTGGAAGTGTTGCTTAAGGTATGGTCCCAAGTCCTTGAGGGCGTGAGTATGATGACTTAATCCAATTTCTTCAAACCCACCCCAAATTTACATTCACTTGAGTTATTAACTTGTTATTAAATGATTAGCAGATAAACACAGGTTGATAAAGCAATTGTCTCAAGTAATTAACCTACTCATTCACAAGCTATGAAATACTGCTTTTAACATTTTGAGTCATTTGGGCATTTCATTCAACATATTGCATGGAAAACAAAGAGCTCTTGAACTCTATTGCATAACTTGCTCTTTTCTCTCTCTTTAGACTCGTGTAGAGGCTTCTATGTTTGAGAGAGATCATCTTCAACTGCCCTTGGTCTTCTTTTTTAGAGGAAGTGTCAAACTAGCTAGTAGAGAGAAAGTTTTCTTCTATAAAAGCAACAGGGTCTTCTTCTCCTTGGGAAGAACTTGTTTAGCCAAATGGAGAAAATCTTCACCAACCTTTGTTCTTTAAATAGACTTGTCTATAGTCTTCGACAGACCACCCCCACCCCCCAATTTTTTGGATGAGAGATGTAGAGAGAAAAAATGGCTCTGTGGTAGAAAGTTGACACATGGAAGCCATCTGGACACACAAATCATTATTACTGGCACAAAGTATAGGAGTTTGCTTTTCATTTCTTTTGTTCGATGCACCTGTTGATTACATATCTGACCAGTAGGTGTGTCAGACACATAACCCATATGCACGGTCCTGATCTTGTAAGGGCATCTTTACGCTTCTTATCGTCAGCCCACTTTCATTGGAATAGGTATTTTAAAAAACCATCCGTTGGATTAGATCAATATCTTATGCATGTCATGTCTGCCAAAAATCATAATGATCCATCAGTCGGTTTTCAAAATACAGACCGTTAAACAATTGTGACAACTTCCAACAATAGATACTGTTAGATTGTATCACAGACTGTATTTTGAAAACCGTTTGTTGGATCACTATAATTTTTGGCAGACACGACATGCATAAGAAGGTTATCTAATCCAACGGTTGGTTTTTCAAAATACCTATTCTATGGCTCCTAGTGGGGGTGGGCTAACTATAAGATAGGTAAGGTATCCTTCCTGATCATAATTCCCCATATGCATACTCTTGTAATGCTATGTCCAACATGGGTACTTGACATACTTTGAAGTGTCGATCAATGTAACATTGGTGTATCTGGTATACTGCTATTCTTTAGTGGTGGTTTTGGTATTTTGCATGAGAGTTACACCAGTGCTAATGGTTTTCTTAGGGTCTTTCTAATCTCACTGGGAGATTGTTGCTTCATTTTATCCAATAAGACTCTCCTTTTGAGAATTAATATCATTTCAGAGTTTATTGAGTTTACAAGAAAGAAATTATCAATTACCTTATTTAGGTGTTCTGACTTTCCAAGGAAGGGCAACCTACTATAATGAGATTCTTTTTTTGGAGGATTTTAAAGCTGAAATGGCAGTTTAAATGTGCTCTGTTTAATATATTGTAAACTGTGTTTTGGTGCCTTGCATGCTTCTGATACCTATCCATGTTTGTGTGCAGCATGCTGACAAACTGAAAAGAAATAAAGAAAAATGATACTTGTGTTGTTTTATTTTGAACCAAACAAGACTTGAGATATTTAACTGAAACAAAATTGAAATTTTGGAACATGAGAATTTGTCTAATTTTGAACTAATAGCTAATAGGCCAATACGCTTCCACTTTTGAAATGGTTTCATAAATAGTTGTTCACAAGAACTATGTTGAAACATAGTTCAGCGTCTCAGTTTTGAATCATTTTTCTAATTTACTTGGCCTTCTTTCCTATCTGATGTTTCTTCTCTTTGAAATTAATTTTATGATTCTTGAATACTTGTCTTCTCATAAAATGAAGGCAAATTTTTCTGTTTTTTAAAGTTCTCAATGTTCCACTTTCTTCTCAGGTATTCACTCAAAGCCGCAATCATATTCATCTTTTGGAAGGGAGATATACTCAGTGACTCGTAAATCAGATAGTTTAGAAGTGGAAGATAAATGTCACGTATTTTCTGAGCTAGTGGAAAGGAATGTGGTAGTTCCTGTGACAAACATCAAGAAGTCAAGATCTTTTGTTTCAAATGGGACCTTTGAATACCTGCAGGAGGCTCAACATGACATTATTAGAGAGCTGAGCACGCCAATGGAAGAAAATTTAATGTCAGTTGAAGGAGAACAGGTTGTATTGAACTTAAAAATTGAAACGCAAGATCAAGGTTATGTTATTCACAGAGAACGTAAAATGGATTGTTCTCTAGTAAATCTGAATTTCTTATTTTCAGAGAAGCTTAACAGTATCCCTGCGGACTTGGATATTTACAAAACCAACACTGTTTTTTTAAGAAGACAATCTAGAGAATTGCAGTATTCCGATGCCTTTCCCTTGAAGCCTCAAATTAGACCAAGGACTCAAAAAGGCTCAGCTAAGCAAAGCAAGGCAAAATCTCTTCATGAAATGTTGGTAAACTTGCACTGTCTTGCTTTAGATCCATTTTATTTAGGAGGGGAGAACTTGAAAACCATGGAACAGAATTTTTTGAATTTCAGAATCTTATCATTCCGGAATATCACTGATCTTCCTTCCAAAAAATGCTCTCCTTGTAAAACCATTGTAGCTCAACTCTCTCATTGTGGATATGACTACCATTTCAAGACTCAGCTGAGTGACAAGGTTGATGGAAAAAGTGGTGGTGGAGCAACATTTGGCACCTTGATACCTTACATGCAAAGCCCTGTTAACCGTTTAAAGAGGCAGCTCGATCAACCTGCTGTTTCTAATCATCTTAAGCTGAGCAAGACTATGCCTTTCTTCTCAATCACTGGACCTTATCTGCAGAGAAACAGAACTATATTTGATGAAGATTTATCTGATGTCTTCTTTTCAGGATCTGTGGTGAAGTTAAAATTTCTAAACCACCCCTCAACTGGATCCCAGAACTTGACATTTACATGCACTAATAGCTTGACATATCTAGATGTGGTTCCGAATAATGATTCCCCTGTAGAAGACACATCTTGTTGTAGTGAGATTGTTGAAATGAGCATGGTTCAGGAACCCGAAGAAAATGCAATTATTTTAAATGATAACAGAACCTGTATATCTTATGATTATGATGCCATTGACAAGATCATAGATGGGGTCCAAACTGAGGATGTGCAAGTTGATAGCAGATCCAGTTTGCCGCAACCTGCTTCTGTTGAATCAGTGATTAAGAATGCAATTGGAACAAATGCTGACAAAATCACTAATGCAAGTGCAGCAACAAGAAAATCCCGATTATTATGTCATCCTGGTGTCGATCCAACTGAGATGCAGCCCAGCAATAATTATTATGGTGCCACATCTAATATGATTGACAGAAAAGCAAGCATGAAGGTTACATGTGAAGACAGCTTCAAGGATAATGGGGAGTTCCATCAACCCATTACAACTGATTTATCATCTAAGTCACAAGTAGCTCCACAATCCAGAACAGAAAGCAGCCTTGCTGTTCCTTCATCTTTGCACATGAAGTTCCCCAAGGATTTTGATCTACCTTCAAAGGATGAGTTGGTGAAGAAATTCACTCCATTTGGGTCAGTTGATTCTCTGAAATCAAAAATATTTTCCTATACAGGCTCTGCACAGGTGGTTTTTTTAAATGGACTTGATGCAGTGGCTGCTTATCATTATGCCAAGAGGAGGAAAGTTTTATTTGGTCAAGCAAATGTAAGGTTTTGGCTCGACCCATTCGAACACAGTAGAAAAGGAATTCCTCTTACTAAACCACCAATGTGTAAATTAAAATCATGTCTTAAAAAATCTATGCCCCTTGGTAAAGAGGATTGTAAAAAATCTCGCAGGGTAAGGTTTTTGTTAAGAACCCCCTGAGGTTTGAGTTTATTATCAATGACCTTGCTTCTTTTTGTCAGTTTTTCAATGATTTGTGGAATTAACAAAATTACTATTAAGGATAATATGACATGAAGTAAAATATAAATTTCAAGTTGAATAGTGCTTTTTTTTTTTTTTTTTATACCTATAAACAATTGTTGATTATATAAATATGAGAGATTATAAATTGTTGATTATGCGTGATTGGAGTACCATTTCATTCAGTGTTTAACCCTGATAAATTACTTTGGATTGGAAGAGAATTCAAAAAAAAAAAGGGAGGGGCTATTCACAGCCCACATTTTTACTAAACATAGCCCATATAAAATTTTAATTAGTCCATTTTAGCCTTTTCTATCTACAACCCACTAATGCTTTAGACAACCCACTAATAAAAAAAACACAAATTTTTAAATACCCTAAATGCCCAATTCTAAATACAAGACATGTTTTCTATTTGGAACTCATTTAACCATTAATTAAAATAAAACAAAAAAAAAATTCAAGCTTCTCACTTTCTTCGGCAAGCCAAACCTGAGCTCAAGGGTTTCACGCACCCTCTTCTTCATCTTCGGCAACATCACCCCTTCTTCTCATCATCATCTCACCTTCGGCTAACCAGCAAAATCACCCTCTTCTTCATCTTCGGCAAGCCAAAGAGCAGCAGCATCACCATCACGATCACTCCACCAGCACGAGCAGGCACAACCGTCATCCTCGGCTAGCCAATCCAACACGAGCACGAGCAATCAACCATCCACGAGCAGCCATCATTTTCTTCGTCATCGTCTTTGCACTACCTTTGGTATGTATTTGTTTTTGTATTGTGATTCTTTTTTAAATTGTTGAATGGTAAATGTGTTTGAATGTTAAATGTTAAATGTTAAATATAATGTGATTCTTGTTTTTGTATTGTGATTGTTCTTTAAATTGTTGAATGGCCTTTTGTGATTCTTCTTTAAATCAAGACGTTATTTAACTGTTTAATTGTTCCTATTCGGCCTGTAAATACCGAATACAGAAATCTCACATTCGTATATATAGTGCCGAATGTAGTCTTTAATATTCGGATATATATAGCCGAATGTAATATTCAATATTCGGATACAAAGAGCCGAATGTAATATGTTTTATTCGGGATTTAATGGCCGACCAAAGTAATAGAAAGCTTTTTATCTGCTACTTCATTGTGTCACAATGAACAGGTTCACAATTTGAACCCTGAACTGTATTAGATTAATAATTTTTGTATGTGTCGGTTGGTGCAGTACTTTTAGAACCCCAAAAACCATAATGCTTGCATGGACTTAGTGATAATTGAGGTTTATTGTGTACAATATTTGGTCATGGAATAGGGTATGCATGTTGGATGCACATATTAGTGTGGTAAGAGGCTTATGTCAAATGCCATATTAGAGACAACAGTAGTTGCTGAGGATCTGTCCAGAAGCAACTTAGTGGATGATATTTTAGGCTCTGTTTGGATCTTTGAAAGCAGAAGGGAAATGAAATGTTAAAATTGATTATAAATGGATTCCCTTCTTTAGCAATTTTAAGTTTTTTCCTACCTTTTTCTTCATTCTTTCCGAGATCCAAACATAGGCTTAGAGATGGAAGAAAGCTTTTGTAGATGTTAAAAACCCAAGCATAATACTTTTATAGTTTTGCCTTCATTTAATTTATGAGTTTAGACCCTTGAAAATGGACTGTCAATAATCATTCTAGAGGCCAAATGCCCATTGGATTCATTCTTCCTCGAAGTTTCTTTGGAAATCACCCAACGAACAAGGAAATCATTCTAGGTCAAATTAATCAGGAGTTTTGAGGGAATCAAACCTCTTCTTCCAGTGGCAATCCAAGAGCGAATTCCACCAGTACCAACATTAGCTGTATGAGAGATCAATTAGTAATTAAAAATTATGAAATGAAAAATAACTTTCAAATGTCTGTTATTGACTTATTGTTAGTTTAAATAGGCAATGTGCTTCAAATATATCACCTTCGATTCTATTCAATGTTGCACACAGACCGGAATAACTGCTTACGAGGGTGCCATTAAGGTTCAACTCCCACATCTGTTATGATGAATTGTGTTAGCTTTCAATTTGTTCACTCATATCAAAGTACGAAAAATATAAGATTTAAAGAAAATAAGAGATAAAGGTGAAGTGGGTGATATTCAAATAGAAGGATTAGAATGGATTGAGTTGTATAAACACAAGGTTTCCCCACAGAAATTTCATATTACACAGGTGCATTGCATCTTAATGCACTCAAATTATATCGTGTGGATTATCATGAGCACCAAATGTCTCTTATTCATATAATTTACGAATTGGGAAGCAATGATACCTGGTTAGCATCCCATTTGCAAGGTGAAAATGAACATCTCTTAAACTCTTTAGTGAAAATATGTGCATGTTGGATGCACATATTTTTGTATGTTTGATATTGTTTATTTTGGGACAATTATTTGAGGAATCTGATATTCTAAGAATTGAGATGAATGTGGTTCTAAGTTTAGCAAGTTATTACGAGTACATTTCTGTTGCCCCTTAACTAAATTGCTTTTTATGCAATTACTTTATGAGCTCTAATGCGATTACTTTTTGAGCCCTAAACAAGGACATAAGGAATGTTTTTTCTGTCTGATCAAAACAATTCTCCAAGATTTCCAAGTCTGGCTTTGTTGTGCCTTTACTTGTCTTACTTTTTTTTTTCTTTTACTCTTTTAATGTATTGTCTCTGAATATTGGACGAACCATTTTTTTTTCCTGCTGCATTCACTTCGAAAATAGTCATGAACAACACTGTGTTTGAATTGAGCATGTAAATATGAATCATTTATATTGTGTACCATAATTTTATTACAATCATACTATGTTGTAGGAAAAATGACTGAACAAGGTGGTACGAAACGGCCTTTTGAGGACACTAATGTGGATGAAAAGGAAGAACGAATACGTCCAACAGCGTCGGAGCGAAAGAAACGAGAAATTCACTCCGTTTATGTGAAGAAGAGTAAAACAAAAGTTGCGGTTAATCCAATGCTTGAGGGAGTTGGGGCTTCAGTTGGGGATGAGCCTATAGTAGTGCATGCATCAGCGCATGTATCTGAGCCTACATCAGTGCATGCAGCAGAGCCAGCACAAGAGTCAGCAGGTACCTTAGTAGGGATGGAAGTTCGGGAAGACCCCGAACCGGCAGTTCGGGGTAATGTAGAAGGATTCATTGAATTGACAAGGCACCAAGAATTAGGAGAAGATAGTGATAGTGAGGAAGATAGTTCAAGTGATGAGGATCATGAGGAGCGCTCTAAAATAAAGCATGATGTTAGAATTGAATCAGATGATTCAATTAGTGAGAGTGGAAGTGGAAGAGGGAGTGTAGAGGAAAGTGATACTGATGGAGAGGGAGAGGAGAGTGAGAGTGATGGAGAGGGGGAGGAGGACAGTGAGAGTGATGGAGAGGGGGAGGAAGAGAGTGAGAGGGATGGAGAGGGGGAGGAAGAGAGTGAGAGTGAGAGTGAGGAGGAGGAGGAAATCGTTGCTCCGCGGAGTACGAAGGGGAAGGAAAAAGTAGTGGCTAAGGGGAAGCGGAAGGCAAAGGCGAAGGGTATATCACAGCCTTCCGGTTCTGCGACAACCGAATTCCCCGGAGGCCCCAAGAATACCGATATTTTGAAGGGTTTTGGAACCCATGTAGCGAGATTCATTTGGGACGGACAGGTACATTGTTATTTTTCAGTAATTCATAACTAAGTTATAAATTATTATCATTTATCGATTTACTAACTAATATTTGTTCATTGTGTAGGATCGAGAATCTCTTAAATGTATACAACATGTTCCCAAAATTTTTGAATGGCATTGGAAGACGGAGTGCAAGAGGTTCAAGGCAAGGGTGAATAATACCCCTTTGTGCCAACTGAAGCAGGTGTCCTACACTCACATAAACCGGGTTTTGATTTCGGCATTTATCGAGCGTTGGCAGCCCGAGACTAATACTTTCCACCTACCATTTGGTGAGATGACCATTACGCTCGATGATGTCAAACAGATCACGGGTTTGCCGGTTGTTGGAAAGGGTGTGAGGGCTCCTGACATTCGAAAGGAGGATGCCATTGGATTGTTGCATAAATACTTGGGAGTTAGTCGAGACGCAGCATTGGATGAATTGAGGATGAATAGGTGCAATTATGTGCGGATGGAGTGGTTGAGGAAAACTTTTGCGAATAAGGCGAAGGAGAGAGATTCGGATGCAGATATTGACAGGCACGTGAGGGCCTATCTACTTTACCTCCTTGGGTGTTCTCTGTTCTCTGACAAGACAGGATCGAAGGTGCCTGTGACTTACTTAAACCTCTTGTCGGATGTTGGAGATGTAGCCAACTATGCCTGGGGCACTGCTGGGTTAACATGTTTGTACAGGCAGTTGGGGGTTGCTACACGGGTAGAGGTGAAGCAGATTGCAGGCTATCTCACTCTGTTGGAGGTACATTCATGATTGAAAAATTCAGTTTCTTTTTTATTGACTATATCAGTGATTATCATATACTAACATCATATATGTGTTTTTTATATACAGGCTTGGATATACGAGCACTTCACTGTGGAGCGGCCTACACCCGACCTAGAATACGTCAATGGCAACCCTCGAGCAATGAAGTGGAAGCCTCGATCCTCAGTGAGCGCTGCGGAAGCCCCCAATAGACTGAAGTTCCTCAGGCAGCAAATAGATAATATCATAAAGGAAAATGTAAGTGTAAATAAACAATTGTTGTATGTTTGAATATATTTGCTATATTCACTTAAATAACATGTTAAAATTACTGTATATATAGGTCATTTGGGATCCCTACCGTCGCATGAGAGATGATCATGCCTTCGAGCCCATCGCGTGGTACTGTAGATGTATCGCATTCTGCGAATACGTTGAGCCGTACCATCCTGCCCGTGTTCTGAGGCAGTTTGGGTACGTGCAAACCAGTCCATGGAATCACGCGCCCATCCCACCGACGAAAGCAAATAGAGGAGCTAGAGCAAACCTGTATTTTGTGGAGCACATTTACGTGGAGTACATTTGGACGACCTGGAGCCACCATTGTCTTTCAATGAGTAGCCGTGGAGAGCTGTGTGATGAAGATTGCCCATGGATGTGTGAGAATGGTTATGAGGAGTGGTATTCTGAGAGAAGTCATGTGAGGATCCATCCCACCGACTCTACATCCGATCATCCACTTCAGCGATCGTTTGGGGATGTGTACATTGATTTGGTGAGTCCTAATAGTTATTTCTTTATTTGTACTTAATTTGAAATCAGATAATTAATTTGAACTTAGTTAAAGCTAATATTTCTGACTAACTATTGGTTAACAGAATAACCGCAGAAAGAAAGCATTGACTCTTTTACACCAGTCTTTACAACTGGGCGAAAGACAACAATGCCCGATCTTCTAAGACGGGTGAGGCAGGCAGCATCCATCCTCAGCGATGACCCGATCGCAGACACGGCATAGGCACCTCATGCAGAAGTCCGGCAAGAGGAAACAGAATCAGGTGTGCAAGATAGAGGAACAAGGATAGGTAGGAGACTCATCCTGGGCGAGGACGAGGACCGACTGCATCTGAGGGGCGAGGGCGAGGACGAGCTACAGGTGCCGGGAGGAAGTAGAATTAGGTCTAACATAAACACTATTTTCAGGATCACACAGTGAATTTTTGTTGAACTAGACTATTTTGGTTGTATAGTTGATCAACTTTCTCACTTTTGGTTGTAATGTTGCTTGATTATGTAAATTTTGCAATGTAATTATGATGTAAAGTTTTAGAACTCTTAGGAAAGCTTGTGTTGGGATATGGTTTAGTTTAAATGGATTAAGTGAATATATTTGATATGATTTTGTTGTAGTTACTTGTTAATATAATTCCAGGTACTTACTTACAGGTTCTAACCCAGGTAAAAGACATCATACTCAGAATTTAGAGGTATTCGGCACCATGACACCGAATATAATACTTCACATTCGGTAACTAATGTTCGAATGCTTAAGAAGAAGCTTCGGTACAAAAAGTTCGAATGTATCACTTTAAATAGGTCATTTGTTTGAAAAGTTTATATTCGGTACTTCATACCGAATACATTCCCTATACACTCGGTACTATATACCGAATATCAGTACAGATGTTCACTTATGGAAGATCGAATGTGGCCCTGGCCTCATCTTCGGCACACACAGACCGAACATACTTCTTTACATTCGGCTACAAAGAGTCGAATATGATTTTGGAGAATTGTATTCGGTAGTAATGTACCGAATATTCAATCATAACACTCGGTCGAACAGTACCGAATAAATGGAATGGTATTCAGTTATACATGCTCGAATGTGGCCCCGGCCTCTTATTCGGTATGTGCAGACCGAAGTCATGTCCTCACATTTGGAAAGGGGTCGTCGAATATGTTGTTTATAATTATATTCGGTATCAAGGGAACGAATACATGTCTTTATATTCGGTGGAGAGTGTCGAATATAAAAGAGGTATGTTCTACTCCAAGTTGTCGAATGTGTCCCCGGCCATGTATTCGGTATGTTCAGACCGAATAGTTATAAATATATTCGGTACTATAAGTCCGAATACACGTTGTGTATTGTTATTCGATGATTTTTACCAAGTGTATATATATATATTCCATCATAGGTTGCCGAATGTATAGTTCAATATTCGGTTGTGTATGGCCGAATATATCACTTTCACTTTAAATTTATTCCATATTTCACTTTAAATCAAATAATCCATATCTCCTCAGCTTTTCATAAGTTATTTTAGCATTTGGTGAGTTGAAACCACTATTGACTACTGCCTCTCTCAACTGACAAGGGCATGGATTTTACATCAAATAATTAACAAGGGCATAGTTGCACCAAGCTTGACAATTTACTAACACAAAAAGCTATCTAATTAAAGGCTAAGTAAGAGTAAATACAACACAAGAAATATACATAATGTGAATACATTTGAATGTAAATGAACAGTTAAATCTTTCATTAATGATTCCATAAATCATTACATGTATCCATTTGAACAAAATAAATGTAACTTACAATTTTCTATATGACAAAAAGTATGGAGTTACATTGTTTGTCTAATCAACATTTAAATCAATAAACTCCTCCATGACGACTAAGTTTGGCGGTAGGTCAAGCTCAAGAAACCGAGCAATCTGAAACGCATGACTATGGGCCCATCCTTTTGCATTATCGAGCGCACATCTATGCCAAGCAATTGAAATAGGGGGTATTGGAGCGTTCGGGTTCAATACAACCTGTACAAAGTGGTTTCCATTAACTAAAGCCAATGCGACATATTTTCTATTCGCAACCGGTATCGGATCCTATCTCAAAGGCAAAAATGTCAAACACTGTTCGTTTGAAATAAGGATACATACCACATTGTATCTAAAAGCTATGAGATGTCTCATGTCAGGAAAGCTCATCCATTTCTCTATCGGAGCATTATCCGTACTGTCCCATATCAAACGATTTCTCAAAGAATCAATATCTTCTACACATCTATCAAAAATCGCCGCGTAAAGTGTAGGGTTACTTTCTAGCTCGAATAACAAATCTTTCCATACAGTAGCCCAATCGTCTTCAAACATACCCATATGTCCCGCAACGGCTCGAAATCCACAGTTTCCATCAGCTTTGACCCCTACCATGAAAGCAACGTGAGCAAAAATTGCTTTAGGAATAAGTTTTCCATATTTAAGGGTATCATCACTCTCTCGACAAATAATGGACATTGGCTTCCTCACAATTGTTAGTTTATTCCTCTTGTTGGAGAATGCGGTATCCATAAGCTTTTGTTTAGCTTCAATCGATTCATACTCAAACCCGGATGGATCCCGTTTGGTGGTTAAGTCTTCACGGACCCTCTTCTGACTACTACCCTTCGGCCTACCTCTATTGGATTTCTTCACTTTTGGCTCTACTAGAATAGTAGCGGACGGGTTAACAATTTCCTTCAGCTTTAGGTACAAATCATGTTTGCCTTGGGGAGTTGAATCATTAAACTTTTGTATGTAGAGATTAATTAGTGGCCGATAATCAAACATGTCATTTGTAATGTTCTCAACCACTGGATTATAGGAAAGAGTCCTCCAATATATATGAACCGAATCAATGGGAATGGGCCTTCCCTCAATCTTCCACGTTGCCAACTGGTGGGCACAAGGAAGCCCGTGTGTGCGGGTCAGTACACAACGGCAAATCTTTTCATCGACTCCCACAATAGAAGTACGCTCCATTTCGTCGACAATCAACTCCAACGCCATATGAGATACAATGCCAACAATAAATTTGCACTCTGGAATTCCCTGGACCTTATGATGAACCTTAAACATACTCACTTCAAAAGATGCCTTGATCTGATTATGTTGTATAAGCATCTTGCCATGTATAAGTTTAAAAACTTCGAGGATGTTATTCATCGATGTCCCCAAGCGCCTCTTCAACATCGCATGGGCGCTCTCCACTCTTTTGGTAGTCGTACAACCGAAGTGCATGTAGCGATCGGTCCACGCTGCCACAAAAGTCTCTTTGAAGTCGTTCAACCAAGAAGACTTCAAGTACTCCAACGCCTTAGGAAATTCAAAGAACGTTTCCTCCATTCTGTTTAACTGATAAACAAACATCTCTTCATCATCTGCATTGACTACGTCCCACCATGAACTTATAAAGGATGCCCAATCTTCCCCCCTTTCAAATAACTTCTTACAATTATGTGCTATGTTTCTTGAAATATGCCACCTACAAATGAAATTCTTTGAATTTGGGAATGTTTTTTTGACAGCATTAATCAATGCAAGTTCACGATCTGTAACAACAACCAAAGGACTATAACCTTCACCAATTACAGATGACAGTTGCTCCAAAGCCCAACAGTAATAGTCCTCTCGCTCAAAGTCCATCAATGCAAATGCCAAAGAGAAAGTGATATTCGTTGAGGTTAATCCAACAATCTGTAGTAGCGGCATCTTGTACCTGTTGGTCTTGTACGTGCAATCCATCAAAAGAACATGATGAAAACATTTAACGAGTTTGATGGATTCGGGATGTGCCCAAAATATGCTCGTTACTTGTATTCCATCATCTGAAGATTTATGCCTCTCAAAATATGCATTCTCGGTGAGCTCTTTAAGGAGTTGTTGCATAACTGTTCTTCCCCCCATATCCATTCTCTTCATCTTTGACAATGCATTGTAAATGGTCTTCTGTGTAGATGCATTATTGGGATCTTTTCTCTTCAACAATCTAAGTATTTCAACCGCCTTCACCCCCCCGCACATCAATTCATGAACATAATCCCACTCAGACGGGGACAATCTTCCAACAAATGAGTGGCCTTCAAAATTTTCACCCAACTTGTGGTTGTGCTTGCCTTCCAAAACTATCAAACCCCAAGCATCTGTGCTTAACATGATGCCCTTTAACTTGAAAGGACAGTTACACTTTTTCGTTGCCGCTTCACGGACATCTTTCTTTTTAATCTTGACAACTTTGATTTTCGACACATCTTTGTTCAACTCGGGCAATTGCGATCGAAACTTGCCGCTCCTCTCACACCCATAATACACAACAAGTGTTCTATTTTTCGTCTTCACATCGGACTTCACAGTAATAACAACCATTTGATGTTCTTTACCTATACGTCTTACATATATATCAAGCTCTTCACGAGTAGCAAATACCTACAATTATATTTGACATGATTTAGCATCTTATATATTTTGTTCATATCACAATTTAATATATAAGTATCAAATTAGGTGTCCCGATTTACCTGCTTTGTATCAAAATACTCGACAAGATCGACAAAAGTAGGCTCTTCGTATGGGACTGTCTGTAACTGTGACTGCATGATATGGAATTAAGCCATTAAGTTAGACAACTTAATTAAAGGACATAACACATGAAATATAAAAAAATTTAGAAAATGATAGCAAGCTCTTAATGACCATTTGTATAAAAGATACAATGGATAATTAAGTTAGGTACTTCCCTTTTTTAAGATGACTATATGTGGGAAACTATATAAAACCTATTAGGATTCTCGTATTAGTGGTTTAGTTTGAAACTAAACGATAGAAGGAATGTAAAAGAGTACATAACTGTGGCACTTAGCAAAAAATGAATGGAGCTAACATCTCTGTTATACATACATCATACATATATTTGTGTATGTGTATAAGTAGTTGTTACTATCATAAAATGCACTAAAACATAGATACGATAGCCTTGAATTAGGGCATTCCACGTTTGGTTAGTGAATGAAGTGCATATTCACGCATTAAGCAAGTCTCAAGGCATGTGGTGTGTTCTGCAATAGCCTTGAATTACTTAAGCCTCAAAGCCATGAGTTAGGGCATTCTTGAGTCTTTCCCAGAGGTTCAACGGCTTCTATAATTATGGATATTCCCTAAGCTACTACTATTTCATTAAATCCATATCTCCTCAATTATATGATATCATTTGCTCCAATGTGCAGCTGTGGAAACCCAGAAACTTATTTCAATTTCCCTTCTAATAATTACAATATGTGTGGAAAAAAGGATCACATTCGGTGTCAAAACACCGAATATATGTTCTTAGTATTCGGTTATAAGTGGCCGAATATATGAATGTATAATCGGATGTATAAACAGGTTATATTCGGTATTATAGATACGAACACCATTGGTAATATTCGGTTATGAACTTCCGAATAATACATCTTCCAATTCGGCATTATCAGGCCGAATGCGATCGCGAACCCAGTTTTTTTTTTTTTCCAAAAATCAGTTCGAAACATAGATTTTTTTCGTAACACCTTCATTCCATAATGGTTATAGAGTGCTAATATTCATATTTTGAAGGATGTTTAATCCACATATAATGTTTACCAATAAAATACAAACAAATCTAAAAATAAAGTGTTTAGGGTTTGGAGAAACTTAAAACTTACCTCTTTAACATCCTCTTCCATCATATACGATAAACGATTATCCAGAGATGATGTAGTGGAAGGACCAAGATTGAAGCTGCACTCGTCTTCTTCTTCGGCGAGAGGTTGACGAATGCAAACAAACCCACACATACGCGGGAAAGAAACTGTTGCTTGTTTTGTTTTGGTGTTGGGGTTAATATGGTCATTTGATAAATTCTGATATATGGGTTGCTTACAGTAATTCTGATATGTATTGGGCTGTATTCAGTCAAGGGTATACTGGTATATTAATAAAATTTTTATTGTACTGCTTTTAGTAAAAATCCAAATTGGTGGGTTGTATTTAGAAATTGGATTACGTTTAGTAAAATGAGGGCTGTGAATAGCCCCACCCAAAAAAAAAACCCTCATCCCATGTCTCTCCTCTCTACTTTCTTTAGTATTTTTTTTTTCCCCATTCAACTGTCCAAACTACATCTGATAACTCTTTGATATGCGGCAATGTGATAGACTATGTGGCAACATCCATTATCATTTTGTTTTTGGAATATGATTGGAGGACCACATTTCATACGTTTAGATTAACTTTGTCTAAGAACACTTTCGGAGTTCAAAATTCCATTTAATCTAAGAAGTGGTGACTGAGGGAAGAGAGGATAACGGGTCAAAGTTGGACTCTAATTTTTGTCACGATCAATTCTAATATGTGAAAAGATGGTTTGGACATAAGTTTAAAAAAATATGTAAACACGTAGTTCTTCAAAAGTTAAGCTAATCTAACCATGGCCTTAATAGCTCTTCTTTTTCTTCCATGCCTCGGTTGTGTTCGATATTAATATAAGTGTAAATAGGAGCTTGATTTATCTTTTCTTCCGCACCATCTCTAATTACAAGACCATGATTAGGGGTGGATATATTCAAATTTCTGTCCCTTATGAGGAGAAAAGTCTTATCCCTTTATGAGCTAGACTGTAAGGGGAAAGTGCTAAAACACTCATAACAAGGATAGCAAAGGAAGGCTATTAAACTTACAATAAGAGTAGCATTTTGATAATTAAAATTATTTTAAGTATTGCAAAGCTTCTAAATGGGGGATACATTAGAAACTCACCACCTAGCCATAATCCCTTTACTAAACAAAGATGGAAACTAGAGATTGTTTAAACTTATTTTACTATGCCAATGGCCTGTTGGTCTAGTGGCATATGTATCCAATATCCTATCACTTTTGGAGGAGAGAATCAGCCTAAGTTAATGTTAAGTAAAGTGGGAAGTCACCATTTGAACTCACTTGGGGTAAGTTCTATCATTTGGCAAACAAAAAAAAAAAAAAAACTCAATCTAACTATGTCAATTTTGACAAAATTGACACAATAGTGAGATCCATCATATAATGACCAACTTTTGTTACTAAAATATTTTCCCTCCAAAATGACCCAATTTATTAAGTGGGCTGTTGATCATGTGATCAGCACATGTTGTCATTTTGGAGGGAAAATATAGCTCATTTGCCACGTAATGCCATGTCATACCCGGTCCTTGCCACGTAGGATATCATGTGAGGGTTCCGTTAGTTTTTATGGACGGCGTTATGCGTTTGGTCTACATTGAAACCAAACTTTTTAATTTGGTACTAAATTGAGTCAATGTAAAGTTCGTGGCCTGAAACTGACCCAAAAGTTAATGGTACTAAATTGAGTCAACGTAAAGTTGGTAGTCCACATTGAAACTGACCCAAAAGTTGAAGGTACCAAAAAATATTTGACTCAAAAAAAAAAAAAAAAAAAAAAAAAAAAAAAAAAAACCAAGATAAGCGCAAGTCATCACCTTCTTCATCCTTCAGCAATAATAATAATAATAATCTTGTCTCTGATTTTGACAAAACCCAATTGGAGCCATCGAGATTACTCGACATTCTCACCAAAAAATCATCATTTACAGGGAGTTTTAACTCCATCCCAGAAATCCAAGCTCGAAACAACATTGAAGCACTGTGGGCTCACTGAAACAGAGTATTTGGTTCTGTTCCTCCCCCATATTTCTCTTTCTCTACAATCTAGCTGGAGAGAAGATCTAAGACAGAGAAGGGTATATATATATAGTTTCGTTTAGCGGTTACAAAAATGGAGGAGATGTGTTCTTCGCTAAAATATTATATACAGAAGCGATCCTGTCAAGACGTCCTTACGCTTGTTATCGTAAGGACGTCCCTTTTGGAAGCCATAGGAATTATATTTTGAAAAACCGACCGATGGATTAGATAATCTTTTTATGAATGTCATGTCTACCAAAAATCACAGTGATCCGATAATTGGCTTTCAAAATACAGTCCGTGAAATGCTTTAACAATATTTACCATTGGATGCTGTCAAAGTTGTTTAAATGTCTATACTTTAAAAACCAATCGTTGGATCACTATGATTTTTGGCAGACATGACATACATATAAAGATTATATAATCCAACGGTCGATTTTTCAAAAATAACTCTCCCAGTGAAGGTGTCCTTACGATAAGAGCGTAAGGACGTCCTTACAGGATCGGTTCTTTATATATATATATATATATATATAGAGAGAGAGAGAGAGAGAGGTATATTGGTAAAATCACAAAATAATTAAACACCATAGGCCACCGTAAGCCCATTAGCCAAATTTTGAAAGTGTAGGGGGTTAAGTGTTCACTTTTGAAGTACAAGGGTGCAAAGTGTTTTTGGCCTTTACTAAGAGGAGCAAAGTGTTTTTTCCCCTAAAATTTATCATCAAAATAAATCCAATATTTTTTTAATTAAAATATCCAACAGTTGTTATCTTTATTCAATTATGATCGAGTTACCAATACAATTCCATTAAATCAACATATAAAAATATAGACACATGGGTTTTAAATTGAGGTGAGCTCACGCTTTTGAACATGTCAAATTTTCACTTAATATAGAAGTGTGGTTCGTGGCCATACAAATTAATGAAAATTAATTTGAGTTTAGGTCAAGCTTTCAAACATGTCAAAATTGAATTTTTGTCTCAGTTCCCCACAACACACCTGTTGCATTATGAGATCGTGTATCTGCCCAACCTAATGATCCTTTTAATAATTGTTTTTTTTAATTTTATTTTACTGAGAATTGATCACAATGGATGGCTGTAATTTAATGGGGTTCATCAATATCACAAGCAGCTAACACACTTATATGGTGGAGGATCTGGTTTATGTCCACATCTTAAAAGATTCATCCTAACTTCAAATGGAAAGTTTCTGCCTTAATTAGTCAAGGACAAAATGGTCATTCAGAAGTTTTACTAAAGTTCCTACTTTATTCTTTTTGTTTTTCCTTTGGAATTGGTTGGGCAAATTTGCTACTTAGTTAAGGTGCAAAACATTAAAACAATTCATAGCATGATTGCTTTTGTAACAAGTGAATGCATGTAGGCTTTATGTTTCTCAAATGGAAAGAGTATTTATTACTGCTATCTTTGAATGTCAATTATGATTACTTTGTAGGTATGGTGCCTCCTGCAAGGGAACGACCAACATATTCAATTCGGAGGGAAAATGGTAAAGCCACTAAATTGGCTAAACATGGACGTACTCAAGCATCTCGCCACGCCCATAGTCATGGTAACATTGAGGCGGAACCATATGCCCCAATACCACAGTTAGAAACTAGGGTCATGGAGACAGTGCAATATGATGTTTCAATTCCAGTTGAGAGTGCACTACAAGCCGAATTGCCAAAGAAACGATGCAATCAGAGGCCCTAGATGTTGCTGCTAGTCTAGAACCAGTAGATACGAATGCCGATGATGTCAGTGGTCCAATTCCTTCTGGGGCGATCAATGAGTCAGTTTTGCAGTCCTTTAGGACACACGTCGCTTATGGCTTATGGTGCTATCCATAGGTATATGTCATCGTGTTTCATATTTTTCTACTTAATTTATTTTTTTAATTTGCCTCGTACTGAATATATTAATTGTGTCGTCTACATTGCAAACAAGGGGCATGCTAAAATGTCATAACCATACAAGCTTACTCAAGCAATTGCCACTGATTAGGACCGATGGAAAGTCCAACAATATTTGGCGATCTCACATTGAGCGATTAAGCCTCCTACCACTTCAAGATTGTGCCTCTCGCCAGAGTAACTTGAAGTTAATATGTGCTTTTGTGGAGGGGGGGATCCACAGACGAATACCTTTCACATGCCATTCGGTGAGATGTCAATAAGCCTAAATGATGTGCACACATTATTGGGCACACCTGTGACTGGCAAGGCTATTTCATGACCTCCAAAAGAGGGAGAGGGTCTGTACTCTCTACTTGAGCGCACACTTGGCCCAATGCTGTCGTAGGAGCAAGAGTATTTCAAAGGCCTTTAGGGATTTTCCATTAAGTTGTCACACATGAAGGAAGATTTCTTAGATGTAACTGATGACTTATCTGCTGAGTGTACAGTATATTGCGCTAGAGATTATCTACTATATCTTTTACACCCAATATCAGTGCAGAAAAATTGAATTACAATGTAGCCAAAATGTATTACAGTGCAGTAAAAATGTTGTTTAGTGTAATCAAAATTAACATCAAAGCAATGATCTTTATTTAATGTGATTATAGTGCAGTCAAAGTGTAATGTTACAGTGCATCAGTACAGCCCCAAAATGTGTTACAGTGTTGTGAAAGTGTAATGAGATTAATTAAGCTCCACAAAAAAAAAAAACAAAAACAGAGCATCAATGCAGTGAAATTGATCAGCTGTGTAGTGACACCAAACAAGAGTGTAGTGAAATTCTCAAACATGCAATGTAAATATTCCAAAATAGGATTTTAATTTAAATGCTCACACATTGTAGTAAGAAATAATAAAGTAAAAGAATACAATTAATCTCATCAACTATAAGTGATACTCTTATCAAAGCAATATTGTGTTTGAGAAACATATGGGAAAAATATAACCCAATTATTAGAAGATATTTGTCCAAGAAAAAAATTACAAAAATTGCTTATGAATCGGTAGGTATCTCAATACAAGTTTTCCTATTGTGGTGCCAAAAGTGACCACACCTATCACACCTTATTTGCCTAACTTTTTCACCTCTAGACAAAATTCTCTTCTTCCTTAATCTCTTTGTTTCTTCGAGAAAGGAAGAAGAATAAATGGATGTTCATTTCTTGGATCCAGCATTCTAGTAGTAGGTACTGGATATATAGGGACTGCATAAGTTGCACGATAGCTTGATAAATGAAAAAAAACTTCCACAAACTCATTCATATTCCTACCACTTTTTTGTAGCTGCTACAACATGCACACATGAAAATCCATTCAATTGCCACCGGTGACAAGAGTACCATTTCCTTCTCATACCATGATTGGTTTGTCAAAATGATATATAACATGTGTTTTGAAAACGAGCAGTTATCCGAATGTGTCCCATCATGTATATATAAAATATAAATGGGAACTACACTTTATTAGCTTAAATTTTGAGGGTTGTTTCAATTTGGTACACAAATTTTAAAATTGCGCGATTTAGAATAAATTTTTAAAAACAAGTTTCAATATATGACAAAAATAAACAGATGTCAGTTTCATTAATAGAGGGGTGACATGTGAGACTCGCATGAGGGCTCAGGTGCATCATACGTGGATCCTACATAGATAAAAGACAAATTTTTACACCCAAACCGGCCATGTGCCCTTACTTGACTTTCTCTAATTCTCAATTTGTGGTTTATAATGAGGGGCACTGTCGATTTGCGTAGGAAAATGAGTTTTTTATCCACGTTGTATCCACATTTGCCGTCACGTGAGTCTTACATGCCACATCCGTTAATAAAGCTAATATTCATTCATTTTTAATATAAATTGAAACCTGTTTTTAAAATTTTGTCATAAATCGCACAATTTGAAAGTTAAATTGTGTATCAAATTGAAATAATCCTCAAAGTTTGAGATAGTAAGGTGTAGTTAACCCAATATAAATTACATATTGGATTGCTAGTTTACATCTACTAGGAACAATGAAATATATAATTTTAAAAATTCATTATTAGATTAAATACTTTTTTTATGATTGCCAATTATAAAATTTCAAATTATGGATGGTAAAAAATTGAGAATTTTCAAATTATGGATGTCAAAAAGAATAGTATTTACTGTTGAATGGAAGTCCGCTGGCAGAAATGTCAAATGTTTCCTTATAAGCCGTATATAAATATCGCGCAGCGGCTACGGAGAGTCTCGGTGACTGTTGAAGACTTACCGGTGACCTCCAACGACGGCGACCGCAACGGCAACAGGAGATTTGGTCCGCGACCGCAGCAGCTCTGGTTGGCGACTGCAACAGCGACGGAATCAAGGCCTCTATCTGTCCCTGACGCTGAGTTCTTCTCTCCTCTGCTTCTCTTGTCTGTGATTTCTCAAAAGACTTCTTGTGCATTTGAATCTCACCTCCCTAATTAAGCATCTTACCTTTTCTTTGAAGAAAAACCCAAAATTTCTTGTCCATTGTCACTTTGTGAGCAATCTCTACAACTAGTCGTGAAAAGTAGCCGATAATTTATTCCCACTTACAGTAAACTGTAAGCAGATTTATGAGGATTTAGTGCTTTATGTACATCTCTGCATTGCAATGCTGTTGAATCTGTTATAATTGAAACTGATGAAATAAATATTATGTAAATATTGTATGCTAAATATTGTAATTTTTGTATAATTTAGATTTGGAAGTTTCCATTACTTTCAGGCACTGGAGCTGTTGAAATTTGTGGGGTTTGACCTTTAATTATTGTCCAATTTGCCATGGAAGAGTATGTGAAGTTCTATAAGTCATCTCTTTATTCAAATACCCAAAATATCTCTTTTAGTTTGTTTTCGTTAAGCCTTTTTTTTTTTTTTAATGAATTTAGGGAAAATGCTGTTGAAGTTTTACAAAGATTTCGGCGAGACAGGCGTGTACTTCTTGATTTTATACTTTCTGGTAGCTTAATAAAGAAAGTTATAATGCCTCCCGGTGCAGTTTCATTAGATGATGTAGATCTTGATCAAGTCAGTGTTGATTATGTCCTCAATTGTGCTAAAAAAGGTAGAGAAGGATGTTCTTTCATGTTCATTTGAGTGGTTGTATATTTGTTTGATTTCCTCTTTTCTTAACTGGTCCTTAATATAGGTGGAATGCTTGAACTCTCGGAAGCCATTAGAGATTATCATGATAGCACTTTGTTCCCGCATATGGTAAGTTAGGACTCGCTAGCATTTCATGACATAGTTTATTGACCTAAATCAATCACTGGAGTTTTGTTCTTCTGGGCATGGTTTATTGTCATGCTTGACAATTTTTGTCATTACTTCATCCAATATAGATACATAAATGTATGCGCGCGCGCGCGCGCGCACACACACACACACATATATATGTGGGATACAAATTTTGAAAAAATGACTGTTGGATTAGATATTCTTCTCATGGATGTGTATATATATATATATATATATATATATATATATATATATATATATATATATATATATACATACATACATACATACAGTCCCGATCTAGTCAGCATATGCGTATATATCTTATGTAAGCATATCTTATGTAAGCATGAAACTAATAGATAATTGTGGGATACATATTTTGAAAAACTGACTGTTGGATTATATATTCTTCTCATGGATGTCATACATGCCAAAAATCACGGCGATCCAATGTAAACATTTCAAAATAAAGACCGGAAGAACTGGACCGCTGAAAACAGTCACAGTTTTTCTCAGTGACATTTCCGAGGACAGACTTTTGGATCACCGTGATTTTTGGCATGCATGACATACATAATTATAGTATCTAATCCAATGGTTAGTTTTTTGAAACATGTATCCCACACCTATCTGGCTTCATACTTACATAAGGTTATGTAAGCATATGTTGACTTGATCATTTCTGTATATGTATATATATATATATTGTGGCAGTCATATATGGTACTTAATTCGTTTTGTCTTTTCCAGAATAATACAGGTTCCACAGATGAATTTTTTTTGGTTACGAACTCTGAATCTTCAGGGTCACCTCCGAAAAGGGCACCACCGTCTACTTCTGTTTTCGCACCATCACCCATTATGTCAAGCCTATCAAAGTCTGAGTCTCTCAACTCCACTCAAGTTCAAGAGCTGACTGTGGATGACATTGAAGATTTTGAGGATGATGATGATTTAGAGGAAGTTGATAGTATGAGGGTTTCAAGACGGAATCCAAATGATGCTGCTGATCTTGTGCTGGGATTGCCTTCTTTTGCAACAGGTAATCATGTTTAAAAAATATACTGGGATATATTGGAATTGATAATGTTCTACCTTTTTGGGAATCTCTAAAACGGGAGTCCTATTGGTTTATCCAGAAAAAAAAAAAACTGTAAAAAAAGAAAAACCTATAATTGGAGTTTGTATGCTTGAGGTGTTAAGTACTGTTTTTACATGCATGGAGCATTTGATGACTCAAGTACCAAGAGAAATTTTCAGACTTTGCTTAGGAATCTTCATCTTCTTTATTTGAAGCTCATGCTTTTTCTTAGATGGATCTGTGTATAATAGTGGCTGGATTGGTTCCATGCTGGTGCATTCTGCATAGCTGGCCTGAGATGTACTGATGGTGATGGAGATTATAAGGGAAATTAAGAATTTATGAAATTCTTATGTTGTCATAATTCAAAAGGTCAAGTTGTTCATGGTCCTATCAGGAAAGGTAGGGTTGAAACATATGGGGTTGTTGTAGTCATTTGATCTTGGATCTTTATTATTTTCAGGTATAACAGATGATGACCTCCGTGAAACTGCATATGAAATCCTCCTGGCTTCTGCTGGGGCTGCAGGGTATGCTTCCACTATCTGGCTTGTTCCGCCTGTATGCTTCCATGTTAGTTTAAGAGTAGCTTGCCGTTATTGTTGTATTCCTAAATATGTTGCCACTTTTCTTTTGTTTTCATTTTTTTTTTTTGTTTATTTTTTCTTTAACCTTTTGTGTTATGCATTTACGTTATCATTGTATCAGCAGGGGTCTCATTGTACCATCAAAAGAAAAAAAGAGAGAGAAAAAGTCCAAATTGATGAGGAAGCTTGGACGTAGTAAGAGTGAATCCGTTGCTGCCCAATCTCAACGTGCACCAGGAATGGTTGGTTTGTTGGAGACCATGCGTGTGCAGATGGAGGTAAATTTCTTTTATTTTCATTCCCATGGCAGAATTTGATGTACAAGTGTTTTACGACATATTTTTATGTATCAGTTTTGGTCATGGTATATTGGTATCGTAGGCCTTGATACTAATCAATTTTAGCACCATGATTCTATCTTAGTCCACCTTTGTAATACCAAAAAGATAATGTCCAGAAATGGGGAAATCAGTATCAATGGGAAGGACAAGTTGAAACAATATGATGGAGAAAATAAATAGTTTTGTACATTAAGATATCACACAAGTTCATTACTTGTGTAGCAGCACTGGTCTAACCCACTCCTTAAATTTCTATATCTATAAGCGATAAAAAATCATCTCATTTATATATATATATATATACAGTCGCAATCTTGCAAGGACGTCCTTACCTATCCTATCGTGAGCCCAGTTTCAATGGGACAGGTATTTTGAAAAACTAACCATTGGATTAGATAATATTCTTATGTATGTCATGTTTGCCAAAAATCACAGTGATCCCACGGCCAGTTTTCAAAAGATAGACCATTAAACAATTGTTACAACATCTAACGGTAGATACTGTCAGAATGTTTTACAGACTGTATTTTAAAAACTAATTGTTAGATCACTATAATTTTTGGCAAACATGACATACATAAGAAAATTGTCATATCCAAAAGTTAGTTTTTCAAAATACCTATCCTATGGCTCCCTGTGGGTTGGGCTATCTTTGGGTTGGGCTAATGCAAAGATAGGTAAGGACGTCCTTACTTGATCATATTCCTACATATATATATATATTATGTCAACTTACAAACCCATTGATATTCCAAAAGTATATAACATTACAAAACTACTGTTTAAAAGCAATCAAAATTTTATAATTATATTTAATAATATTGAAATAATTTAATAAATGCTAATTATATTGTATATGGGTCGGTGGATTGGAAAGCTTAAGCTGAACTTTTTATAATTAGGTTACCATAAACCTGCCTGATTTCAAAAGATCCAATTCAAGCTCAGTCGTTTCAGGCAGGTTAGCGGTTAGGCTTCATAAGGCACTCTCTTTCTTCGTAAAAAAGACAGTCTTTTGCCCTTCGTTGATGAGATGCATTGCTTTAAATTTAATATCTTCAAAAGTACAGTAGCATTGTGCACCCTAAGGGTATGAAAAATACAATTAAGGTGGGGCCAAAGAGTGTGTTCCATTTTCTGTGGAAATCTAAGACTGAGATCCTGGAACAATCAGTCATGCTAGAATGCTAGAAAGACACCATAGTAATTTATGAGTACTGCAAGGATTACCACCCTCTCTACCCCATAAAAGATTCACCAGTTCCTCTCCACAAAAATATACTGACCGGAAAAATGAGATATTCTCTAAAAGAATACATCCTCTAGCTTCCCATGGCTTATAAGATTGACTATTGATTATCCTTATGATGTTATTAGGAATTACTCATTGCATACTGAATTTGACAAGGAACAATGATTATAAAGAATATGAAAAGAGATAGTGGATTAGAAGGCGATGCATCTATTTAGTATCAATTTTGCATAAATTTTCACATTCCATAGCATTACAACATTTTGAAGGGGATTTCAAACAAATCAACCTTCAGCAATGGCAGGCCATCCTGTTTTGCACCTTGTAATGTTAAGCACTAAAAGGGGTGTTGGAGTCCATCTAAGAAGCTCAGACATTTCTCTAGAGGTGCCATGGCGGTAATGGAGATGACACTCCTCCAACACGACATGACACTCCTCCAATATGCCTCTCACGCAACACCTCTCTCCGCCTTCTTTTTCGGTTTTTTCTTACTTTCCTTTTTGATACTATCTTTTTTTGTAGATAATAATGCAACTAGGATTTTCAAAATTAATACAAAGGGATGCATATAATATATGTGATTCTACATGATATAATGTAATTATATGTATAAAAATATACATATTTTATGAATGTCATGTCCTTGCCATGGCATATCCTAAAGTTTTGGGGATTTGTTGTATCGGCGTGTTTGTGTCATGCTGGAACTGTGTCGCATGTTCATGCTTCTTAGGCGTCCATAACATATATACGGATATGCTAATATAAAGTGCACCCGACTCAAAGTTGTGTCAAGTGACCTTCGTAGGGCTAATTGCAAAATAAATTTTGAAAAACTGACCGTTGGATTAAATACTCCTCTTATGTTTTTCATGCTTGCTAAAAATCACATTGATCTAACGGGCGGTTTTTGAAAAATGTCACTATGAAAAATTGTGACTTTTTTGTTTTTCAAAATGTCACCATTTCTTTACAGTTGTTTTTTCAAAAACCAAAATAGAATATGCAGTAAATATAAATATATAGCTCACCCCCCCCCCCCTCAAACTCATGATGCAAGCGCAGAAAGCATCGAGAGTTTGTCAAGCAAAAATCGAAAACGAGTTGACGAATGAGTCTTAGTGAAGAAATTAGCAAGCTGTAGAGACGACGAGATATGAAGAAGCTGAATAGTCTTGTCTGAACATGTTGTCGAATAAGGTGACAATCAATCTTAATGTGTTTAGTACGCTCATGAAACACGGTATTATGAGCAATCTGAATAGCACTTTAACTATCACAGTAGAGCAGGGTAGAGGAGGAAATAGAAATACCCAAATCAGTTAGTAGCCACCGAAGCGAAATCACTTCTGTAGTAACCTGAGCCATAGCTCGTTATTCAGCTTCAGTAGTAGATCGAGCAATTACAGTCTGCTTTTTGCTTTTCCAAGAGAGAAGAGAGTCTCCGAGGAAAATACAAAAGCCGGAGGTGGACTTGCGATCATTATTATCACTAGTCCAATCAGAGTCAACATAGGCACATAGCTCAAGAGAAGAAGAAGAAGACAAGTGCAAGCTCTGAAAGATAGTACCACGCACATAATGAAGAACACGTAAGAGAGCACCCCAATGAATAGACCAAGGAGCAACAACAAACTGACTAAGTACATGAACAACATAGGTGATATCCGGACGAGTAACAGTAAGGTAGACTAAACTACCCATAAGTTCTCGATAATGAGTAGGGTTATCCAAAGGAACACCATCAGAAACAAAGAGTTTAGCATTTAACTCCATAGGAGTATCCACAACTTTACTATCAGTGAGTTGAGCTCGATGAAGCAATTCATTAGCATACTTAGCTTGGGAAAGTAACGAGAAGGAGAAAAAGCAACTTCAATGCCTAGAAAAAAATGGAGGGGCCCTAAATCTTTAATCTCAAATGCAGCTAATAAATGACGCTTCACATCATCAATACCTGACTGGTCAGAACCGTAACGATCATATCATCCACATAGAAAAGAAGGACAACTATTCCAGCAAAAGTACGTCGAATAAACAATGCAGAATCATAAAAACTAGGAGAAAAGCCAATCTAAGGATGGTGGTTTGAAACCGATCATACCATGCGTGCGGGGATTGTTTAAGACCATAGAGAGCACGGCGAAGACGACACACCAGACCTGAAGAGTGTGGAAGACCAGGAGAAGGGCGCATATATACTTCTTCGGATAGAAAACTATTTAGAAAAGCATTTTTCACATCAAGTTGAAAAAAAGGCCAATGACTAACTAACAACTGCCATAGAAATTAGAGTACGAAGAGTAGTCATCTTGGCAATAGGGGCAAATGTTTCCTCATAATCAACACCATATTCCTGAGAAAAACCTTTGGCAACCAATCGGGCTTTGTAGTGCTCTAAAGAACCATCAGAATTTGTTTTAACTTTGTACACCCACTTGCACCCAACCAGGTTCTTACCTACATGCAATAGAACCAATTCCCAAGTGCCAATCTTATGTAAGGCATCCAATTCAGTTTGCATAGCATCAATCCAATTGGGATCCGCACGGGCTTCCTTATATGACCAAGGCTCAAACTAAGATTGAATAGAAGTAAGAAAACTACGAAATAACAAAGAATAACAGGTGTTAGAAAACCCAAGTCTTACCGACGACGGAGACGAGAAGAGCGGCATGTTGGTGGATCATCAACATCTAAGGAAGCAGTTGGTGGAGCATTAGAGTGATCATCCAGAGAAAGAGAAGAGGATGAGGAAGATCAATGAGAGTAGACTAAGGGAAAAGAAGGAAACTCAGAATGGGACGAAGGAGAAGACATAGTAGAAAGAGTATAGGAGTCCACATCAGAGACAAACTCGTCGGGAGGAACAGACAAAGGGAATGGATCAATCGAGATGAGGTCAGTCTTACTAACAGGAACAATACGAGGGGGAATAGTGGAGAAAGGGATATGCTCAAGGAAAACAACATGACGAGAGACATAATCTTTTAGAGATAGGGTTATAACACCTGTAGCCTTTCTGAGTAAGACTATACCCTAAGAATACACAAAGAACAGAACGAGCACTAAGTTTAGTACGGTCCTGTTTGGGAAGAAGAACGAAACAGGCACAACCAAACACTCAAAGAAGGGAATAGTTAGGAGCTTGACCAACAAGTTTCTCATAAGAGCACATACCATAGAGATGGAGAATAGGAGTACGATTAATAAGATAAGCTGTAGTAAGAATGGCTTCACCCCAAAAAACAGACGAAATAGAAGAGGAGAGAAAAAGAGAACGAGCAGTATCAAGAAGATGATGTTTATGCTCAGCAACACCATTTTGTGCAAGAGTGTCAGCACAAGAAGATTGATGGGCAATACCCAAATTTAGAAGAAAATCAGTGACTTTAGTGAGAAAATATTCACCCCCCAAGTTAGAACGAAGAATTTTGATACAGGAAGAGAATTGAGTTTGAACCATGGTATAAAATTCCATAAAAATACTAAATAATAGGTAGAACCACCCTTAGTAGTTACAGTGGTAAGAGCAAATGAAGAATTAGAAACAGAAATACTTTTATTAAATGGTAAAGCTTTCATTTTTGCAACTTTGCAGTCACTACAATCCTGAATATCAGTAATAGATAATTGACCTAATTGACAAGACAAAACAAGACTTTTTAATCAGTCAATGCACACATGTCCTAATCGGGCATGCCATAAATAAAAAGGGGAAGACTGATTTGAAAGAAAAAATGAAGATAATGCAGAAGAACCACAAGACTCAGGTATCTGTTGACTATCCACCACATACAGATCGCTATGCCCTATCCCAATCTGCTGCTTGGATGCTCGATCCTGCACAACACAAGTCAAAGAAGAGAAGATGACATCAAAACTAGAATAAGATAATTGACTAATGGAAAGTAAACTAACTGACAGTTGAGGAACATAGAACACATTAGGAATAGATAGTGAGGAGTGAGAGAAAGGAAGAACAAAACCTATATAGTTAACATGCATGTAAGAACCATTTGCAGTAGCTATAGTAATAAGGGAATAAGAAGGTGTATAATTACTAAGAATAGAAAAATTAGAAGTCATATGATGAGAGAACCCGGAATAAAAAATCAAATTAGGAAGAGAAATATCCGAGGAATCAAAATTACTCAAACCTAAGTGAAGAGTAGACATAGCAGAGGCCTGTGACTGAGATGCTAACCAATTTTGAAATTGCTCAAACATAGATGTCACGAAGGAAGGTGGCATTGTGCTAGCAACAGATGGGACTACAAGAGCAGCACGAGGATGAGGCTGAACCACAGAAAATAACGGAGGGGCCCTAAATCTTTCATCTCAAATGCAGCAAACAAATGGCGCTTCACATCATCAATACTTGACTAGTCAAAACCAGGAACGATCATATCATCCACATATAAAAGAAGGACAACTATACCAGCAGAAATACGTCGAATAAACAATGTAGAGTCATAAGAACTATGAGAAAAGCCAATCTCAGAGATGGTGGTTTGAAACCGATCATATGATGCGCGTGGTGTAATAAGCTTAGGACAAGCATGCTTCCAATGTCCCTTTTGATGACAAAAGCTACATTCATCAGAAGCCACCCGAGGTTTAGGCTTACCCGTAACCTTGATGATAGATGCAGAGGGTGTGGGAAGTAACGGTGGTCATGGAGCAGAAGCAGCAAACACTAATTCCGTATGAGGAGCGGACAGGCAAACTCTTAGATGAGTTTCCTCTGCCATAAGTTCTCGATCAACAACACTGAGATAGGGTATGGGACTCTAATGCATAATAGCCCCACGAAGAGGCTCAAATTGCTCATGAAGACCCACCATGAACTGAGTAAGGCACTGCCGATCCCTTTTCTGAATGTAAACATTCATCAGTAATAACTCGGGGGAATCCATAATGGCCAATTGATCCCGATAACGGCTCATCTCATTATAAAATTCCTGAATGCTCGTCCTTTTGTTTCGCCCCTCGAATAGCAATCTCAATTTCAAACTCTTTCACATAATTAGTTTTCTGATAAAGCTCTTGAAGAAATTCCCAAGTTTGACTAGCAGTCTCAAACTTGGAAAGGTTCTGACCAATACTTGGCTCCACAGAATTGTGAAGCCAAGTAAGAACTTGAGCATTCTCCTTCACCCATGTAGCTAGGGCAGGTGTATAATTTTCGGCTTTAGGATCGGTTGGCTTTTTTATGGCACCAATGACATAGTCCCACCGTTCCCTTCCCAAGAGAGTTTTTTTTTTTTTTTTTTTTTTTTTTTTTATTATTTTCTCCATTCAGGCGAATACTAATGGCTTGAACTTTCTCGTCGGCCATTCTCAGATTTATTAAAACCACCGTAGAAGGCGTAGAGGCACAATCAAAAAACTGGACAGCAAGCACTTCACAACCAAAGCTGGACAGCAAGAGAGACAGTGAGAAACTGTAGAGAAGCTGGACACTTGTAATTGTAGAGAAGCTGGAAAACACTCTGCCAAGTTTGCCAAAAAATCAGACAAGAGAGGGTGAGAAATAACGACAAAGAGAGAAGATAAATTCAGCAAAAAGGGACCCCACTAGGCTCGTGAGTGAGAGAAGCCCGTGAGTGAGAGAAGACAAGGATAAAGAGAAAAATCCCTCGAGAGAGAGAGACTGCCGAGAGGAGAGAGAGAATCCCGAGAGAGAGAGAAATAGGGTGCTGAGAGAAGATAAGGATAAAGAGAGAGCATGAAAAACATAAGGGGGTTATCTAATCCAAGGTCTCTTTTTCAAAATATGTTCTACAACTGCCCTTCGGAGAGGTGCACCTTATATTAGCTGTTATTGAGATAAAAAGTATTGTATTCAAGTTAATTACATTGAAATAGGATACACATATTTATACAAAATAAAGAAACTATCTAAGGAAACTCTACAATTAGGAAACCTAAATTTAAGCTAATTAGATAGCTAATATACAGCAGTATATTCTGTAACGTAACACTCCCCCTCAAGTTGGAGCATAGATATTGATCATGCCCAACTTGTTACAAAGATAATCAACCCGAACCCCATTTAGAGCTTTTGTGAAGATGTCACCAAATTGTTCTCCAGTCTTCACATATCCTGTAGAAATCAAACCTTGCTGAATTTTCTCACGGACAAAATGACAATCAATTTCAATGTGCTTCGTTCGCTCATGAAACACATGATTAGATGCAATATGAAGGGCAACTTGGTTATCATACCACAATTTTGCTGGTAATGAAGTTTTAAGACCCACTTCATTCAAGAGTTGATATATCCACATTATCTCACTCACAGACTGTGCCATAGCCCTATATTCTGATTCAGCACTTGATCGTGACACAACATTCTGCTTCTTACTTTTCCATGAGACCAGATTTCCTCCAACAAAAACACAATAGCCTGATGTGGATCTTCTATCCACTTTGGAACCTGCCCAATCTGCATCTGAGAAACATTCAATGTGAGTGTGTCCATGATTTGTATATAGGATACCACGTCTGGGTGCTCCTTTCAAGTAACACAAAATCTGTTCTAATGCTGCCCAATGATGAACTGTTGGAGATGACATGAACTGACTAACAATACTGACAGAATATGCAATATCTGGACGAGTCACGGTAAGGTAATTCAGCTTTCCAACTAACCTTCGATATTTCTCAGGATCTTCAAATAGTTCCCCATCTCCTGTGAGGTGCATGTTCGGAGTCATTGGAGCACTACAAGGCTTTGCTCCCAATTTTCCTGTCTCAGTTAATAAGTCAAGGACATATTTTCTCTGAGAGAGAAAGATACCCCTTTTACTCCTTGTGACTTCAACACCCAAGAAATACTTTAGCATCCCCAAGTCCTTCGTGTGAAACTGAGTATGAAGGCAAGACTTAAGGGATGAGATCCCCGTAGTATCACTTCCAGTAATAACAATGTCATCCACATACACAACTAAAAGAATGATACCGGCTTCTGATTGTTTGTAAAACACAGAATGGTCAGACTTAGATTTTATCATCCCAAACTTTTCAATAGCCTGACTAAATTTTCCAAACCAAGCACGAGGACTCTGTTTCAAACCATACAGAGACTTTCGAAGATGACAAACTCGCCCAGACTCCCCCTGAGCAACAAAACCAGGAGGTTGCTCCATATACACCTCCTCTTGAAGATCACCATGAAGAAAAGCATTCTTGATATCGAGTTGATGCAAAGGCCAATGGTGAGTAGCTGCCATAGAGATAAACAACCGAACAGATGTCAATTTAGCAACAGAAGAAAAAGTGTCAGAATAGTCCACTCCATAGGTTTGAGCATATCCCTTAGCGACAAGACGGGCTTTCAATCGAGCAACTGACCCATCTGGATTGACCTTAACTGTGAACACCCACTTGCATCCTATAGCCCGTTTCCCGGAAGGTAAATCAACCAAGTTCCAAGTACCATTGTCATCTAAAACATTCATTTCTTCTATCATTGCATTATGCCAACCAGGATGAGATATTGCTTCATGAACGGTTTTAGGAATAGTGATAGAATCAAGGGATGCAATAAATGAACAAGAAGAAGATGACAAGCAGTTATAAGAAACAAAAGAAGAAATAGGATAAGTGCATTGACGTTTACCTTTGCGTAATGCAATAGGAAGATCATCGCTCGGGACTGGATCTGATGACGAAGGAGCAGGGGCAGGACATGAATCAAGAGGTTTACGCCGGGAGTAGATTTGAAGAATAGGAGGCTTGATGGAAGCGGGTTCCGATACAGGTCCAGAGGATGTGATGGAATAGACTAACAAATCATCATCCTCCTCCTGATGTACGGGAGGAGGAGAAGACGGAAAATAGGGTGTGTCTTCCATGAAGGTAACATCAATTGAGACAAGATATTTGTTAAGACTAGGACAATAACATCTATAACCTTTCTGAAGACGAGAATAACCAAGGAAGACACACTTCAAAGACTTGGGATCTAATTTGGTTACATGCGGACGAACATCTCGAACAAAACAAGTGCTACCAAATATCCGAGGATCAACAGGAAATAAAGACTTGTTGGGAAAAAGGATTTTGTAAGGAATCTCTCCATGAAGAACAGATGAGGACATGCGATTAATTAAAAAACATGCTGTAGAAACTGCATCGGCCCAAAAAGGTTTAGGAACATTCATTTGAAATAATAAGGCTCGTGCAGTTTCAAGAAGATGTCTGTTCTTTCGTTCTGCTACTCCATTTTGAGATGGAGTATCAACACAAGAAGTCTCATGAAGCATGCCATTCTGAGCCATATAAGTTTGAAACAAAGTTTTCGTATATTCTTTGGCATTATCACTTCGCAAAGTACGAATTGAAACATTAAATTGAGTTTTAATCTCAGCACAAAATGCACAAAAAATTGAAAACAACTCAGAACGACTTTTCATTAAATATAACCAAGTTACACGAGAATAATCATCCACAAAAGTAACAAAATACTTAAATCCAGGTTTAGACACAATAGGACAAGGACCCCAAACATCAGAATGAACTAATTCAAAAGGAACACTAGCACGTTTATTGACTCTTGGACTCGAACTAAGACGATGGTGTTTTGCAAACTGACACGACTCACAATTTAATGAAGACACCTGACTAAACTGTGGACAAAGCTTCTTGAGCAAAGGAAGAGATGGATGACCCAACCGACAATGAGCCTCAAAGGGAGATGTAACACCAGAGCAAGCAACAGATTGAGGTATTGGTGTGTCAAGAATGTAGAGGCCTCCAGACTCATGTCCTTTACCAATAATCTTCTTCGTCATAAGATCCTGAAATAAGCAATGATCAGGAAAGAATGAGATGCAACAATTAAGATTACGAGTAAGCTGGCTGACAGAAAGCAAATTAAAAGATAAATTAGGTAAATGTAAGACAAAGACAGAGGAAGCAGAGGGGTAGGAGTAATCGTGCCAGACCCACGAACACAAGATGGTGACCCATCGGCTAAAGTAACAGTAGAAGTAGAAGTGTGTGACTTAAACATAGAAAAAAGATTAGAATTACCTGTCATGTGATCTGTGGCACCAGAATCAATGACCCATTTGGAGGATGAGGAAAAGAGACACGCATTTGATTTACCTGAATCAGCAATGGCAGTGATAGAAGGAGATGAAGACTTTAGTGATTCCTGATACTGTGAAAACTTAGCAAATTCATCTGCAGAGATAAGAACTGATTTTTCTGAATTATCATTAGCAGATGCAACGTGGGCCGAATGAGCTCTCTGATTCTTATACTGAAGCTTTCTACATTCATGCTTCATATGTCCAGGCTTATGACAATAATTGCACACAATTCCTCCAGAATTCTGTGGCCGAGTTTCAAACCCTTGTGAACTTCCTCCTTTGTTTCCACGCTGATTGGTTGGTCGTCCAGGCTCATAATTATTATTTCGACTCACTAAAGCACCACTGAGTTGAACCGGCGGAGTAACTTCTGTGCGGAGTACTCGACTAAAAACTTCATGTAAAGAAGAGATCTTAGAATCAGAAAGAACCTGTGACTTAGCAGTCTCAAAGTCAGAAGGAAGACTAGCAAGGAAACTCATGATAGCCATTTGCTCTCGTTGGTGTTGCTGAACCTTTACATCAGTGCTAAAAGGCAACAACATATTAAGCTCCTCATAAGTTTTCTTGATAGCCATAAAATAGGTCGTAAGGGACTGATCTTGTTTCTCTGCACGATAAAATGCTTTGCACACCTCATATATGCGAGAAACGTTCCCTTTACCAGAATACAAGAAATCCAAATAATCCATCAGCTCTTTAACAAATTCACAGTGATTAATCAAGCCAATCACCGCACTATCAATAGAGTTTCGAATCTGCAGGAATAAGCGAGCATCTTCTCGGAGCCATGTCTGCTTCGAATCATCGGTGGGAGGATCATCAGTCAAATGAGTATCTTTGTCAATACTCCGAAGATAAAGTCGAACGGTCTTACTCCAATCCAAATAATTCGAGCCATTTAGCTTATGGTCCGTGATTTTAAACGTCACAGGCACCATATCCGACATAACAACAGATTTGTTTTCAGTCATAGTTCCTTGACGGACTCAAATCAGAACAGAACCACTGAAGAAAAAGAGAGGAACAACCGGAAGATTCCGCTAGTCAAACAGGGTGGCGCGTGGGGCTCACGCGCAGACACACGCGGCGGCGCGTGGGGCTCACGCGC
>JAESVK010000591.1:373964-398356 GCA_017140935.1 Hamamelis virginiana | reverse complement strand
CTACATGGTACTGATTTTTTTCCCTTCTAGCAATTTCTCATCATTTTATGCTTTCAAAAACATCTACCTCTCTCTCATCCTTGTAGATTTTGTTAATAAATTTTTTATTGTTGGCATCCTCCATATGTAGATCTTGAGAAGCTTCAGGAAACATGATAGTTATGTTTACCAACCAATGAAATATGGGGAAATATGTAAAAGTAATTTGCACATATGAAACAGAATACTATAATCCTAATTGTTGAGCTATTGTTGCATATCTTCTGAACTTGCACAAAAAGTTAACAAATTTTTTAATTATATCACTAGAACCACAGAGCTGAATTACTTGAACAACATGTAAGATAAAAAAATGAAGCATGCGTGGAGTCAACTAGCCTTTTGCCTACAAGATACAATGAATTTCTGAATCCAACATTTTATGGATGAGAAAATTAAAGATGTAACAAGAAGTTTGTGATTGGAAATTTTCTTGCTTAGTTTGGAAATAGGGGTGACTCGGGAAGTTAGATATTGTGTTTCAGGTTTGTGCTTGTATCTTTTTCTTTGAGAAATGCTACTGGTCCTTTCATCGTGTTCTCTTCTGTTATTGATGAATTGTCTTTTATAAAAAAAAAAGAAAGAGAAGAAATCAATCCGAAACGTCCTTGAAAAATTTGTAATTTTGTTGAATTATGTGTGATGAAATTGTGTTAAGTGAAAGTTGCAAGTAGTTCACTTTTTGCAAAGAGTTTAGAAAATTTGTTAAAGTAGCTACTTACACAAGATTAATGATGAACTAAAAACTTAAATAATCCAACTTTCAAGTTTCATTTATTCAATGGTTGAGGTCAGAGACTCAGGGTTAGTTGTTGTTGTGGCTGTTTTTATTTATTTAATTATTTATTTTATAGAGTAAACCCATTTAATATTCTTTATTTTTGGGGTCATTTCCTTTTAAGCTTCAGCAACTCTAGTTCATAAACCTGCCCCGATCCCATTTGGGGTTGGGGTTGGGATGGGTTTGGGGTTTATTTTCCTTTTCACAGGATGGCGTCAGATAGGGGTTCCCCATCTCAAATCTGTCCTGTTTCCATCCCTACCTCTATTCCATTAAAATGAGAGTGGTAGCAGAAGGATCTCTTATAGGGTATTTTCTTTTATAGAAAGAGGGCACTTGATTGAAAAGTCCTTTTTCATTTTCCTGATCTAAATGACCTTTCTTATTTACTTTCTTTGTTGTCCTAAGGAAATAGGTAGCATCCTGGGGCTTCAAACGGCAATTATTTTCCCCTTACCCAAATATTTCATGGTTTTATTATTTAATAACATCATTATCATCATCATCATCATCCTTTATTTTTTGGTCGTGTGATCACAGTTTGTCATCACAAGTGAGCAAGGAATTTTGCGACATGCCATTGAACAGTTGAGGAAAATACCATTGAAGGAACAACGGGGGCCACAAGAGAGGTTACACTTGAAAAGTTTGCTTTCCAAAGTTGAAGTTGACGAGGGGCTTCGAGATTTTACTTTCTTACAGTCTTTCTTATCACCCATTCAGAAATGGGCTGATAAGCAGTTGGGGGACTACTATCTGCACTTTGCTGAGGTTTGATAATTTTTTTTGGAGCATTACACTTGGCTATTGTCAGTTTTGATCAACTGTGTGGCTGATGCTAGATAGTGTGCACTCATAAGTATTGATCTGTGCATGATCATATCTGAACTTTCATGGACTAAAACTGGCATTTTAGTGAATGAATTCATTATCGAACGTACTTTTGTCTTTTAAGTTATACTGGAATAGTAAGTGCAGCTTAGTCATTTGACCTATTTAGGGACAGTTCAGTAATATTTGTATGGAATCTTAATTTCTTTTTGAGATTGGTAGTTATTCCCATTAACAAGTTCCACCAGAGCTTTGGTCAATGTTTTATATCGCCAAGGCTTAAGGTGGGGTGTTTCACTTGTCCAAATTGCGAGCTCTTACATCATGGATTCAAAGCATGATGTACAAATCTTTTATGAATAGATAGAAGCATGCATAGGGGTTATGTATACAAAAAAAGTAATTTGTCAACTGATATTCACGTATTTATTAATAGTTAATGATTGACAAGTTGACAAGTACAACAAAATCAAGTGACCTTGTATACTGAGTTACATTGTGTTATTCCAAGGTTAGAATCTCTGTAAGCCAGGCGATAACTGATTTTTTATATCACAAAATTATATCCGGTTTTGTCAATCTCTTAGGATTTTAAGTCCTTGGCTAGTGAGGTTTTCACCTTTATCTTATAGCATGTGCCTCACGCATTACTCATCTAGCTATCTGGCATGTACACCATTTTTTAAGCTTCCAAGACACAAGTCAAATGCCTTCTGACGTGCTACACCTTGTTGGATTAATGAAATGCCTTCCATGTAGCTGATCTTGAGGTGTATGCCCCAAAGTCCTTTGTAAACACTGCTTTTGGTTGCATGTTCCTGGAACTACACACCATTTTCTAAAGACATATAGGAAGTCTCAGTCTATAATAGGAAGTTAATGCCTTTAGTCCATGAATATATTGAATGAGATGATTTGGAGAGATTGTTGATTGGGAATAATCATTATTGCTGGAGCATTTTTCCCTACAACTTGGTTTGTAATTGTGAATTTCTTAGTTGTGGACTTCTGGTCCTGCTTAAATCACTTCCAGTGTATGTATTTAAATTAAAAGAAGTAAATGAATTCCATCTTTTGGTCTCTCTCTAAATTCGTTGACTCTCTTCCCTTGTCAGTTTTACTGGTGGTTTAAATAAGTAGTCTGATATGGACTCTAGGTGATTATGGATATGAAGGATTAGGATGGGCCTATAAAAAGACATTGGAAACTGAAAACACTAAAACCCTCAGAACTAGCAGATAATTCATTAAAAGAATTGCCCTAAATGATTATCTATTTCACTGAACATATTACGATCATGTTATATTTGAATGTGTACTTAGCTGTAAGTGAAAATGTACGAATGCTAGTGCACATAAAGGTCTAGAGTATAATTGTTAAAGTTGACATGTTTAATATCCACGGTTAAGTTTCCAACCTAAAAGCCTAAGCTTATAGGTGGAGGGCCCAATATAGGTATATGAAGCTGTAGCAAGCCTTTTATTTAGGCGATGTGGGATAGAGTGGATTCCATTCTTCTACACTCCCCCTCACGTGCAGGCTTGTTTGGGCCTTGTCACGTGGATAACCAATGCTCTGATACCATGTTAAGTTTTGAACCCAAAAGCCTAAGCTTATAGGTGGAGGGCCCAATATAGGTATATGAAGCTATAGCAAGCCTTTCATTTAGGCGATGTGGGATAGAGTGGATTCTATTCTTCTACATCCACAATTTATACTCAACCACGTCGCTCAAAACCTTGCATGAACCTAGGAAACCCAGAGGGATTATTTTTGTGCTCTTTTTGGTGAGGCAGTGGCAATCACCCTATGTCTTCCATGTTTTATAATATACCTATGCTTATTAAGTTGTGGGTAGGATATAATATTCCTTGTGTTACAGTCGGCCCTCTAATAATTAATTATTGTGGAATGTGCAAAATTTATTAATTAATAGAAATAAAGTATTAATTTTTCTGACATCTATTATTAATAATAATTTTTGCTAGTATACTACTTATTGCCCAAAAAGTAGACATATATGTGTCTTTTGAACTATATTTTTGACCTACTCTATCTACTCATAACTTAAAGGCATAGGAAGCTCCTAATGTCCGTTTGAACCAAAGAAGGTTGAGTTTTTTTTACCCTTGTTAAATCTCTTCTGTGTGACTCTCCTCAAAATTATCCTCTTTTATTAGATTAGATGTGCATTCACAATTAGTTCAACTATTGGCCATTCATCCTCATAGCAGGGACTTAAGGCAGAAGAATGCATTTAACATTTATCAATTGTCTTAGAAGTAATTGATCCTGCCACGGTCCCTATGATCATCACTCAACAAGAAAGATGGATGAAAATATATATATCTTGGTGAGATAGCTAGCTCACCCAATTTATATGATTGGTCGAAAGTTTCTGAAACAAAGACATGTTGTGTATCATTAGATTATTGCTAATAGTTCTATATATATATATGTGTGTGTGTGTGTATATACTTCTATTCTAATAATTAATAATATTAACGGTTCTTCTAAAAAGTTTCAAATTGTGAATTAATAGAATTATTAATTATTCACCATGGAATTAAGTTGGCTCCTCCAAGAATTACTCCCTCTGTCTGACAAAGACTAATCGCTTTTAAAAAATCTGCATATTAACAAGATGCAATTAATGCATTGACGTTTCACTTGTTCAATCTGTCCTTCCAATACACTCCTATCAAATGTTAGAATGAAAGAAGAAGATTATCTTTTCCCAAAAGAAAAGGATATTATGAGAAAATAAAAATAAAATTAATGCCTTGACTTCCTACAATAATCAAACAATGGGGACAACCAAAAAGGGAAAGATGATCTATTTTTGTGGGATTGAGAGAGTTTAATTATTAGAGATTATTAATTTATCAAATATTTGTTATCAGAGGGTGGACAGTATATTTCTATGAAACTTAGGGTGTGTTTGGTTTGCGGGAACGGTTTGATGGAATTGGCTCTTATTCCTGGAATCTTTCCCATACCCACTATTTGGGCAAGTTAGGAATATTATGTAGGAATCAAATTTCATTCCTATTCTAGTGTTTGGTTTAACCTAGTTATATACATATATGCAAGAATGAAATCAAATTTGATAAATTTTATTTTTTAAAAATACCTTTGTTACGTGATGGTGGGAGGGTGGTAATGGTACTGGTGATGGTAGTGCTAGTGGTGGCAGACTAGTGGTGGTGGTGGCAATGGCGGCAGCGGCGGACTAGTGATGGCAGTGGTGGCAGGGGAATGATGGTGGTGGTAGCAGGGGAATGATGGTGGTGGTAGCAGTAGTAGTGGTGCTGGCGATGGTGATGGTAACAGTAGCGGTGGTGTTGGTAGTGGTAGCTTACTAGTGGTACTGGCAATGGTGGCAGTGGCAGTGGTACCAACGGCGATGGTGGATTGGTGGTAATAATGGTATTGGAGGTGGTGGTGGACTGGTGGTGGTGGTGGGTGATTTGTGGTAGCTGCGGCGGCGGCGGTGGCAGTGAACTGGTGGCGGCGGCGGCGGCAGTGGAGTGGTGGTGGGGGTGATGAAGGTGGCAGCAGTGGTGGTGGTGGTAATAATGGGTTGGGGTGAGGGTTGATTTCCAAGGAATGGGAATCATAAAACCTACCTCTAATGTGGGTTTTGAATACCCCCATACTTGGGCATTCCATTCCCACTTAAGGCCCCATTCCCGGGAATAAGTTTTAAAAAATTAGTGATCCAAACATGGGAATACCTGGAATAGGAATGGGATTCCCATTCCTACGAACCAAACTCACCCTTAAAGTTTGATCTATCCATGTCTTGTGTATATGTAGATATATTTACAAATTTCATTTGATTCCTAAGCTTTCATGACCAAAGGCCATTCCTCTGCTTCTGTAGTTAATCTTGATTATAAATGTACTGCAAATATGATTTTTTTTCCTGTTTGAATATATATATTTTTTTCTTGTAGGCTGCTTTTCCATCATTTCCATCTTCCTAATTTTCCAACTCAGTACCGTACTACTTCTTGTGTACCTTGTAGGGGTCAGCGATGATGGAGGATGTAGTAGCAGTTGCAATGGCTATTCGGAGGCTTCTTTTGGAAGAACCTGAACTAGTATGTATGCAATTTTTTATTTTCTTTTTTATTTTATTTTCTTTATTTGTTTTTGGATGTATGTTGTACTTCAAGTATATCGTGAAAAAATTAGGTCAAGTTTCTAACCTTTGGAAGTTATGAATTGCATTTACTCATCTTCAATTGAACTACTTTTTAAGAAGCACATCTTTGCCAAAACCATGAATTCTCTCTTTTGCTTTCTCCTTCTAAAGAAGCATATCTTTGCCAATACTATATATATATATATATATATATATATATATATATATATATATATATATTTTCTGCTGACAGTAAATATTCTTGCATATTTTAACATGTAAAATGTTGAAAGCTACATTTTCTGTGTTCCCTGCAGGCAATGCAATCTACAGCTGTGACAGATCAAGATCAGATTGAATTATATGTATCTTCATCCATTAAGAATGTATTTGCCAGAGTAAGTGGTTTAATAGTTGATTGTGATAGATTTCCTGGTTGATTTGATGTATTAATATTATTTATTTTTTTCAGTAATTGAACTTCCATTAGGTAGATAGAAATAAAATTTTCGATACTAAGAGTCCTTGTGTATAGCTGTACATTTTAGATATGTAGTGCTATGGAATCAATGAGCTCCCTTAAATTTCAATCCTTACTCACCATACAAATTCTTCCTTACACAATACACATTAATAATATTTTGGCTGTTCGGGCTGGGCTCAGTAAACCTATTGGCTTGTTTGATCCGGACGTGGTCTAGCCAACTTGAATTATTTAGGCTTGACCTTGGCTGGTTTGAGAAGCATTTTAATAAAAAAAAATTAATTGGGCATTAATTCCAACCAAACCTTGATTTGGAATTTCTTAAATGATGTGGAACTCGAAGATGGTTTGTGCATGAAATTACATGAAGGATAGGAGGGAGGTATGAAGAGGCGAATAGTTTTGATTGAGTAGACAAACCTTTGAGTTGGAGGAAGATGGACAAGGAGGTATTTTTTTTATTTTTTATTTTTTTGTTTTTGTTTTGCATCATCAAAAGAAGTAAAAGTTTTCAGGTGGCTATTCTTTTAAAAGTTGGTGCAAGCTCATTGGAATCTCAAGTGTCTAGGGTTTAATAGAGAGGGGAGAAAAATACCCGTGTCAACAAGTTGAAGGGGAGCAACAAATTACACACTATTGAATTGTTGGCTAGTTCGAGGGGTGGTTATCTTAGGGTTTCTATGTGGTAAGGGTATGTTGAAGATGATCTTCATTCCTGAAGTTTTTAAAGGCGTGGATTGGACAAGCTTAGCAAGTGCTATTAGTGCTGATTTCTGTAGAAGCTAGAGAAATTTACACTGTAGGATGGGTTTTGATAGCTTTGCTAGATATTGTATATTTTCTTCTTCCAAGACTGATTGGAATTTGAGCTACCAGTAGCCATTGCTTAAGAGAAAGAGGATAAATTAAAAGGATTAAGGAGAAAGAGTGCCAACAGAAGTGTTCAAAGTATTCTGGTGGGTGCCCACAGTATAGAGAAGCTAAGTACTCTAGTGGGTTCAGACAAAAAAAAAAAGGGTACTCTGGTGGGTGCCCACAAGGCCACAATATAGAGAAGCTAGAGGGTTCAGACAATAAAAAATAACTACTCTGATGGATGTGAGCTATGTGACTGGGTTTGGGTGTGCAACAGGTTAGCCAAGTTGGAGGTTTGCAAGGTTTTGTTGCTGGGTTTGACAAAGGTTTGCGTCTAATCTGTTTGGGGTGCAGGCAGGGTGCTTGGACTGTTTGGAAGTTGTGACTGGCCTGTCTAGGATTGCTGCATCAAAGATGGAGGGGGAAGATATATTATGTTCGACTGCAACTGGTTGGTGTGATTGCTGATTGATGAGAGAAGTTGCTGATTTGTAGGAGTCTTGTACTCTCTTGGTGCAAAAAAGAGAGAAAGGAGGAAGAAAGAGACTGCGATACTTGCTATAGGGTTCAAGTGTTCAACAGATGGTGCCATGGCTAGGACTGTTTTGATTGGATGCCTGAGGGCTGGATTCAAGCTATGATTTTGGTGTCTGAGGTTGTAGGACAGTGCAATACTGAATTGAAAGCGGTGATTTGATGCAGAGAAGAAGATGAGAGAAAGAATCTTGCCGTGAACAGAGACTGATTTAGTCTTGCTGATGCGATTTGTTGACTGTGATTGCTGTGCTGTAAGAGAGTGTGAGGGTGAAGGGGCTGCTATCCAAGAATGCTAACATGGTGGATAGTTGATGCAACAATAGGAGAAGAGAAGAAGGTGGTACAGCAGTTCCCTAGCTTTGATACCTTGATAGCTTTGCAAGAAACAGAACAATTGCATTAACCTAAAAAACAATTACTAGAGAAAGTAATAAGACTACTCTAATACACAAAAAGACTAAATTATCCTTAAATATAAAGAAAATATACAATATATCCAACAGGTTTCATCTCTTCGAGTCCAGGGGTGAGAGTGGATGCTTTGATCATTGCATTCAAAGTGAACCTTAGAATCCAAACCTTTTACTCGGAGGAAGATTGACCTTTTAGGGCTTGGACCAAAGCGGTGGTAGTGGATAGGGTCAACCCTTGTGTAGAACGGTTGCTCATTGTATAGAAGCTCTCCAAGTCTCTTCCATTCAGAGTTTCAATCACTATCATACCCATTTCAGTTTATAGAGGGCTGTTTGTGGAATCTTTTGGGCTCACCTCAAAGATCATTTGCTTAGGATTAATATTTGTCTGGGATGAAGAGAGAATCCTCTTTCATAGCTGGTTCCTAGCGTGAATACCTTTGCTCAGTTTCTACCCACCTTATGTGAGTGGGTAGAGATATTAGGTCTTCCTTTCCATTTATGGTTTGAGAGGATCTTTTTGAAGATTGGGGAATGTTGTGGTAAGCTTTTGGAGATTAATAATGAAATGCTTGAATAGGTAGTTCTATCAGTGTTCTATTGAAGGTGATGAGCTTTAACAATATGATCCTAAGCTCATCGGTGGTTTTGGATTGAGGTATTTCATTAATATCAGATTGGGTGTGGCGTAGGTAAGGTATAAAGCTAGGTTTAATAGTCTAAAATTGCCAAAATTTTCGAGTGAGGTTGAGTCATGCTATTGCACTCATACACTATGGTCTGTTGGCCGTTTTTTATTGGAAGGCTAATACAAATGTATAGGAGAATTATTGAAAAGAGGGAGGGGTATGGGGTACAACTAGAGCTCTGCATGCCAGTGTTAGAAGGGAGGATGTGGGTTTGGGCAGCCTCAAAGAGAATGATCAGGTACTTGGGCTTCATTGAACTGGGCTTATGGAGTGGGCTCGGTTAATTATGGGAACAAGGGGTGAGCTCACTCTTCTAGAAGGAATGTGCTTACCCATAAGCCTAATGTTTATCAGTTGGAGTAGGCCTTTTTTAAGTTATAAAAGAATACTAAGGTACATCTCAAAAACTAGATAGGGCTAAGCATTTTGGGCCAAGAAAGGGATAAAAGAGGGCTAATGGAAGCCTTGGACTTAGATAAACATCAATTAGAGCATACTGATTGCATTGGGAGGATTGTTCAAAGATGTGAAGCCATTTGTAGGGTACGTAGGTGGAGGAAGTAGGCGGGAATGTAGTTGGGGGTCAAATGGGAAGGCCGTTACACAAGGGCTAGTGTTCAAAGGGTCAAACTTCCCCTCGAGGCATTGGGTTAGGTATGGATCTTCTCAGCCCTTTTTATGGCTAACGGGGGCGCGAGTGGCGAAAAAGAGGAAGATGACTGGGATACTTCTTGTTTTCAAAGGAGCGATAGGTCGTTGTTTTCCAGAGAATGTGTGGTTGATTCGATTGATTATAACCTAGAAGAGCTCTTTGCGCGCAGTAAAGATATGAGTAAGGTGGGGAAGATGGATGGACAAAGGCTTGATTGTGTCTTAGATGGAGGTCAAGCTGATTCTTAGGGCTTTAGAGAGAAGGATGAGCTTGAAGCTTTAGGGGAAGTGTCTCTTCTACCTTTCCAACCATTTAATGTGGCCAACATTATCCCTGATGAATTCAGAGCTATTCCCATTTTCGAGTGCGAATCCTAGCATCACTCTTAGAAGCAATATGTGGCTAAGAGCCCAGGCACAAGTTCTTCTAATAGGCTTGTGGTTTGCGGTTCTAGAATCTTATGTTTGGGGACCAATTTGACCATTTCATTTCTAATTACGAAGAGTGGGGAAGTTCTTTGGACAAATCTTATTATGGTAATTCCACTGGTAAAGTCCTTTTTTTTTCTTCCCAAATCACTAGAGGTGTAATTCTTTGAATGATAACTCGAGGCAATGGGGTAGGTTAGCAGATTAGTTTTTTAATTCTCTTTTTGAGAGATTTAGGGTCACTCTACCTAGATATTTGTAATTCTCTATCCGCTCATCAAGCAATCTAGCTTGAAACCTGGGCTGCAGCCCTACTTGTGTTGATGAACAAGCTCGAGCAAGTTGTTAATGAGCTGAATTCGAGCTATTGGTTTGTTTGGCACCCCTGCAAGCACATTTGCAGATGTACTCCCCGGGCATCAATAGTTTTCTACCCAAACATTTTCTCGTATGCCTGCATTAGGCTTTTTGCTTGACCTTGTTTTTTAATTTCAATCAGATATTTTTAAATTTAATTAGTAGCTTGGATTTTTCATTGAGGAAAATTGCTTTATACTACAATTGCTTGTGATGTGAGAGAGAAAAGAAGTCAAAAAGATAAAGAGAAGAAAAGGAAAAGGAGAGATGCGGTGAATATTTGGTGGGATTGTGATTCTCTTCTTTTATATAGTTTTTATATTAAAAGCATAACAGTTATAATAGTATCCTCATATATACAAATAATAACAAAAGAATATTAAATGGCATTATTTTCAACACTCCCCCTTAAGTTGGTGCCTATGTATTGGATGTCCTACTTACCTAAATACCATGGTAGTTGCCATTCAAAACTTCCTTTGTTATGATATCTACAATTTGGTCTCCAGTTTTCATGGAAGGATTAAAATTGACCAAGAGTTTAGCTTCTCTTTTATGAATTGTCGGTAAACTTTGTTTTGTTTTGTCATGCTGATGCTTTTTTCATGGGATGGAGCTTCTTGAAATGGGTTGGCCTCTTCTGTTGCTGATTTTCTGGACTCTCTTGAGTTGGAAACTGTTAGTTGTTTCTTTTTTTATATGCTATGTGTGTAAATGGGTTTAGGTCTTGATTTTTTGCTAATGCTATTCTTTATTCAGGAAAGAAGTTAATAATTAATGAATGAATTTGAAATTAATTAAATTTATAGTTTATATTGTTTTATCATTATTTTGATTATTATATTATTTTTTAATATTTTTTAAATTAAAATTTTTTTTTCAAGGGTTGGCTAGCAACTTGGGCTTGAAAAGGGTTTGGTTCAGGTCAAGCACTTTCCAATATGACCTAACCCGAACATGCAAGGATTCTTTTAAAGGCACCTCATGGCTCATGGGTTTGCATTGAAAGAGTACAAAATGGAGCCTTACCCTTCTTATGTTAACGTTGTGAACCTGCCTGTGAACCAATGATATCACCAAAGACACCAATAGAATAGAAGCGACTCACAGTATTTCATGAATCAGGCCTAGCAAATCAACCTAAGTGCCTAGAACAACCACAATGACAATCAATGATACCTGCAATGAAAATTGACAAAGAAGGCTTACCAGTAGTGTGCAAAGCATGCAACACAGCTAACCTGAACTCAATGACTGATGTAGCTCAGGGCATTCCTCACTGATGTAAACTGTAGAAAGCAAGAAGCACCAAGCACCATTTATAACCGCTAGTAACAGTCTTGAGTCTCAACAGCTAAGGGAACACAGTGATTGACCTCCAAATAGCATTAAAAAATAAATAATCATAACCAGGACATAACTATATAAAACCTCATCCATGAAGACAATTTCCAATATGCAAATACCTTTCCGTTCAACTCAGTCGAGTAAAACCCCTTTCAGCTAATCAGAACACATTTGAAACCATTTTAGTCTGGGGAAAAGAGGTAAACCTTTGGAAAGCCTTGAAACTACTTTAAAAAACCTTCATTCAATGCAAAAATTAGTTGACAGCATATACATATAGAGTAGAATTGAAACCTACATTAAGCTTGCCTGTCTGACGAAGGTGGTTGCAAACTAGCCCTCGCACCTTTTCCTTACAATTACTGCTATGTAACGTTCTAACGATGTTGATAGATTTGTCCCATCAAGCAGTAGTTCTGCAGTCTAAATTGATAATGAAGGAAGATAGGAATGGGATAAAAATTAATTCAATCCCTCAAAGGAGAAGATACCATAATAGGATTTATAGAAAGAGTACAAGGGTAAAGAAGAGGAAAAGAATATGATGATGAAAGAAAGAGAGGGAATAAAATTCAGTAAACCACTGAATAAACGCCTTCTCTATAACATAAGAAAAGTGATCAAACTATATATGTTCTATACAATGGTCATACCATTATGGTGTTACTTATGGCATTCAAAAACTTGTTTAAGACTTTACATATTGTAGATCATGAGCTCTCAATGTTTAAATATAAATGTTGACTTGGTTTTCGCTCCAAGATGGGTATAAAGAAATGACTTATTTAATTTTCCTTTTCCTTGTTTAGATTTTGCAGACCGTTGAAAGATCAGGCACAACACATGAACATCCATTGGCACTGCTTGCTGAAGAGACCAAGAAACTTTTGAAGAAGGATACGACCATGTTCATGCCAACTTTAACTAAGAGACATCCACGGGCAACTGTTGTTTCAGCATCTCTTCTTCACAAGCTTTATGGCATCAAGTTGGTAAGTTTGGACTGAGCCAGTTGGGATATGACCTACTTATGTTTACCCTCATTTTGTTCCCAATACAGTTTAGAATGCTTTTTGAGAAATATGGGTGCTTAATCAAAGATCTTGTATTCAGAAACCTTTTCTCAATGGTGCTGAACATCTGACTGAGGATGTCGTATCTGTATTTCCGGCAGCTGATAGCCTTGAGCAGTATATACTGGCAGTTATTATGTCTGCATGTGAAGATGAGATAGCAGAATCCTACTGTAGGAAACTAAATTTATACCAGGTGAGTGATTGTTTCAAATCTTCTGCAGTTTTTTATTTCATTTTTTTGTTGTAAATTGTTTTTCTTACAGAAAAGGAATCTAAATTCTCCGAAGAAGAAGCCGATGAGACATACAGAAACAGTATAATACCATCAATATTGAGATGGACATGTGATCCTGATTTGTCAACTGTTTGGACTTCAGATGTTCTTAAATCCCCCAAATTGAATGACACTGCCTGAAATAAAAAAACAAAAAAACTTCTGGATCGCTTCCTTTCTTGATGCATTTTAAGCTGCACATGGTAAAACGGACTATCTTTGAGGATGAATGATGTGAAGCTGATTCACTAATTAATGGTCTTAAATATCTGCAATAATGCCGATATGTCGGTGGATATTTTGGGAATATGAGATTCTCAAGATGGAAATTGTTTTTCATTTTGTTTTGTCAATTTCTTGCATGAAATATACATTTTTCATCAATTTCTCGGTAAGAACCACGATAATTCGGTAATACACATGATATATCAACTCTCGATTTAATTCTTTAAATTGAGATTTTTAACCGAGTTGACTCATAACTCATAACTGATTATTTAAAACAATGTAAACGTAGGTGTGGGGACTCGAACCGTATCCCACGTATGAACAAGAGCTCTCTTCTTGCTGCTCGCTAGAGATGGTTCTCTGTTCTAAAAGTCACTTATTTGATATTTGTATTATATTTGATGTTAAACATATAATCTTAAAAAGAAAATAGTGTCTTGAGAGATTTGAACCCAAATTGTCCAAATGGAATTTCTTACCACCTCTTTAGAGAAAGCTTATTACTATTAAGATAAAATATTTAGTACTTATATATATATATAGAAAAATGTTCTTATGAGGGATACCTCATTTTAACTAAAATCAGCTAAGACCCTTGAGCCATTGGATTGGAATCTTGAGATGAATCATGCATTAAGTAAATGAGAATCCAAGGGCTTGTGTTCTTAGCTGATTTTAGTTAAAATGAGGTATAGCTGATAAGATCAAGACTCTCTATATATATATATACACAGAAATGTTCTAGTCAGCATTTGTGACTTTGGTAAAGTCAGCAATGACTTAGATGGCTGTCAGATCTCGGCTATCTAAGTGATCTAAAGGCCATTTGAAAAAAATTTGTGGGAAAGGTGGGGTGAAGGAAAAAAATTTCATTTGGTAAGTTGGAAGATTGTGAAAAGATCTAAACCTAAGGGTGGGCTTGCGGTGGGTAACATTATATTTCGGAATTTGGCTCTATTAGGGAAATGGCTTTGGAGATTTCCTCCTGAAAGTAATTCTCTATGGCATAAGGTTATCAAAAGTAAGTATGGATCAGAGGATAATGGTTGGGATGCTACTACGGGGAGGGAGATTACTTCTCCTAGCCCTTGGAAAGGTATCTTTCAGTTCTTCCTATTTTTTCGAGATTTGTGTCTTTGAAAGTTGGTAATGGGGAAAAAAAAAAGATTTTGGGAGGATGTTTGGAGGGGGGAGTATTCCTTTGCTTCTTTGTTTATGAGACTTTATAATTTGTCTCTTGTTCATGAAGCTCCTATTGTCAGTTTTGTCGCCTCATCTTGTTTTCCAATTAGTTGGGATTTTCATTTCTTTAAAAACCTTAATGATAGGGAGATTGTGAAGCTTTCTTTGCTTCTTTATATTCTTGATAGGGTTTCCTTGAGTATGGTTCAGGACAGGAGAGGGTGGTGGTTAGATTCTTCAAGTTCCTTTTCTTGCAAATCCTTTTTTAATGCCTTATGTGATGATTCGTTGTTGCCTCCTTTTGGTCCTTCTAAGTTTATTTGGGAATCTAAAGTGCCCCTTAAAGTTCAGGTTTTTGTGTGGTCATTGGCGCAGGGAAGAATTAATAGTAATGACCTTCTCCAGAAGAGGATGCTTGGGAGGTTTCTTTCTCCCCAATGATGTGTCTTGTGTCGATGAGAGGGTGAGAGTATTGATCATCTTTTTTTTGCATTGCCTAGTTGCTAGTGGGTTGTGGAATAATATGTTTCACCTTGGTGGTGTGCTTTGGGTTGCTCCACTTCATGCTTCTCATTTGTTGGAGATCAATTTTAAGGTTTTTGGGAGATCGAAAAGTGCCATCATTTTAGGAAGATGTGTTGTCATGGCAGTGTTCTGGGTTATTTGGCTTGAAAGGAATGCAAGAGTTTTTGAGGATAAGATTATGTGTTAAGAGGAAATGTGGGATAGAGTATCTTTTTTGGCCTCTTTTTGGGCTTTGGTCACTAAGGAGTTTAGGGGTGTTCGTTTGTTTGTTATTAGGGGTAACTGGTTTTATGTTTGTATTTTGTGAGGTTTTTATTTCTTTTCCTTGTTTCTTTTCTTTGTTTTGATGTTTTGTAAGATGGACTCTAGGTCCTCTTCTTTGCATTTATAAAATTGTTGCTTATCAGAAGAAAAGAAAAAAAAACGAACAAAGAATCAAAGTTATGATTCTAGGCTTGTTTTTGTTGACTAGTCCAAAGGCCTAGTCAACTAGTCATGCTTTGGACCATAAAATTGAGTCTAAAACATGACAAAGTCAAGGGCAAAAAAACCACTAATAATTCCCAATCAATTTTATGCTCGTTTTGCCTTCACCATCCTCAAAATAGGACCTAGTGAATATAACCAATAAAGCATAAAGGTTCTAAAGTCCTTCTTGGCCAAGGTCATGAGCCAATAGAGTTCAACACGTATAGAGAGATTTACAAATAAATCCTAACATTCTAACACAAGGACAAATACAAAGTTTTCACAACTTGAATCTTCATTCCTTGTGCTTGACTTAATCCTTGAACTTCAATGCCTTTGCTCTTTGCTCCTTGCTCCTTAGTGATTATGTAATTGATCTACTTTAGCTTAGTTTTAATGATCTTCCAATATATGCTTGAGCTTGGCTTTCTTGGAATTGCTTCTTTGACTTCTTGGTTCTTATCTTGCAATTTTACACTCAAATGCAAAACATTAGAAACACAAGACAATGTATGTTATCATCAAAACCATGCAACAAAGTTGGATTGAAGCCATAAGGCTAACAATATTCGTTTTTGTGTTTTGCTTGAATTTGTAAGCATTTAAACCAAGCAGCCAACAACTTCCTTCCTTTATTTTTTTCATTGCTATAACTGTCTTTGTGTTTGCTTTCTTTCTTTATTTTTCATTTCTGTGTCTTTATTTTTTATTTTTTATTATTTTTTTAATAGGATTTTTGTTTTGGGAACTTAAAAAAAAAAAAAAAAAAAATATTTTTTTGTTTTTTTATTTTTTTTTTTTTTTTTTTTTCTTTCTTTTTCTTTTTTTTTTTTTTTTTTTTTAGGGTTTAGGGTTTAGGGTTTAGGGTTAGAATTGAGTGTATGGGTTTAGGGTTTAAGTTGGGTTCTTGGATTTTTGGATTTAGTGTTTAGGGTTAGGATTTAGGATTTTAGGGTTTAGGTTTTTAGAGTTTTAGGGTTTTAGTTTTTAGTGTTTTGTTAGGAAAAAAAATATATTAAAAAGGGATTGTAATATGATGACATTTTGTTTATAAAGGGAAAAAAAAAACAGAACTCAAGGACCTGCTATCAAGGTAATATGATGACATTTTGTTTATAAAGGGAAAAAAAAAAAAAGAAGAATTCAAGGACCTGCTATCAAGGATAGCGGGTTTAGTTTTTGTATTTTATTTTTTGATTAGTTCTTCCGCTAGTTTTTTATATTATTTGTTTATTACTTGCTTGTTATTTTATTATCTGTTGGAGAAGAGCAATGTTTTAAAAGTAATTGTCAATTTCTGCTTGCCATACTTGGTGTCAGCACCTATGAAGAAAAATCGGATTCCTTTTCCACCGTTAGATTAATCCAATGGTTTGCATCTCTTTGTCGCGCAAAGGTCAAGCACACAACCTTGCAAGTTTGAACCACACATAATATATATATATATATATATATATAGGAATGATCAAGTCACCATGTGCTTATAGCTTATATAAGCTTATATAAGCATGAAGCCCATAGATAATTGTATGATATATATTTTGAAAAATTATCCATTGGATTAGATACTATATTTATGCATGTCATGTCTGCCAAAAATCACAGTGATCCAACGGCCAAATGGTTTCCTTGAAATGTCACTAAGAAAAACTGTGATAGTTTTTAGCGGTCACAGTTTTTCATAGCTATATTTTGAAATTCTGACACTGCCGCTCAACCCAACCCCAAAAGCTAGCTCAAGAGGTGAGGGTGCCCTCATGCTTATAAGGCCCAACACAACCTAGTACACAGCCAATGTGGGACTTCATCATACACCCCCGCATGATCTCTGACGTCTTTGTTAGAGGGTCAATCCGTTGGTCACCATAGGCCCACATGTTACTATGTTAGTACCCCCGAGTAGGCTCAGGTACCAAATGATGTGGGTAGAAACTCAACTCCAAAAGCTAGCTCAAGAGTTGAGGGTGTCCTCATGCTTATAAGACCCAAGACAACCCACAACACAACCGATGTGGGACTGTATCAATATATATGATGTGTTATCACTATCTTGAGGTTTTGAGTACTCATTCTGTTTGTTAATCCTTTGTTGGCCTTTTTTATGTTGTCTGTATGTCTATCAAGTGTTCTTACAGTCTTCTAACTATGGTGAATTTATCATTTTAGGTTTTTTAATTTTGTTACTCTGATGTTAGGTGTTCCACTGATCTGCTTTGTCTTTCCTTTGTATTCTAGTATGACCAACCTATGTTTATTGGGTTGTTGTCCCTCGTGTTCTGTTTCTACTTAAATTTTCTTTAATGCATCTTTTCACTTTTTTTTTTTTTATTTTTATTTTTTTTTATTTTTATAAATTTAGATTGAAACCATATCCGGAACATTGGTTATGCGTTGGATCAATTCGCAACTTGGAAGAATTATAGGTTGGGTTGAGCGGGCTACTCAACAGGAGGTAATTGCTCAAAGTTTGTGTTTCTGTTTTTTTTTTTTTTTTTTTTTTTTTTGCGGGTAGGGTGGGAGAACTTTCTTGTTTTAGACATGATATTACATCTATTCATATTCTAATATGAAAATTTGATTAGGTTGCAGAACAAAATTTAAAATTTCAGCTGTTATACTGTATAATCTTTTATATATTCATGGAATAATGATGTTTGTGCTTCTTCCGTTATGAAACTGCTAAGGTTGGTGAACCATGGTAGGTTTTGTCAAGACAGAAAATAAAAGAGAAGGAACTAGACAAATAAACTATTTTAGGGTTTAAGAGGGAGAATAAATTATTTTGAATTCATACTTGCGCTGCATAGGTGGCTTAATGTTCATTTACACGTTACTTTAGGGACGTTTATGAGGTGTGACTATTAGTTTTATGCTAGCTGTCTTCTTCCAAATACCTTCTCTTCCTCTCTCCGACCTTGGTGCTGGCTATGTCAGAGATAAGACACTGACACTACGCATAGGGAGTTGAAATTGTGAAATTTGGTTTAACTGTAACAGGTTACGTTCAACATATAACAAAGGAATCATTGGATGCTTGCTGCTTTTCACTAAAGAAAATCACTGGAAATTTGACAGTAAGCCCAAACTAATCCATTGCCATATTATCCAATGAGGTGGCCCTGCACTCACATAACCATTTATGAAGATCTGGCAACTAATCACTTTTAGATAATAATGTCCCTATATGCTTTGTAACATGGACACAAATGTCAACGAGGTTTTGTACAAGCATCTTAGTGTGTCCGATACATAAGTTTTATCTAATATACATGCATCCTGTTTTAAAGGTAGTTTCATTTGTATTTGACAAGTTAGAAACTATATACTTCAAGTGTTTAGAAAGATGAAGATCTTAAGGTGGGCTTTGTAGTGGAATCTACCTTAGTTCATTGATCAAACTTCTAACAAGATTGCATCACACAACCGTCAAAAAGATAAATAGCTGCAGGAAAATTCTGTATCTTTTATTAGTTCATTAAAAGGGACTTGCAAGCCTATTTATAGAGCTTTAATAAGATCTAATCCTAGTGGAACATGGAAATAGCAATTAACTACTGACAATAACTCTAATAAGAAAATAGAAACTAACTACTAATAAGAAAATAGCTACTAGGGCCGGTTGCCAATAACTTTAACAAGAAAACAGCAACTAACTACTAATATCAAAATAGCAACGATACCCTTGACTCTATAAAACTTAAATAAGACATCCAAGCAACATAGGACCCTGAAGAAAGAATAAAATCAAACTTGACTCTAAATAAACTTAGTAAAGCAAGATTCCCTAGTAAGCACTATCTTGAACTTGAACTGATTTCAGAGACTATCTGAGACATGCATCATTCTCCCCTTGTAAAAGAAAACTCATTCTCGAGTTTAAAGTGTTGGAGAATTAGAATCCTCAAATTCCCAAGTAGCACTAAAAGAAGATACTTTGCTGATTGAAGAATTCTGAAAGTTCCTTTGCTGATTGAAGAATTCGAAGATACTTTTCTGATTGACGAATTCCTTTACTATTTTTGCTACCAAGAATATTCAACGAGATGAGGGACAACGCAAGATCAATGGTATGACTGAGAAGATCATGATCAAAATCAATTCAAGTATGTGCCTCCTCTATGGATTGCTTAAACCATTGATTTCATTATCCCTAACAAATTCAATGGTATGATTGAGAAGATGAAAGGGCTTCAAGGCCAAACTAAGTATCTCTAATGTAACTTGGGAATTTAGGGATTCTAATACTCCGGCATTTCAAAGCTCGAGGTCGAGTTTTCTCCAACCAGAGAAGAATGATGTAGATCTCAAAAGGACTCGAAAATCAATTCAATTTCAAGATAGAGCCTACTTGGGACCTTGCTCAATTGAGTTTAGCTAGAGTCAATATTTTATTATTTATTTAGGGTCCTATGTTGTTAGTTTAAGTTTTATTGATGTTTTGTTAAGTTTATGGAGTCTTGCGTAATTTTCCGTTTTGGCTAGAATTTGTTTACTTGGGTTGGATTATTTATGGGCATTATTTTGTGGATTTTGTATGGAAACTGACCCTAGTTGCTTTTTTCTTGTGAATTTCATATTAGTAGTTAGTTGCTATTTGCTTATTAGAGTTTTTGTTAGTAGTTAATTGCTATTTCCTTGTTCTACTAGGACTAGATCTTATTAAAACTCTACATATAGGCTTGTAAGTATCTCTTTTAACGAATGAATAAGAATTACAGAATTTTCTTTAGCTATTGGAGGATCAAGATTAGTTGCTCCTAATCTTAATTAAATATGCTAATCTAGGTTAATTAGTACTAATCACAACTAATTTCAAACAACCATACTAATAATACCATTCCATAGTATTAAAGAAAATAGGGTTATCACATGTATTGGGGAGATGCTTTTAGTGCTGCCGTGGGGTGCAGGATTGTCCATGGAAAGATTAGACTCGCATACTTCATTGTGCTGCATGGTAACAGAGGAACAAGAAACTTCCTGGATTGCCCCTTTCATCTTTAACATAACTATAAAGAAGTAGGCAATTTGAGTTTGTAGTCCCTTTCTCCATATCATGTGGTGGATAGTTTGCTGTCCAATTTTCTTCTGGGATGCATGTTATAATTTCTAATAGCAATGGCACTCCATTTGCCATCAGGACATTTCTGCAGCTCTCTTGTTGTTGTAAATGTTCTTTGACTAACATATATGATATATCTTAACCATTAATCATGTCTATTTCTTACAGTAAAATTTCCAGGTAGGCGTCTATAGGTTCTTGTTTCCTCTTCCTTTGATATGGGTTCTTTCATTGATTATATGTTTTGTTGCTTGTGTGAACTCTTTGACAGCGTTGGGACCCAATATCACCTCAACAAAGGCATGGGAGTTCAATTGTTGAAGTTTATAGAATTGTGGAGGAGGTATTAATGTTCTCTTCTGTTCTTACTGGCATTATTGTTAGTTTCTCAAAGTTTCTCTCCCATCAAGTATTTAATATATCTTTGGTACACATTTTCTTGTAGTGTTGCTTTGCTTTAATAATTGAGTATGGATATGGCAGGCATTTGAACAAACCAAGAGATAAAATCTTATGCTTACAAGAATCCTTCACAGTAATATTTCCTCTAAAACTAAGGACTTATAGAGAATCTATTTCTAGTAGGCCTTTTAAGAACTAATGATCATATGGAACAAATCCTAAATAGAGCAACCTATTCATATGGTACTCATATTCTTGTGAACTTGAGAAACTTTCGAGGGAGTTTTAATGTGAAAACTTATATTGGAGAAATACAGTTTCAGTTCATGTATTTATACATTGGAACTACTAGTTAATTACTGTGTTCAGTTGTAATTGTAACTTTTAGGGTGAAAGGGTGTTTTATTGATTTGTCAACTTTGAGGTGTATTTCAACCAATTATAAGGAGTTGTCTATGTCAGTCAATGAATCAATGAAACCAGACAAGATTTTATTCTTCCTATGGAAATTTGGTTGAAATGAAAGTGGAATCAATCAGTTGAAGATTTAAGAGTTTTTAGAACCATAAAAATTCTGTAATAGTGATTTTTATTTATGGAGGCTTTTGGAAGTTTCTGAAGTCTTAAAAAATGTTCATCAGAGTTGTGTTCATATCTCTTATGTAGTCCTGGCTCCGTTATCATTTATACACTTAAAAGATACACTAATGCTTTCTAATATGAATGTTCTTTCATTGCAGACAATTGACCAATTTTTCGCTCTGAAGGTTCCAATGAGGTTTGACGAATTGAATAGCCTGTTTCGTGGTATTGACAATGCGTTTCAAGTGTATGCCAATCGTGTTGTTGACAAGTTGGGTGAGTATGCCCTAGCTTTAAACAGTTTTGATAAAAGAGATTGGAATTGGAATCTCCCTCTTCGAAGTAATTGAACTGTCTGCCTATGCAAGGAGTGCTTGTGTGTCTCTGTTTTCAGTCTTGAACTCCTTTTATGTTGATGATAATGAACTATTGTTTGCTTATTTTGTGCAAAACATGGAGTGGGAATCACGACTCTCTTCAAATTTGTATCATTGTGGTGTTCTTTAGCACATCTTTTTGGAGTAACACTTCTTAATTGGGTGGTGTTGTTTGTGCCAAGAGGTAGGTCAGATCATGCTACTTCTTCAATGTTCAGTAGTCAAACTATGAGTCATCATGTTTTCATTAGTGCATCTCTTGGGAGTATCCTTTTCCATTAAACCTACTCAATTAGGCTCCTATATACAGCACAAATCACCTATTGCACTGTAGTGCTATGACAACCAATGCAACAAGGCCAAAGGGTATTAGATACTTTACACCTAATTATCATCTTTCCTTGAAGGAAGGGGTAGAAGGTAGTTGATAGTAGTTTGCTATGAGAAAGATTTAAGATATTGTGAGACAAATTGAGGCTAACATCAATTAGATTCATAGATTAACTAACTTCAATTGTGTTTTCAGAGACCTTGAGGGTAATGTAATTTTTTTCTTATCTATGCCAAATTTGATGGTTTCACAAAAAGGTGGAGATTCATAATCTTTTGATTTGCTTAAGGCATCCTAAAATTGTGAGTTAAGAGATATAGCGGTGGAGGGGGCCTCGTATACGATTATCGCTTGGTTGTGTTGGAAATAACCTACATATAGTTATATTTTCTATAATTATGTGCTGAGGGGTACTTTTGTAATTTTATGATTTTTTAATATAAATAGGATTAGGAGAGAGAACCCTAGTGGGTTTTCTTACCATTGTAGCTGTCAACTTCTCTCTCATCTTCTGCTCTTTTCTTTCCTCTTCTTCTTTGATATTATTAAGCTATAACAAAATTAACTTAGTATCAGAATAATGAATAGTGATTTAAACAATAACAGTGAACAGCGGCATGAACGGTGCTCATAAACAGTGACATCATCATGGTGGTCTGATCCTACTACCATGATCATCCTCCCTAAGGGATTCTACCTGTCAAATTTTAGGCTGAATCAGGTTCTTTTTATATGGTTTTCTGATTTTTATTTTATTTTCTAAAAAATGGGGACTAATTTTTATTTTTATTTTTTTTATAATTTTTTTCTGGATTAAGCTATTTTTTAAGGAATTTTTTGGACGTAGAGGGTTTAGATTTACAGACTGCATGTGTTCTACATGGGGTTTATGGGCAGAATAGAGGAATTTTATGGCTGTTCATGGACTTTTGAGATATTTTTTATTAGATCTACTATGGTTTGCCTTTCAAATCGGTATGTGTTTGTGTTGTTTGACGTTTTGAACTTTTAATACAATTTGTCTGTGCCTCCTATTCCTACTCACTCCTAGCTGGCTGTGAGGAGTTTGGCCATCTTTTGTGTGTACTTGGAGATTTTTAGGAGTAATTGAGATTGTCACACGATGTCAGAAGGAAGTGGTCTCTCCCTTCTTAACCAAAAGTAGTCTGTGTTTGGGACCACGAGTGAAAACCCCTCTCTCCAACTTGCTATAGTAAAATTAGATGGTCAAAACTCTCTAGCTTGATGACAGTCGGCTATGTTGTTTATTAAGAGTAGAGGAAAAATGAGATACTTGAACGGTAAAATTAAAAAGCCGATGAGAATGATCCCTCTTATAAAAAATGGTAGACAAAGAATTCAACAATTATGTCATGGCTTATCCACTCAATGCGACCTGAGGTAAGTGACGGGTACTTATTTTAAGGACTGCAAAGGAAATTTGGGCTGCCGTCTTACAAACATATTCAAAGATGAGAAAGTTGGCTCGGCTTAATGAGTTAATGTGTCGGATTCATGAGACCAAACAAAAGTTCTCTAGAGTTCTACCTATTTGTTTAACCTACGAGGACTATGGCAGGAGTTAGATCACTATTCACTATCAAAGGTGAAAATGAAAAGAATCGTAGTGAAAATGGAGAGAATAGTTTCGGGAATGATGTTCACATTCATTGAATATATTTTCTGACTTACATTAATTCCTACTTTATAGGAATTACAAGATATCTAAGCTAGGAAAAGAATAACTGCAGAATATTAGTTTACCTAATAAAGATACATTCCTAATTTATAATAATTGACTAATTTACTACCTAATTTACAGCTGCCTAATTTATAGCTATACAATATGTAGAATATCTTTCTGATTTTCCAACACTCCCCCTCAAGCTGGCTTGAAAATATCTTCCATAGTCAGCTTGCCCATTAAAACCTCAAATTGCTTCTTGTGCAGCCCTTTAGTAAATACATCAGCAATCTGTTCGGTAGTTGGGATGTATGGCATACATATCAACCCACTGTCAAGTTTTTCCTTGATAAAGTGTTTATCCACTTCTACATGTTTTGTTCTGTCATGTAGAACTGGATTATGAGCGATTGAAATTGCTGCCTTGTTATCGCAGTATAACTTCATGGGTAGCGAATCTGAAGCCTTCAACTCTTCTAACATTCTTTTAATCCACATAACTTCACAAATACCATGAGCCACTGCTCTAAATTCAGCCTCTGCACTGCTTCTAGCCACCACATTTTGTTTTTTACTTCGCCAAGTGACAAGGTTTCCTCCAACAAAGGAACAATATCCGGATGTTGATCTCCTATCT
>JAESVK010000591.1:343964-363964 GCA_017140935.1 Hamamelis virginiana | reverse complement strand
GTTTAGATGCCCTATGTCAACATTGGAGTCACCCGTTGCATCTTCCATGTCTTTTGCCCACTTGGATTCTTTTGCTATTGCTTTAAATGCACCCTACAAAACCATACAACATCCTTGGATTATTGATTTAGGAGCTATTGATCATTTGACTGGTAGTCTACTTCATTCTCCTCTTGTACGATCTGTTTGGTCAGACAAAAGGTTAAAATGGTCACTGGTTCTCTCTTCTATGTCAGGCAAAGGTTTCATTCTTGTTACAACTTCCATGTCACTTGCATCCATTTTGCACGTTTCCAATCTCTCTAATAATCTTTTATCGGTCAATAGTAACAACGAGAGTCTAAATTGTAGTGTAACCTTCTTTCCTTCTCACCTTGTCTTTCAGAACCTAGTCACTAAAAGGATGATTAGCAGTGGTAAAGACCAAGATTCTGAGTTATCGATCAGTTATCGGGTGGCACATGGACATCAGACGACTAGTTGTAATTCATCATAAGCAAGGATTTTGTTATAGCATTGAAGACTTGTACATTCTGTGAGTTGTATTAGTATTAGGTTTCTTTTTGTGTGAGTTGTAGTTTCAATTTTATGAGTAGTTTCTATTTTAGTATAGGTTTCTAATATAGTAGCCTAGTAGTTTCTTATTTTAATAGGTCAGTAGTTTCCTAATATTAGTTTCCAATATTGGTTTATTAGACTCTTATAATTAGGCTTGTATCTCTCTTATTTTTCAAGGGTTAATGAGAATTATTTCTTTTGCATAGTTACATCGTGTAAACTAACACATCCATCATTTTATGTACAGCAGAAATGCTATCCATTACTATTTCTCTAAAATAAATGTTCATCAATTCCATTGTGAAGTTTATGAACTTGCTAAACATCACGAGCCTTCTTTTTCCCCCTAGTGCTAATAAAAGTGCATCTTTTGTTATATTGTCCATACTGTTGTATGGGGTGCCTCTTGTATAGCTACTTTATTCGGGTTCAAGTTGTTTGTCACATTCGTAGGTGATTTTTCCCGCACAACTTGGGTCTAATGGTTGAAAGAGAGAAGTGAAGTTGTTTCTTGTTTTCAGGCTTTTCAAAAAATAGTACTCACCCAATTTAATGTTAACATCAAAGTTGTCCATTCTGAATATGGTGGTGCGTACTTTTAGGGTGATCTCGAATTGAATTTTCATGAGCATGGCATAGTACATCAAACTAGTTGTAGTGGTACACCCTGAAAAAATGGTGTTACTGAGAGGAAAAATCATTCTCTCTTGAAAATTGCTAGGGCTTCACTATTTTCTATGAAATTACGAAACTTTACTTACTGGGTTAGCCATACACTTCACATGCTTCTAGCGATTCACATGGCATCATCAAATGATACAAGTCTTGGATAAGAATCTACGAGTCTTTCTGGGATCAGGTCTTATATTAGGAGGTCTAGGAGTGGTATTACTTACCAATCCAATTTATTCTGCCTTTTCATTGGGATTGGTTCTTGTTTGTCAAGTCCTATTGAGCAGATGTCGTACTTACTGTTGCTTATTTGATAAACTGTATGCCATTCAGATTTCTCAACTTCATATCTGCTATTGAAATTCTGCCTCACTCCACCCCTCCCAACTCTTTTCTTGTTACTCTTTGGGTGATACAAATAATATGGAAGGATTTATGGCAGTTTTATATTTATTTTAGTAATTTAGGTTTTATTACTTATGGTTGGTTTAATTTTAGGCCAATCGATCATAGGGAGAGATGAGCGTTGGGGAGAGGGGCAGTGGCAGGGAACTTCACCAGAAGATGTTGTTTCAATCTGAAATGTTTCCATTGAAATGATCTTGTTTCAATCAAAAGAAACATTTCTTAACTTTTGAGCTTCACCATTTTTCTATGATGTTTCATGTTGATTTCAGGAGAAATTTAAAAGTTTAATGTTTCAACTTGTTTTCCTCCAGGAAAGAAAATGCAGGACTCCCATTAAATTCCTTGACATCTTTGCCATCCTCTACTTGTTTTTATCAATTCATGACTACATAACTTGTTTCAGTTAATTGATTTGTTACTCAAGAGAGTAGTTTGTGGATTCGAACATCATACCACTTGGATGGGGTAATTTTTGTCCCTTGCTCACTTGTGATTGTATCATTCAATTGGGACTTTGATATAGCCTATTTGAATCAGGAGTAACACCAAGAACTTTCTGCACTTCACACTGCCAAGTTAATTTAGGAATTATTCTCTGCTGTATCCATAGATGTTTTGTGTACTAGCAAGCTTTGTTTTTTTTATCCTTCTAATGTCTCCTAGATCCATTATCTTGCATACTATTGTATTATATTATATCTGATTTCCTTAATGTGTCCTAGAGTAACACTTGTTCTGTATTTTGTTTTTCTTTTGCTCTTTTTCTTGCTTCAAATCCTAAAACTACTATGATTAGTACAATTTCAAAAACATTGGTTCCATTTATGTGATTTTATCTGTTCACTCAACTTCTAATACTGCCATTTTTATATTTTTCTATTCTTATTTTCCCTGATCATCCACTTTGATTTTCTTAACCTTTTTATATCTCCAACATGAACCTTGGAGTGTGGTTATTGCCTTGCAGCTGCCAAAGAAGATTTAATTCCACCTGTGCCTATTCTTACACGGTACAAAAAGGAAGTTGGAATTAAGGCATTTGTAAAGAAGGAAGTAATTGATCCTAGGCTGCCTGATGTGAGAAGGTCTAGTGAAATTAATGTTCTGACAACACCAACACTCTGTGTTCAGTTAAATTCTTTATATGTGAGTTAAAGTTTCAACTAATCCTTTTCTTATCATAGCTTTATCATTTTTTCCCACTTTATTTTATTTTATTTTTTTTTATGGAATTCTAACTTGTTTTTTTTTTTTTCTTTATCTTTTTTCTTTTTTAAAAAGTTCTTTTACATATTAGGGTTAGACCTATATATAATTCATTGTAATCTTGTTTAATGTAAAGAGATCTCTATTTCTTTCTTGCAAAACAAAGGTTTTCATTGTAACAGATGCTTTGATGCTTTATATCTTAAAGATTGTTTTTCCCTGTGACTTGAAAATTAAACATCATTGTCTGACATTTGTTTTGATCCTTCATCATAATCATTTTAAAGTTTTTGGCCCTGCATAGTAGAGGCCTTTGTTTTTTGAAAAACATAAATCTTTCTTGTACCTTGTCAAGGCCTAAGATTTCTTACGTGTATTACATAGTTTTCTCAGCAATCTTCTTTTAGCTTTTGTTCATAACTACATAATGGTTTTAGTACAAGATACTTTATTGTTCATTGTAATCTTGTTTAATGTAATGAAATCTCTATTTCTTTCTTGCAAAACTATGGTTTTTGTGACGTCTCAAACCTGTTCTATGACGATATTATGCATTATATCGGAATAGACCAAGAATGAGATGAAACAATTTAAATTATATTAATAAACTCAAAATAAATCCACAAAGGTGTGCATATGTCATGTCATACAAACGCCCTTAACGATTTAAAGAGAAAACAAAATAAGCCAACAACCCTGGCTTAATAGAATAATAAATATAAAACTTAACTATACAACATTTACAACATTTAAAGGTATAAAATAAAAAGGGTACAAGAAATATATAATAAAAATATACAACCATTCCTCAAAATCCTAAGCAGTGTGCCTTCAAAGTCCTGTCTCCATGTAGCTAAGGTTCTGACTGTTCACCTGGGGAATTGCAATTAAGCAGGGGTGAGCTAGCAGACGAAGCTCAGTAGGTAAACGTACAACCTCATTATAATAATTATATTGTATAAACTTAATTCAATCACAATCCACTTTCAATTCACAATATAATGCAATGCAAAATGAAATAAGATTTCATGTCCATTCTAGGTACCTCGAGGTGGTTAAATCTAACCAATAGGTGAGCAAAGCAGCACTATAGACAGATCAAATTTTAGGCATCACAACATCTCTTCAGCCTAAAACAATCACGATATAGCCCCTTTCGCTTTCACCTAAGCGAGTACTGCTTTCAAATAGACCATAAAATAAAACATCTATCAATCTTTTGCTCTCATTTCATTACTTTTCACCACTTTTCAACTTATTTCTCCATTTTCCATATTTCAAAAGCTAGTACTGCCAAGTCCAGGTTCCTATTATGATTGCAAATTTTCAATCAATAAAGCAATGCTTTTCATAGAAATAAACATCATCAATTAATGAAATCATGATAACACAAGTCTTCCATTTCAATTTCATCTTAACATAATCATACAGACATAATCATTTATAACAAGAATCATAAGTTTCCCTACCTTTAACGCTGAATTAAAGATACTTTATACAATTTATTGGAGACTGGACTAGCTTTGTGAATCACCTGTCAATCATAATAAAGAAGCATTAATAATGTACTGCAATTACGTATATATATAAACATTAATAACTCACTTTTCAAGAAAGAAAAACAAATAATCATATAAAACCTAACAATAGCATAAAAGGGTAAATCTGGTATTATTGAAATATCTCTCTCTCTAAAAATATTTTGACTCCAAAACCACCAAATTTAGAAACTAGATTTCATAAGCTTTCTGAGCATATAAAGAACGTCCAAAACGGAGTTCAGATGAGAGAGATACGCGTCTTTGAAGTTGTGATAAAAAATAAGGCATAAAAGCTGACAAAAATATATTCTGGACTCTAATTGGATCGATCCAAACCCATCCTGGATCGATCCAGCGAAGCGGTCCCAAGCTTGGATCGATCCAAAGTGATACTGGATCGATCCAATTGCGAGCAGAAACCCAGATTCGAGCTTTAAACAGTACAAACCTTAACCAAAAACTTCCAAAGCTTAAAACAACTTCCCAAAGCTTAAATTTAACAATAAACAACCCCAAACATGCTTGATTTATACTTTTAAACCATGATTAAAAGCTTAACCAACAATAATCATCAAGAAAATAAGATTTAACCCATGAAACCCATGATTCTTCTTACAAAACCCATATACAAACTTCTTCAACCTCAAATTCCAACCAAAACTTATCAAAATCATGAATTCACTTCAAAAATACTATTTTAACACGAAACCCTCAACCAAAACTCACAAACAAACATCCATACTTCAAAATTGAAATTTACATGAAAAGAAAACTAAACCAATCCTATAGAAAACTCACCTTAACCACTTCAAGAATGAAATCCGGCGAAAAATCCATCAAAATTTTGATGGCTAACTTGTTCCTAGCTATTCTCTCCCTCTCTCTCTCTCTCTCGACTCTCAATTCCCCCTTTTCTCACGAAGCTTCAAGAATATGGATGATGATACTCATCCTTAAGTTTTTAAAATAGAATTAGGACATAAATGTCCTTATTTAAATTGTTTTAATTAGTTTTGTAATTTCACACATCCCTTTATTTTAAAATGATTATTTCTTCTCCTAAACATCCATATTTTCATAAAAACAACTTTCTTTATTAATTCACACTTCCCACATATTTCAAAAACACATTTCTTCATTTCCCTAATCATATTATTAACTAATATTTAACACATAAACACATAAATTAACATATAACCACACTAATTTTACACTTAGGCATATAATTAAAATTTTAAATTTTTGTAGGTTCTCACAATAGTCCCTGTAGAGATTAGGGCTCTAATGCGTTGTCGAGATTGGTAATAGCTACGTCGTCCAGTGAATTGAGAAAATCAAGTTCGGCGTCAAAGGAAGAGTTAGAGGTCCACCATGTCTTCTACATCCATCATTAATTCCATTGGGCCATCAATTTCTCCTTCTGCAATTGCCTTCAGAAATGCAACAACTTCTTGATCTTGTTCTCGAGAAGTGATGAAGGTGGAGAGAAGATTTGTGCAAAACATTCTTCTCCCATCTGTGACCTTGAAAGTATAGGCTTCATTTTCAATTATATTTTTGATGAATTTTTTTAGCTCGACATAATTGAGCTTGTAGTAGAGAAATGGATTCATCTTTTTAGCATCCTTGATTTTCTTGATTTCATCTTCTGGTAAACAGTTACTGTACATATCTTCCTCAAGAAAATCTTTTGGTTTGGCTAGGTCAAGAAACCAAATTTGTCAAGGTTGATAAAATCTTTCTTTTTGTTTCCAACCTGCCAAACTAAAAATTTTAAATTTTAAATATCTGCACCATTGGTAGTTTTTTGCTATATAATAAATCATGGTTTTTATCATTGCTGGAAATTCTACCAATTGGTCAGATGAAAGGGGTTTAAAAAGTATTCACTTACAACTCCCCATTCAATTGCTCGTAAACTCCAAATTTTAGTTTATCATAAATTTGAGTTTTGGAATATCATTTTCCTCAAAAACAATATTTTCATAAAATTCGTTGAGAGGTTTTATTTCATCAAATTCAATTTTTGCATGGATAGTAGAGAATATTTCTCTAGGCAAAATTTTTTGTGCTTTGTTGAAGAGGCATAATCCTATTCATGTTGGAATCCTCTTGCTGCTTAGTCAGATTCATGAGGTTGAGGATGATAGATGTTTCCTCCTCAATAGAATCCTCAATCCAATGTATTTGTTTTACGAATTTGGAAATTTTGGATTTAATTGCAAAATGCTTTTCTTCTAAGCTCTTTAGATGTTCAGCATTTTGGTTCCTGCTCCTGCTGAAATCAACTCTTCTATTTAGGCAATGATTTCTCTATACATTATTAATAATATGATATGATTTATTAGTTAAACCTGGATTATCCTTTACTTCCTGTGGATCTTCAATGACGGGCTGTGGAAAATTAATCCTTTGGTTTGGATTTTTTTATATAAGAGTTCAGCCATTTGTTTGTAGCTGACTGGGATAAGGAAAACAAAAAATTTGGGTGAGCTTCCAACTTGAGGAAAGCGTCCCTTGCTGGTGAAAACTATCTTCAAGAGAAAAGAACAATCTCTTATTCAAAAGTATTTTCAATAAGATTACAAACCTAGAATTTATAGAGAAGCTATTACAAAATAATGGAAAGTCAATTCTACAAAATATAGCAACCTAAGAAAAAAGGAAACTAATAAACTATGGAAACTAAGAAACATGGAAACTCTTAATACATGGAAACTAATAATTATGGAAACTAAAATATAGCCAAATACTATGTACAGCTCACAGCTGGAACTACTTTCATTTTTTGTAGATTGGGCTTGTTTCTCGGGAGGCTTATTAAAGGGTTTCTTTCCCTTGTCCGACATTGTGATCCCTCGAAAGATAATCTGCAAGAAAATTATTAGTACCTTTAATATGGATAATATCAAAAACATATTGACAAATAAAATTATACCATCGCACACATCTTGGATTTTCCTCACCTCTTTTGGACTTGATGAAATCACGAACAGATCTATTATCAGTGCGAATTAAAAATTTAATAGGTGCTAAATAAAGATGAAATCTTTTTAGTCCATGTTTAATAGTCAATAATTCTTTTTCATAAGTAATATATTTGATTTCATTATAAATTTAATTTCATATGATGAGTGGAGCCAAAATCAAATAGACTACCAAAGTAGTGGAGGAAATACACGAGGAATCATAACTTCCCAAACTTGAGTGAATTGTGGATAGAGCTTGAGTTCAGTGACTGGGATGCTAGCCTAGTATTACACTGCGTAAACATAGATGGCACAGTAGAAGATTGAGTGATACAAGTGACAAGTGTGGCATGGACTACAAGGGCGAGAAGGTGGACTAGATGGACGAGGGTTATGATTAGGCTGCTCAGCTAGACGAAGTCAAGCAAACTACCAATGGCCTTTTTTTTACGGCAAAAAGCTCATTTATCAACTGCTACCCGAGACTTGGGTTTCCTTGCAATTTGTGTTTGAGAGGCGGAGGCAGTAGGTAACAATGGAGGCCACTGTGTAGAGGCAATGAACATTGATTGTGGAATGTTTAAGTGTGTTTCCACAGCTATAAGTTCACGAACAGTAGCATCAATTGAGGGTAAGGGAATAGATGAAGAATAGCTCCTCGAAGGGACTCAAACCGAGTTCAAGAGCCATAATAAATTGCACGAGTCATTGATCATCCCAATATTCGATATAACTATTCGTAATCTTTTAGTCTTGGGGCTCCATCAAGGCCAACTGATCCAAATATCGTGTCATTTCGATATAGAACTCCTGAATAGATTTTTTTTTCTAAGTTGCTGCCCAAATCGACATCTTCGGTTCATATTTCTTGCCAAAATTAAACTCCAAATAAAAACCCTTAAGATAATTCCAAACTTTTTTTGTAGTGTCAAACTTGGAGAAATTTTGTCCAATACTTGGTTTTCATGGTATTATAGAGCCAAGTAAGGACTCATGCATTCTCCATCTCCGATTTATCTTAAGCCAAATTATATCCTTCAGATTTGGAGTCACTAGGTTTGGAAAAAGCACCAATTACATAACCCTTGCGCCCTCTACCAAGAAGAAAGTTCTTCGTAACATTGGACCAGTAGGCATAGTTATCTCCATTCAATCGAGTAAATTACCAAGAAAATTCTGTCCAAAATCAGTTTCCTTGAGAGAATCAATCGAACAAGCCAATAAGTCTATCCAAAATTATGATTGTGCTAAAAGAATGATGTCCAATGATTTAGAAAGGCAAAATAAGGAAGAGAAAGAAAGCGCAGCTGCCTAGAAGGTTGGCTAGGGATCCTGCAGAAGAATAGAATCCATTCTATCCTACATTGCCTAAATAAAAGGCTCCTCCTTATTGCTTTATATACCTGTATTGGGCCCTCCACCTACAAGCTTAGGCTTTTAGGTTGGAAACTTAACATGGAATCAGAGTATTGGTTATCCACGTGACAAGGCCCAAATGAGCCTGCACGTGAGGGAGAGTGTAGAAGAATAGAATCCACTCTATCCCACATCACCTAAATAAAAAGGCTTGCTATAGGTTTATATACCTGTATTGGGCCTCCACTTACAAGCTTAAGCTATTAGGTTGGAAACTTAACAGGTCCAAGATTGCAGAGACAAGGAGAGAGAGGTCTGGAGTTGCTGAGAGACTGATGGAAAAGATGCTGACTGTGTTGACACAAGGAAGAGAGGCTTTTGCTTATGCCAACAGAGAGAGATAGGGGCTGTATCAACAAAAAATTGATTGTCTTTGGGAGTTTTTAACAAACCATGAGGAGAAGAGAGAGGTAGTTGATGCCGAAAGAGAGAGAGGGGTTATCAGGCCATGAGAAAGAGGAGAGCAAGGTCTAATCAGGCCGTGAGAGAGAGAGAACTGCTAGGTTGGTATTTATTGACCAGCTGTGAGAGGTTGAGAGAGAAGGCCCACCAAATCAAATTCCAAGAACCCTAAGGCTCTGATACCATTAGAGAAAGAAAACCAAAAGTTGCTGCAATTCTATTCCATAATCGTAAAAGAAAAAATACAAGGCAATATATAAGAAAACCCTATGAAAAGGAAAAGACAAAATTTTCGCTACTAATAATACCCTACTAATAAAATACACTAATATATACATAATACAACTTACAGGCTTAATGCATGTACAGCATATTGATACACTTGTTAGAGTACCGTAACTTAGTAATGATGTCCTTTTATCATAAACCCTATGCTAAAAGCCTAAAACCTTACATTACATCAAGTCCAAGTTAAAATATTTCTTTTGCTGTGTTTTATATATAGATACTTATTGAATGATGTTTGTATTATATAATATACTTTGATGCAAGGTTTTGTTTTATATATTTTTTTTGCCATTGACAGTATGCAATTAGTCAGCTGAATAAGTTGGAAGATAGCATTTGGGAGCGATGGACAAGCAAAAAGTCTCGTGAAAAGTTCATCAGTATGTATTTGAACTAATAATATGTGATTTCATTCTTTTATGTTCTCTGAAATTTATTTGAACTATATATATATATATATATATATCATCCATTGACTCCCCCTCCCCCCACGGGGAAAAAAAAAAGAAAAAGAAAAGAAAAATAGATACGATAATTTGCAAGAGCTAATGCTAATCTTCTCTATCATCCAAGCTAGTGAATATATTTATAAATAAATAAAAATAATGAAATCCTAGTTATTGAATAGGTATTTTGTGACATACACGTTTTTACTATCTACTGCATGTACTGATGGTAAAATTTAATCCAACTCTCAAACTCCCCAAAAATAAATTGGTTGCCTTGTTAAAGACTAAAGACTATCCGCCTAGTATATGGGCCGCGTAAAGGTAACCTGTAAATCCATTTATAAATTTGTTGGAGGTGGGTTAGGTTCCCAGACTAAATAATGATGCTTTTAAAATTATCAATTTGGTTTGTTTATATATATATATATATATATATATATATATATATATATATCAGGTTGGTGGGTTTGTTTTAGGTTGATCTTCGTGTAAGTGGACTGGATATGGGTTGAGCATTATTTAACCCATCATAAGTTAAGGATTTTGTGGAAATTTCAAGTTTGGTAGTCATGCCCAGCTCAAGGCCCTGTCAACACAATCTATTGTAAGCTCTGACCATATAACATCTGAAAGTTTGGCCAATTGGGGAATCTTTTACTAAATAAAATAAAATAAAAGAAGGAATAGGGGAAATATAATGGATGCTTTTAAAATTTTGAAGAAACTAAAGTAAATAATTGAACGGATTAATTATTCAATTGGTTTAATATGCCAAATTATGCGAACTAACTCAAGTTCATATTCAATGCACTTACATGTAAAGGAAATAACAGGCATATGTTGTGAGACACGAACACAACACACATATATTAAGATAATTACTAATCTTTTTATAACTTTGATATATATATATATAAAATAATAATAATAATAATAATTTGTGCAGGAACTGGTAAATTTTTCATTACCCTTAAACTTTTTTTGCTCCCCACAATTATATTTTTCCCTACAGGCACTTGAAATATTTCATATACAAAGTTTTGAGGATTCAAAACCATATGTGCACCCTATCTGATAAAAGGACCTGGCAAGTCGCTGAGATGTTCATTGATTACAATATTACACACATACTACTCTACTTGTGGTTATGCTGTTTGCGTCAAGATATGGAATAGAAGGTTCAGCAGCAAAATTGCCCGAGTGGCGGTGGGAACCTGAGAGGGAGAATACTTTCTTTTGGGGTCCTGAACCAAAACATGGAATCCAGTTGCGAACTATGGAACAGATGAAGATGGAGTCAGCAAGTTTATCTTTTTTGTTTACATAAAATAAAAGAGTGGGAAAAGAAGCTTGTGGTAAAACTAGAAGAAAATTATCAATCATATATAAAAATTTGTTATTGAATGATGTTCCTCATTAGGCATTGGAGAATAAAGATCCTAATTTAAAATTTGGCAAGAAAATAGACGTAGAAAGCCTTAAAAGGCATTACAATAAAAGAAAAAGGATTGAAGTATGCACATGTATCAATTTAAGTATACCGGTTGTCTTTTAAAATTGACAGGTGGTTTAGAATTTTTATAGCTTTCTAGCCCTTGGAGTCATTCTATTAAGTAGCCTCGTAATATAGACCAAGTTCTGCTGTAAGATATGTATTGCTCCCATTGGCCTTTCTGCTTATCATTATTATGCGATGATAGCCTGTTTTAAGCAAGGCATTTGATTTTTGGAAAGGAGATGATATCTTTATAGACAAAACAAAATGTGAAATTTCTGTTTGCAATGCATTTTGAGAAATAAAATGTACCACATATAGCAATATAATAATAAACTCATAATTCTCCACTATGATTACTTTCCACCTTTAATAGCATTAAATACTGATTTATAACATTAATAGTTGATTATTAGAGTAATGCTATATTTCTATGCACCGCTATAAAGTATCGCTACAAGTATTGCTACAAAGAAGGAATAGGGGTAGTTTTGGAAATTCATCAGTGCACAGTTTGGAAATTCACAGCACTTCCTTCTTTGTAGTGGTGCATACATTTTCCTTATTACTATTGCATCAGCATTGCATAAGTTCTCCCATCCAAAATCATTGGTGAGAACAATTTCCTGATTGTGTTGATAATTTAAATATTGTTTTATGATTTACCAAATCTGAGTTCCCATCACCTTTTACTTGTGGGAATCTGTTATTGGCTTGCATTGGGGTCCAAGTTTCATATTCTTTTATCCCAAATCATAAAGTCGCATTACTTTTCAATATGATAAAATTGCTATACTGGCTGTTCAATTATAAAGTAATACTTATCATTTTGTTAGTCTATCTTAACATTTAAACTTTACTTTGAAATAGAAATGAAGGCTTGGCGAGTCATATCCAATATGTTTCCCCATAGTGTCAACATGGTGGTTGCAAACCAGAATGAAAATCCACTAGTTTTATCATCTATCGAATGGTGTACATATAACACATATAGGATGTCAATAGCTCCAAGACCCTACTATTCAGTGTTGATGTATCATTGTGATGGATTATGCTACTATTCCACTGGACCGTACCTTTTTGTTCTCTGGTTTTGTGGCTGTCTAAAACAATGTAAACTTCAGCTGTTTGGGCATAATGAAGATGTTGGGTTCTGACTTTCTACAATGCTAGATCTCAGTATCTCAGTCATGCATGTGCGTTGTGATTATGAATGTCGTTTGTAAACATTTCTTATGTATATAGTTACTGCTGTTAAGTTTCCAGCCTAAAAGTCTAGTTTTTAGGTGGAGGGCTTGAAATAGGTATATCAAGCCCTTTATTTGGATGATGTGGGATTTCAACACTCCCCTCACATGCAGGCGTAAACAAAACAAATAGGGCCTAAGCTCGTGGAAGTACGGACCCAAGAACAACAAATGGACCTAAACGGACCCAAGAACAATAGGCTTTGATACCACGTTAAGTTTCCAATCTAAAAACCTAAGCTTTTAGGTGGAGGGTGTTACAAGGCCCTGGGTAGAACTCAACCCCAAAAGCTAGCTCAAGAGGTGAGGGTGCCCTCACGCTTATATACAGCACATTACTTTCATACCTAGGCGATGTGGGACTTCGCTTCACAGGGCCCAAACAAGTATATGAAGCTATATCAAGCCCTTTATTTGGGTGATGTGAGATTAATTTCAACAATTATAGTAGAATTTCTGATAACAATATTATCATTTAGTTCTGCATCTTTTTCTTCAAAAAAGTTAACCGTTTTTTACTAATGATTGTTTCATCGATTGCTTGTCCATAGAGGGGTCCTTGGATGAGAGACAGAAAAGCTTCACCAAGAAGGACACATTTGATGGGAGTAGAAAAGATATCAATGCAACTATTGACCGAATTTGCGAGTTTACTGGTAAATAATATTTAGCTTTTATTGTAGTAATTTCCTTGGAAAAAAATTCAATCACTAATCAATTTACTTTTCTTTTACAGGAACAAAAATTGTTTTCTGGGATTTGAGGGAGCCATTCATTGAGAACCTATATAAACCAAGTGTTTTACAGTCTAGGTTGGAAGCACTTATTGAACCACTAGATACGGTAAGATTGGTCTCATTCGGAAGCTATGTTCTGTATGGTATTTTTTGCCACTGCCTTGGTGAAATAAATCGAGCTGACAAGTTGGGTAATTCTGTTACCAAGCCTTATTTTGTGGCAAATAATGGTTGAAAGTGTGGATCATTTAGTTCCATATTTGCATTATGTCATAAATTGAGCTTTCAGTTTATACTTATATTTTTTTTATTTCAATAATTTCCAGGTCACCTACGCAGCTAAAGTTACATATGATATTGAATTTATTTTCTGACGTGGTCTCTTTCCAATTTTTTTCCATTGCATAGCGGTGGCCAGTAGCTTTGGCGCCAATAATCTAATCTTGGGTTTGTTCTGGGTTGTGATATTTGGGTTACAAAAGTATTTTCACTAGGCAAAACTACTCGTCTACTCCTATACTCTGAAGTTGCATATTGAATTTTCTTACTCTAGCTGTCATTCGCCTTATCTTTGGATTGTGAAAATTTTCGATAACAGATTCAGGTATAACAAATGCTGAGCCTGATTCATCAATTTAGCCACACAGTTAATAATGGCAAGTGAATATACATGTGTGATACCTCATGTTGCTCATGAAATATGAAATGAGGGACTAATTTGATCATTCTCCTTTTTTGTTCTCCATCATACACAATCCCCACAGGGATGACTTGAGCGCCACCCCCCAAACCAGCAACCGAGGCTGATGGCATTTTTTTTTTTTTTTTTTGAATCATTCTCCTAATTTCCTCTTGGGGAATTTGAACATTTGCTATGTATATCTGTCTCATTTGGGCATTATAGCGTTTTATTCTTTATTTTCCCTTTTTTATTTGTTTATTTTTGTTGATAAATTAAAACAATGTTGTTTTTATGATTTATAATCAAATTGTTAACCCCCTTTTGATGATGTTTTTGGACAAACATCATGCATGGTTACCTTAAGCCCATATCATGTCAAATATAAATTGCTATGCCTATAATGCATTTGAAATTTGTGTTGGTTGGTGCTGAGATGAATTGTTGTCCTTTATCACTACAGGCGTTAAATCAATTGTGTGATATCATTGTGGAGCCACTCAGGGATCGCATTGTGACGGGTCTCCTTCAAGCATCACTGGTTTGTGCTTTACACTTCTTCCAATGAATCTGTCATAAATATTTAAATTTTCTATTCTGTTCAAAGTTTTGTCTTCTGCCAGGATGGCTTACTCCGCGTTGTACTAGATGGAGGCCCATCCCGTATTTTCTTCCCAGGTGATGCTAAATTGTTAGAAGAAGATTTAGAGATTCTGAAGGTATTTGAACAATGACAAATTTGCTATTCTTTTTGGCTACTAATTCAGACACTAGTTGTTTGTGGCAAAGTAGAAACCTTAGATCATGCATTAGAATTTAAAAGTTATTGCACAAAAGGCATTAAAAACCTAATATTACCTTTGTTGCATGGTCAGATTATGGTTTTGATTGAGTTTAGTTTTTATGGTTGCCTTTAGGAGGAGTGATTAAATTAGGGTGCCCAATATGTACAAGTGAATAACTTCCCAAAATTTTGAGAGGAAACCATATTCATCTATCTTATTTGATTTTGGGTTCTTTCCTAGGAATTTTTTATATCCGGAGGAGATGGACTTCCTCGTGGAGTGGTTGAAAATCAAGTGGCACGTGTTCGACATGTAATAAAACTACACAGCTATGAGGTTAGTTCTTTTTCTTATGTTTTGTATGAAGTGAATTGAAATGGTAAACAGTGGACTGCTGAAAGCCACTAGGCGGTAGAAACACTGGGCTTGAAGAAAATTTCAGGAGCTGCTATGCCTATTTACCATGGATGAGGTTGTGAACAAACCTTGAGCCATGAAAATATATTATCATTTTTCGTATGGTTGTGTTCTCTGGCAGCAATAGTACCTGCTTGGCTGAGCCAGATATCTTTGGGAACATTCAAGTTCCTGCACATATATGTGAACACAAATCAGGATATTGAACCCCCCCAAAGAGAAAAAAAATCTCAAACACAGAATAGGAGGACGAATGATTATGTGATCACTGATTGAACTGATTTTACTAATTTAAAATTGTTTGTGTTAGATGACTTAAGTAATTTTTGAATTGGTTGCAGACTCGAGAATTGATCGAGGATTTGAAATCTTCAAGTGGGTTAGAGATGCAGGGTAGCAGAAATAAATTGGGTGCTGACACCAAAACTCTACTGAGAATTCTCTGTCACAGGAGTGATTCAGAGGCCTCTCAATTCCTCAAGAAACAATACAAAATACCCAAGTCTTCTGCCTAGGGTGATTAACCTGTATCCCTCGAGAATCAATGGAAGGAAGAAGAAAGAAATGGATGATTACATATATGTGGCAATTTTTTTTTTTTATATCCGAAAACAATATTATTGCTTTTAAGAAAAAATAATGGAAATCTTTGTATTTTCTCTTCTCTAATTATTGCATTTGTTTTGTTTCCCTTAATGTAAGATTTAATTTTTGGAACTCATTCATAGTGTTGTCTATTACACATTTTATTTAACGCTTCAAGGGGATTTAATTGAAACCAATGGCAGCAAAACTTGTTCCATCCCAGTGATAGTTCTGTGTTTTTTTTTTTTTTTTTTGTCGTTGGGTGGGTTGAACCCACAACCAACAGCAAAAACGAGTAGCAGTTACCCTATAACATCATTTTTAATACAATCTAACAGGTTAGAGGGTAGGTAAGGATCCAAAAACAGTAACACCCAGAGGCCCCTCATGGCTGTGTTTAGCAAGCGAGTCAGCTGTTTGGTTCCCCTATTTGTACGTATCTTTCATCCTGCATTCCGAGCTCCTTTTCAACAGATACTTCCGTCATTGATGATTCTGCATGAGTTTAAGGCTTTAAGCCGTCAATTTCTCCCTCCATGAACTTCTTCGGTACTGAAGCAGAGAATTCACAGTTAATGTCAAGTACCAATGGATTGTAGATATTGCAATTCCAAATATTGGTTTCTACACTAACTTTGCAACCCCCCCCCCCCACAAAAAAAAAAAAAACACTAACTTTGAAAAAATAAATAAATCTCATTTGAAAAAGGTTCATCGCACTTCTCCCTCCTCCATCATCTCATATAAACCCTACCCATTTGGCCATTTCTCTAACCACCCCTCTCATACATATAGTTTATTGTATTATTACATTCTTGCACTTGTTTACAAATTACAAGTAATGGAGAAGAAAATTGATGTAGGAGGTTGATAGCAACGCAAAGGTTCGTATTTTTAAGCATTTATCTTCTTCTTTTTTTCTTTTTTAAAAAATCGCGAACTGTTTGGAGTTACATAATCTAACAAATTTGATTTATTTGGATCAGAGCAAACAAAAGAAAATTATTTAGTTTGGTAGAAGTTAACAGAACAGGTTTGTTCGATAAGAGATTATCGAACATAGTGGTTATGTTCGGTCAGTTCCTGTTGAACAAAGTGATTTTGTTCTTTTTTCTTTGACAGAACAAACCTCATATATTCGAATAGAGATTACCAAACTGTTCAAAATTTATTGTTTTCTATTCCTTTCATTTTTCAATGGAAAAGCTTCAACTAGATGCAATAAGATCGATGATGAGATTGAATTGCAAATGGTTATGAACTACACTAGCGAATTCACTGCATACATGCTAAACTAGTATAACTTTTCAATTTCTATCAGTAGGTAATGACTTATATATGTTTGAATGTGATTACTTATATTAGGTTCTTTTTGTACGTAGGTCTTCAAAAGCATAGATGCATTATGCGATTGGGCTCAGGAAATCAGCAAAATAAATGATTTAGTCATTGTGATCTCCTAATATGATGTTAGATGCAAAGATAAAGTTACAAGAAGGCTAACACTTGGTTGTAAGAGGGGTGGCCAATATACAAATAGGAAGAAAGACAACATATCACCACATTGAAGAGGAAAAAAAGCGAAAAACTGGAACTAAAAAGTGTGGATGCCGATTTACACTTAAAGCCTTGAAAATACCAATCAATGACGAATGAATTCTAACAATGGTTAATGGAGTGCATAATCATTTGATTGTTGAATATCTCGAGGGGCACTCATATTCGGGGAGATTATCAAGGAGGAGAATGCATTAGTGATTGACATGTCAAAGAGCATAGCCCGAGCTAGAGATTCTTTGGCTACTTTAAAGTAAAGAATGCACTCGATATATGTTGAGCCTGTTGACTGCCATTAAAAAGGTTTTCCCCAAAAACAAGACATGTGTTCTATAGATGGCATATCTCGAAGAATATATTAGCTAAATGAAAGAAGATGTTTCCTAAAACACATTAGGAAAAGTTTATGTCATATTACAAAGCACCGGTTGGTAAATTCACTGCATAGTCTCCAAATTTGGAATTTGGAAAATATTTGGCATATGCATAATTCATAATTCAAGAGTTTTTTGTAAAAGATAACTGAAATAATTAGGAAGAAATTTATTTAAAAATTTGTGTAAATAAGGTAAGCAATATATGCATGTTAATAAAAAAAGGGCTTTTTTAGTCAAAAGTCCCCCAAATAAGTCCAGTGGCCTAGATTCAGGATTTTTTTTTTTTTTTTTTTATAACGCAAGAGGTCCTTCGGATTTGATCTAATCTGTTGAAAGTCAACAATATCTTTAAAAAGACGGATTTACCCACGATTTATTCAGGATACATTTATTTTGGTGACTTTTATTTTATTTTTCATACAAATCTAGTTTATCACATTTTCAAAATTTGAAAATGTTTAAAAAGGAAAGATTTTGTTGGATTGTTTTCTTCTTTTATGTTCATTTATTCAAAGTTTAAATAAAACCGATAATTAACATTGTTGCTTGAGCAAATCATGTTCTGGTTTGAATTATATATGTGTTGTTCGTGATTTTATGTCTAAAATTCTGGATGAAAGCATATGTTTGATGAAAAACAAATAAGCAAATGCAATTTATATGTTTGATGAAAAACAAGCTCCAAAAATTCCAAAAAAATCACTCCTTTTTTACAGTTACCAATAAAAATATAATTTCACATATGCCTCATTTCACATAAACATATGAAAACACTTCTGAATGTATACAATTCACAACATGACAAACTATATGTATTAATATTTAATACACAGCAATATATATAATACATTCACAAACGGATCAAAAATGCTATCACTGAACTATATACGTGTAATGGTATAGAAAAGGTATCTTATTTTCAATCCAAGTCGTATCTACAAATTATATGCAGTAATTTGGATGTATTGGCAATAACTCCGATGTAAGAAGAATCTTCCGGCATCAAAATTGAAAGGAAATCGATGGAATGGATTTGCAGCGGAAGACTTGCAACAAAAATTTTACAATAGTTGAATCCTCCATCAAAATCCAACATGATTTCGATTAAGCATCTGATCATGGTTTTACAAACTAAGATGTATTTAAACAACTTAAATGCATACTTACTTGAACCTCTTTTGCTTTAACGATTGTCGAATCCTAGCTCCAAAAGTAGGAAACCTCCGATGGTATCCACACGAACTTAAGACCTCAAGAACCCTTACACTTCACAACGTTTGGAAGAGACAAGCTAGGAGAGGGGAGAAGGAGCACACTGTTTAGAGGGAGAGAGCTAGGTCACAGCCCTAGGGTTTCTCACTCTAGTTTTTGCCTTCTTCTTTTGATGAGTGGGTTGCTTAGTGCTAGCTTGACCTATCATCTTGTATTTATAGAGAACCACTAGGGTTTCCATTAATACTATTCATATTTATAATTTAGCCCATTTGTTGGCCCAAATATATACCTCTAGAGGGGGGTGAATAGAGGTATTGCAAACTTTTCAAAATAATTACTAAATAAAAATTATGGTTCAATTAAATTCAGCGGAAGACAAAGTTTGAATCACAATATATCAAATGATATAACAAGTATAAATTGAATAACAATTAATATAGCAAGTATATGAATTGAAATGCAAGAGAAGAGTTAGAGAGATTCAAACACAAGAATTAACGTGGTTCGGTCTCCGCCTACGTCCACGCCTCAAGAACCCCGTCCTGAGGATTCCACAATCCACTATGGATCACTCCTTCAAAATGGAGAAACCTTTACAACTTGCCTTCTTTCAAGGTGGAAGACAACTCACCCACAATCTACTTTCAAGGAGGTAAATTCTCTCCTATAAGGGATTCACTCAACCCTTACAACTCACAAGATTACAAAATGAATAATAGAGTGTACAAAGAATAGCTCCTTCAAGAGTTGATGATGTACAATGATAAAACTCTCACTAATATCTCTCAAAGATATGAACTAATATTGTCTTCAAGAGAGAGAATGATGAATCAAGTGAATAAATCACACAAGAATAATGTAAATTAAGTTTGAGTATGTTTGTGTATGATCATTAGTTGATTCAAGACTCATAGAACGAGTATAAATAGGTTTCAAAACAAATATGGTCGTTGGGGGTCAAAATAGAGCCGTTTTAAATTTTGCAGAACCATTAGTC
>JAESVK010000591.1:317402-341151 GCA_017140935.1 Hamamelis virginiana | reverse complement strand
TTTTTTTTTTTTTTTTTTTTTTAAGGTGCTAAAATGACTAAAATAGTCCCAATATTTTTAAAATCTCTTAAAGCCAAGAAGGCTAAAAAGGAAAATTAGTCTTAAAAAATCCCAAATAACAAAAAGAAACCAAAGCACCTAATTTAATAATACAATATTCTTATCTTGCATTTTAAAAAATACATATAATAAAGATTGATCAATAGTAATTATCAATTTTCAATTTTGATGACTGCACATAAATTCAAATATATGAATTGATTGTACAAACATTTAAAAAAAATTATATTTTGAATCATTTACAGCTTTTATTCTAATAAATAAATAAATAATATATTTATGACGTCATGGTTCAACCCGGCAGTTCAACCGGTTGAACCGGTTGACCCTTAACCAGGTAACTTTTCCGGTTCGATGAACGGTCCGGGTTTTAAAACAATGCTCATAAATGAAAATTGCTAGTGGCAAATCTAGCTTCTTTAACTAGAATATCTTCCAAAACAGTCTTGAACTATATGGAAACTTGAACTCCTTCGTCTTCCGTGTATATCTGCAATACATGAATTTTGTCAACAATTTTTTTCACTTCCTTTCTCACAACAAGGAATTTAATCTCTTTCACAATAGAGTATCATGACCCTCTTCACCCTTTTCATCGTTAGGGTGTGTGCGCAACCCTTTTCATTATAGGGTATTTGTCTACAACCCTTTTCATCTTGGGCTTCTTCACTCTTCATAGTAGCTTTCATCTAGCTACTCTACTAGGCCAACCTTGAGGCCTCTTAAACGCACTTAACTCATCAATTTTAAGGAAGGAAATGTTGACTTCGAACACTTTAGTGTTTCACGACAACCATATGCCAACATGCACTTAGCAAATAGGACCTTTTACAATCATAGAGGGACTACTATAAATCTTTTTTTAACTGAAGCTCTAAGGATTTTTGGACCTTTGCTCTGATACCACTTTGTTGGGAATAATTAAGCTTGCTCTGATATCACTTTGTTGGGGATTTAGCGGTAGCATAAGATATTACTTTGTTGGAAATGTGGTGGGCTTACTCACACATACACAAGTACATAAATTCCTATGAAGCGTATGGAGATGCACGCCTTAAGGGCCGTACAGAGCTCCTACATATATACGAGAGACTCTCAAACTTATTTGTATATTTCTTCTCTTTTTTTCACTTGGTTGGTAACAATATGTGTGTGGGGTTGTGCCTTTATATAGAGCCATACATACATGCATCATCAATATATTATCCTAGACAACTATTCACGAACTAATCAAAATACATTAACCACATTAAGTTCATAAACCAACCTAAATACTTTGAACCCACCAAATATACTAATTATGAATTACTATTTCCAACAATATTTTTTTTTTTTTTTTTGGTTGTTGTTTTTGGAGGAGGAGGAGGAGAAGGAGAAGAAACTAGAACACTTTAGCTTTTGTGTTCAACTTGATTCCAAATACTTGGTTACATAGGTACTTATAGGACTCTAATTTAGACTTCCTAGACTAGACATTAAATTACCCACATTCTTATCCAATGTATCACATGGTACAATGTACCTCTAAATACATGAATACGTTAAACACTTCACATACATGAATGTCCCTTCACATACATACATGAATAGGAATTCTCTATACTACTCTAAACTCTAGCTAGATTTAAATGTATGAACCAATTCATATTCTAGAAAATTGTGTTTAAACTTCCAACATCCCCCCTTAAACATAACTTTTAGAAACTCCAAGTAAAGCTCGCAATTTGTTGAAGATGTCAAACTTGAGTGTTTTGGTGAAGATATCCGCAATTTGATCTTGTGACTTCACATACTTGAGTAATATCTCATTCTTGGTCACGCATTCTCGAATGAAATGATACCTTGTATCGATGTGCTTGCTTCGATCATGGAACACCGGATTCTTTGCTAAAGATAATGTTGATTTGTTGTCCACAAAAATCTCCGTTGGTTCTTCTTCCAAAATTCCAAGCTCTTTCAACAAATTTCTAGGCCAAATAGCATGACAAACACATGAGTTAGCTGCGACATATTTCGCTTCACAAGTAAATAGCATCACAATAGGTTGCTTCTTTGAACTCCATGATAAAGCAATATCACCCATGTAGAAAACAAATCCGGTAGTACTTTTCCGATCATCTAAATCTCCTCCCCAATTACTATCACTATATCCCACAAGCTTGAAATCACTAGAGGATAAATAAAATAAACCAAAATCAAGAGTACCTCTAATGTAGCGGAGAATTCTTTTGGCAGTCTTCATGTGTGTCAAATTTGGTGTTTCCATGTAGAGACTAACAAGTCCAACACTAAAGAGAATATCTGATCCTGTACATGTCAAGTAACGCAAACTTCCAACTAGACTTTTGAAAAGATTAGGAACTCTTTCACCTTCTTCATGCTTTGATAACTTGACTCCACATTCGATGGGGGTATTAATCGGATTGCAATTACTCATCTTGAATTTCTTTAAAACTTCTTTGGCATATCCTTCTTGAGAAATAATAAAGCCTTCTTCCCTTTGCTTCACCTCAATCCCAAGGTAGTAAGACATAAGCCTGATGTCTGTCATCTCAAATTCTCTTGCCATTGCTTCTTTGAATTCTTCAAACATTCTTGGATTATTTCCCGTGAAAATCAAATCATCCACATACAAGCAAACAAGTAACATATCTCTATTTTCATTCACATTTGTGTATAAGGCATGCTCATAAGGACACTTCTTGAAATTATTCTCTTGGAAGTACTTGTCAATTCTACTATTCCAAGCTCTTGGAGCTTGCTTTTAGCCATATAAAGCTTTCTTCAATCTTAGAGCTTTGTCTTAGTGGCCTTTTACAATATAGCCCAAGGGTTGTTCTACATATACTTCCTCATCAAGAAATCCATTCAAGAAAGCTTATTTGACATCCATTTGAAAAATCTTCCACTTCTTTTGTGCCGCTAAAGAAATTATCGATCTTATGGTTTCCAAACGAACAACGGGTGCAAATACCTCATCATAGTCAATGCCGGGGCGTTGCTTGTAACCTTTGACGACTAGTCTTACTTTGTACCTCTCCATTTCTCCTTTCGCAATTTTCTTTGCCCTGTACACCCATTTGACTCCAATTGCATTGTGCTCCTTGGGAAGTGTGGCAAGTTCCCATGTATCATTCTTCTTGATAGATTTAATCTCTTCATCCATGGCATTCCTCCACTTCTTGTCTTGAATTGCTTCCTCAAAGCTTATAGGTTCACTATTGGTAAAGAGACAAAAAAAAAGTAAGATCTTCTAATCTTTCTGTTACCTCATACAATTCTTGGAGTCTCCTTATGCATTGTGGTCTTTCACTAGAACATTCTCCCGATGATGGATCTTCATGGTTAGAAGGTGTTGGCGATAGAAGTGGAGTAGTGGGCTCTTGTGGCACTTCATCTTCTTGATCTTCTTCAAAAAAATGGAAAGAAGTCGTACTCTTCTTTTTCTTGGACATTCCAATCCCATGATGCCTCTTCATCAAATTCAACATCTCTACTAACTACAACCTTCCCATTGCTTGGATTGTAGAGCTTGTAACCTTTGGAGCTTGCATCATAACCAATGAAAACAAATTTCTCACTCTTGTCATCTAACTTGGAGCGTTGTTGATTCGGCACATGAGCATAGGCAATACTCCCAAACACCTTTAAATGAGATACACTTGGTTTTCTTCCACTCCATGCTTGTTGAGGTGTCTTGCTCCAAACACTTCTAGTGAAGCTTCTATTGGACAAGTAGACGGCACATTCCATGACTTCGAATGAAAACAAATTTCTTTCGACATTCTTTTGCTCTTCAACATACTTCAAGCCGTGTTGAGAATGGTTCTATTCTTTCTTTCGGCAACTCCGTTTTGCTGTGGAGTTTTTGGAACCGTTAAAGGACGACGAATCCCATTAGCATCAGAAAATTCTTTGAATTCTTTTGAAGTAAATTCGCCTCCTCTATCGGATCTCATTGCCTTTATCACATAGCCACTTTCTTTTTCAACAAGTGCCTTAAATTTCTTAAAGGCCTCAAATACCTCCGATTTTGCTTTCAAAAAATAGACCCAAGTCTTTCTACTAAAGTCATCGATGAAGAGAATAAAATAATTAGTCTTACCAACAGAACTTGTCTTGATGGGTCCACATACATCGGCATGAACAAGTTGTAGTGGCTCACTTGCTCTTGTACTAGCTTCTTTTGGAAAACTCTTTCTTGATTGCTTGCCAAAAAGACATCCCTCATACAATTCGTCAGGACGATCAATAGAAGGCAATCCGTTCACCATTCATTTTTTCGCCAACAATTTTAGTCCTCCAAAGTTCAAGTGCTCAAGTCGTAGATGCCAAAGTCAAGAGGAATCTTTGAAACAAACCATCAGCATTACACCACATTATTTTGGATGTTGAGCAAAAACATTCAATTTCTTGTCATCGGAACTTTTGCAATCAAGTTGTTCCAACAGTCTCTTATTGAATGACTACAATCTTGCATGGAAATGAGATAGCCTTTCTCCAAGAGTTGTCCCAAACTCAAGATATTGTTCTTCATATTTGGCACATACACATTGTAAATAAATTGGTGTTTTCCATCTTTCAAGCAAATCAAAATTTTACATTTCCCCTTGACCGGAACTTTGGATGAGTCACCAAAAGTAACATTGCCGCTTACCAATTCATCTAACTCCGCAAACATGTCTTTTCTTCCACACATGTGATTGCTTGCACTAGTGTTAAGATACCATATATTTGCATCTTTACATTTTTCTCCTTTGCAAGCCAATAACAAAGTAGGCTCCACATCATGATCTTGATCTTAAGCATAATTAGTTTTCCCTTCAACATTAGTTGTGTCGCTTCTACAATCATAAAAATAATGGCCAAACTTTTGACAATCGTAACATTGCACTTGGGAATTGTTATACCTTCTTCCATATGGCCTTGAGTAGTTTCTTCTTCCATGACCCCTTGTTGGATTAGAGTGTTAACTACTTTCTTTGTAGTTGGACCTTTTTTGATCTCCTGTTCCTCATTTTCCTCGACTACGACTATAACTGCGTCCACGTCCGCATCTGCGTCCTCTTTGGCTTCTTTTGTTGCCATCTTCCTTTTCTTTCAAAGAAAGCTTTGTTTGAAGAACTTGCTCTTTCGACTCTTGTTTCTTCTTGTGAAACATTTCTTCATGAGCTTGTAGAGAACCTATGAGTTGATCAACAGTCATGGTATCCAAGTCTTTGGATTCTTCAATGGCTACGACAATATAGTTGAATTTTTCGTCCAATGATCAAAAGATTTTTTCAATCACCCTTGTATCATTCACATCTTCACCATATCTTCTGATTTCATTTACAACGGCCAAAACTCTTGAAAAGTAATCCGAAATTGACTCGACCTCTTTCATTCGCAAAGCTTCAAATTCACGTCTTAAAGTTTGGAGGCACACCTTCTTTACTTTGTGAATGCCTTTGTGGGAGTTTTGAAGAATCCCACATGCTTGCTTAGCTGTGGTTGCATTTGCAATCTTCTTAAACAAGCTATCTTCAAGAGCTTGATGGATAAGCGTAAGAGCCTTTTGGTCCTTCTTTCTTGCCACTTGCAAAGCATCATTTTAATTTTGGGATAAGGAAGCTTCATTTTGTGGTTCTTCATAACCTTTCTCTACTACCTCCCATGCATCTTGTGAACCAAGTAGGGCCTTCATGCGGATACTCCAACTACCAAAATTGTCTTTGGTAAGTCGAGGAACTTGGAACGGAACATTCGCTATCTCTTTTTGCTACCAACAAAACTCACTAGCTCTGATACCACTTTGTTAGGAATAATTTAGCAGAACCATAAGATATTACTTTGTTGGAAATGTGGTGGGCTTACTCACACATACATAAGTATATAAATTCTTATGAAGCATATGGAGATGTACTCCTTAAAGGCCGTACAGAGCTCCTACATATACACGAGAGACTCTCAAACTTATTTGTATATTTCTTCTCTTTTCTTCACTTGGCTGGTTACAATGTGTGTGGGTTGTGCCTTTATATAGAGCTATACATATACATGCATCATCAATCTCCTAGGTAACTCTTCATTATCCTAGACAACTATTCATGAACTAATCAAAATACATGAACCACATTAAGTTCATAAACCAACCATAATACTTTGAACCCACCAAATATATTAATTATGAATTACTATTTCCAACAGAATGTAGGTCACAAAAAGATAACCACGTACATTCTTTCTTTTGTTTTCTTCATGGTATTAGAGCTGGAAAAAGTTATCTCTACTGTCTCAATGGAAATAAATCCTGTCATGAAGATGTCTTCAGTTCTTCTTAATGGAGGCAATTATGTTTATTGGTCTCGTGCTGTTTCTCTATCGCTGGAAGGCAGATCAAAGCTTGGGCACATCAATGGGAAAAATCTTCCCAAAATAGATGATCCCAAGTATGAAGATTGGAAATCTCAAGACCAACTGTTTATTTCTCGGTTTCTTAATTCTATGGAACCCAAGATCGCTGAGATATTTACTTTCTCATAAACTGCTCAAGAAATTTTTGGATTTGTGAAGGACTTGTATGGCCATCAACATAATGCTACACATATTTATCAGTTGCAGCAAAATGACAATAACTGGAAACAAGGAGATCGTTCTTTTACTGAATATTTGGGAGAATTGAAAAGCATATGGGATAAACTTGGCATGTATTGTCCTCCTACAACAGATCTTGTGACTCTACAGAAAAAGGTTAAGCAAGACAAAGTCTTTTAGGTATTGGCCCGTATAAAACCAGAATTTTAGAACCCTCGAAGTCAGATTGTAATGGGATCTGAAGTTCCTTCTCTTTCAAGTGCCTGTCCTAGCTTGCAATAGGAAGAAACTAGGAGGAGAGCTATGAATGCAGAACAGAAATCCACCATTAGAAATTCTAAAGCTAGTGCCTTAATGGTGGATAAAAGAAAAGCAGACAACAAGAAGCAAAGTGGTAACACTGGTAAGGATAATATCATTTTTTTTTAATAAAAGGCGTTATTGTGATCATTGTAATAAAGATGGCCACGTTAAGGATCGTTGTTAGATCCTTCATCCATATTTGAAGCCAGAGTTTAAAAGAGGAGACAAGCCTGCAAGCCTGCAGGAAAAATAGCCAATAATGATATATCTGATACTTCTGATGTGATTGGACAATTGAGTAAGCTTCTCCAGCAATATACCAAGACAAATCCTTACCCTAAACCTTCATCATCTACCCATACCTCAGGTAATCTTCAAGCCTTTCTTTCATCAACTTCTAATACCTACACTTGGATTGTAGATTCCGGCGCTATTGGTCACATAACTAATTGTCGTGATAATTTATCTGAGTTTACTTCTCAAATTGAGAAATCAGTCTCGGTTGCTAATAGATCCTCTATTCCAATTCATGGTTGTAGTAAACTTAAAATTTTATATGACTGTCCAAATTTTGAAGCTCTTTATATCCCATTTTTTCCTTCTAGATTGCTATTTGTTGGGAAACTCACTAACACCTTGAACTGTGATATTATTTTTTTTCTCCCATTTCTGTGATTTTTCAGGACCAGGTCACGAGGAAGAAGATTGGTGAAGGCATCTATTCTCATGGGTTATATATTATGAACCCAAGTCCTCATGCTTTGACTGTCCAACATTCAAATCTCTGGCATAAGCATTTAAGGCATCTTTGTGATCGACATTTGACTTTACTTTTCCCAAATGCACCACCTTCAAGTCATTGTGAAGTCTGTCAATTTTCTAAACTTACTCGTTTGCCTTTTGGTCCATTTTTACCAGTATTCACTAAACAATTTGAATTAATTCATTCGAATTTATGGGGTCCTGCACCTACTGAATCTTGTGATGGTTTTAAGTACTTTGTTACTTTTATTGATGATCATTCTCATGCCACATGGATTTCTTTGTTAAAAAAGAAGAGTGATGTTGCTTTTATTTTTCAATCATTTCATGCGATGATTGTTACACAGTTTAATGCTCATATAAAAGTCCTTCGCTCTGATAATGGCACCGAATTTATAAAAAACCTCTTAGCTGATTTTTTGAATGGTTAGGGGATTATACATCAAACTAGTTGTGTTGATACTCCACAACAAAATGGAATTGCCGAACGCAAAAATCGGCATATTCTGGAAACCGCTAGATCTCTCATGTTTCAAATGCATATTTCAAAAGAATATTGGTCTTATGGTGTTCTCACAGCAACCTATCTCATTAATCTTCTTCCAAGTCGTGTCCTTAGGTATAAGTCACCTCTTGAAATCCTTAAAACACATACTATTGATCTTTCCCATATTCGAGTTTTTGGGTGTCTATGTTAAATTCATATCTCTGTATCTCATAGAGACAAACTTGATGCACATGCTGTAAAATATGTTTTCCTGGGATATTCCTCTACCCAAAAAGGATACAAGTGTCTTGATCTCAAGAGTAAAAAAAAAGTTGTCTCTCGAAATGTTCACTTTGTCGAAGATACACCTTTCTTTCAGAATTCCAATGACGATCAGCTTCAAGGGGTGCATACACATGATATCTTGCCTCTTCCCGTTGTTGACACAAACACTACTAATCCTTCATCACGAGAAGATGCATCACTCGAAACTTTCGCTATGGCTCCTCCTATTGAAGTTGCTCCTCCTACTTATGTGCCACCCTAGCGTCGATCTACTAGAGTAAGTCGTCCTTCAGCTAGAATGCAAGTTTTTTTTATCTATCATGCTTCTACTTTTCCAATTTAAAATCATTTGTCCTACAAAATTGTGTCTCATTCACATTCTGCCTTCTTGAGTTCTATTACCAATGAGCCTACTAATTTCCAAGAAGCCAACAATGATCCAGTTTGGAGAAAAGCGATAAAGAAGGAACTTTATGCCCTTGATCAAAATAATATTTGGAAAATAGTCCAATTACCAGAACGAAAAAAAACCTGTTGGGTGTAGATGGGTATACATAGTGGTGTCAAAATGGATGGGCACCAATTTGGCTTGCTAACTGGTCCAATAAGCTGACGAATCAGGCCAGATCCGGTTCGATAACTAATATATTAGGCTGATCTGATCCATAGTCACTCTCAACATGACTCTCCTAACAAATTGTTGATAATGGCTTAAATGTGAGACCTCTCACATTATCCTTGAAAATTTTCCACCACTTTTGAAAAGACGAAAACAAAACATATATACGTTGCACCAGTCCAAAAGAAGATGAAGCTTTAGAATAAGATCGAGTTGACCATTTCACATAGTATAAGGTAATTAAGACTCTGATAACCACATGGCTTGTAGAATGCTCTAGGACTTATTTTAAGCAATCTTTTCTGTACACCTTTGTGTTTCCCTTTCATATTAGAGCCATTGTCATATCCTTGTCCTCTTATATCACCAATATCAACCTAAAGATTTTTTCAACATTTCTACAAGTACATTAAAAAGTTTCTGCCCAGACGTATAATCAACTTTTAAAAATTCTAAAAAGAACTCTTTTACTTGTATTGGACTTGTTGAAGGATCCACACAGTATATTATAGATGACATTTGTTCTTCATGAGTTATATCTCGAGTATAATCAAGTATTATAGAAAAGTATTTCGCTTCCTTGATTCTTTTAATAATAGTACTTTTGATCTCGTCTGCTAACATTTAAATCAATTCATTTTGGATATTGTGACTAAGATAGTGATAATGAGTTTCACCTTTTTGGATACGTTGAAGGTGGTCTTGCATTACTAGATCAAATTCAGCAATTATTTCAATTATGCTTAAAAAACTTCCATTCTTCTTTTGATAAATCTTCTCACCGTCCCCACAAAATGCAATATTAGTTTTAGCAAGAGTCTCCACAACAACATGAATCCTTATTAATACTTGTCCCCAGTATTCTTTTTTTATTTTTTTTATTTGTTATTGCACATTTTTATCAATTGTTTCATTCTTTTACAATCTTATACTAAGTCCAATCCATTTTCACGTGCAAGTAATGTGCTTATTACTGATTTCATGACTTTTAGTCTTTGACCAATATTTCTCCAATCTTTGAATCCTTTAATAGCCAATTGAGTCATGTTTCCATCTTGCTTAAACAACTTACAACAGAAACAATATACCATGCATATCCAAAGCATTTGAATATACTAACAATTTCCTATCATGCTTCTCTCAATTTGATAAATGTCAAATGTAGTAGACGAAAGAGAAATGTCTACCATAATCATGTTTTATAAAATTGACATCATTATTTCTTATAGGACCCCATTGTATTAATAAATCCCTAATATTTTGATCAACTTGCCCCTATTACTAGGACCATAAATGTTTAAAAGCCCACATTCTTCATTCGAATTTTCATGTTGGTCATTCTCATTCACATTCTCACTGTTATTCTCATTCAATCATTGATCAGTTTTTTTTTCTTCACCCACCAAGTCATCATGTTTTTTATTCTTAGTCACATCTCGATTCAAAATATCTTCAACTAAACTTGAAGTCTCTATTTGTTTATTACTAATAATAAACTTACCAAGAGCTCTTGCTTGAGATTGAATAAATTCTTCTATCTTTTGCTACTGCTTTTTTTTCATGTCCAAAACGTACTATACTTTCTAGTATGAGGTATGATTATACGATTAACCCTAAGATAATAAAGAAATTAAAAACAATTAACTTCTTTAAAAAGTTCTTAAGAAATTATCAATGTTCATATATCATAAGTTTTCTCATATAATAATGATAGGATTAAAAAAAAATCAAAAATATATCAACATAGCAAGCCTAAAACCCTAAAATAAAACCCTAAATAAAAAATCACAATCTCACAGCAAGCCAAAAACAATAATAAATTGATACTGTCATACATAACAAATCTAGAGCCCTAAAACACAAATCTTAAATCAATAATTTCAATCTCGCAACAAATCAATAACAATAATATATAAATCCATACCACCATACATAGCAAGCCCAAAAACCTAAAAGAAAAATTTTAAATCAAAAATCTCAATCTCACAACAAAATGAAAACAATAATAATTTATACCACCATACATATGAAGCATAAAAAGCCCTAAAAGAAGTTTACTTATTTTATAGATTCTTCACTCATAGATCAATCACCGTATATTTTTAATCCACCAATGCCCTCAAATAATAATTGGACTAAAATGCAGCTACAACAAATCAAAAGGCCTTTCATTTCACAAGCCAGATTCTCCTCCGAACGTCGACGATCTTCTCCAACGATCTTCTCCAGGGATGATGATCATCTCTGATGATAACATAGATAAATAATCGCTTTTTTTTTTTTTTTTTTTCCCAAAATCCAAACAAAAAATTAACCTTCCCTTCCCACACAAGCACACAATAGTAAGAGAGAAGAAAAAGACACTGTCATCTTCCATATACATCATAGAACAGACATTCTCATAAATTTATTCAAATTTCTAAGGCCCACTAATTGAGAGCATCTTTTAGGGGAATGCTCACAACAAAATGTGTCATTCAAATTCTTAAAGATATGTTACGAGCTTATGTTTTGGACTTCCAAGGATAATTGGGGTAAGTATTTTTTATGTTTTGGTAAAATTAGGGTGAGTATTTGACGTTGGCAAAGTTTGCCTACGACAACAACTATCATGTTAGCACTGGCATGCACCATTTGAGGATTTGTGTGGAAGCCTTATAGATCTCTAGTCTAGAATTAGAATGCGTGTGCTTAACTGCCTATCCCAGTCCGGTTGAGCAGACGTTGTTTTCTTGAGGTAGGCCATGTCAAATTGGTATTGCTGGTGCTAATTGAATTTTAATTATAATTTTGACGTATTTATTTTTTGATAAATAGGTGGGGGCCAATAAGATAGGCAAAATGTCATAACTACGTAAAATGTGGGGGAACCACATTAAAAAATAATTTGGTGTAATAGAGTCGCCACTAAATGTTGGTTAATAGACTCTATTAGTTATCTCTTTTTGGAAAAAAAAAAATTTATAAGAATGACTTTCATTTGGTTTGCGTAAATACATGATTGTAGGTAAGGATGTTCAGTTCAGAGTGAGAAAGGGTTTTACAACACTATACTACACTCGTGAAAGATGAAAATTACCTTATTTTGTAAATATGCCGAAATTTCTTAAAATGACATTGATATTTGGTCAAATGAATTGTTTAGCGTGGCCCCAAAGATAACAATCATGAACTAGAAGTTATCACATGCCTTAATTGAAAATTAACTAGTAAATCTGCTTTTGTGAAAGAAATTGACACTTTTAGTGTCATTAAAAACATAAATTAAGTCAATGCTTGGGATTACAATCCTAGAAATGAAGATGGACATATTTGAAATGAAAAGATGTTTGGCAATAATGAGAAGATGTTTGATAATTGAAATGCAACACTTGCATAAAGAGCTTGGTTTGGCTGTGGATCATGTATGGTGTGGATTTTTTTTTTTATTTGGCCTTTTGGTCAATGTAAATTAGGTGTTTTGAAAAACTGACCGTTGGATTGAATATTATTCATATGTACTACAGGCATGCCAAAAATCACAGTGATCTGAAGGTCAATTTATGAGATACAGACTGTGGAAATTTTAATAGTTTATATACAGTATACAAACTGTTAAAATTTTCCACAGTCTGTATCTCATAAATCGACCGTCAGATCACTGTGATTTTTGGCATGCCTGTAGTACATATGAATAATATTCAATCCAACGGTCGGTTTTTCAAAACACCTGACTTACATTGGCCAAAAGGCCAAATAAAAAAAAATCCTCACCATACATGATCCGCAGCCAGACTCTTCCCCTTGCATAAAGTAAAAATGCTTGAAACTTGAACAGCCACACGATAGAAAGCTACTGGAAACTTGAAATGAAAATGAAGGGTAATATAAATCCTAATCTATGACTGAATTGAAAGGTGAAGTGAGAGCTAATTGCAAAAATGAAAGTAGATTGCTTTGGGCATTTTGGATTGAAGCTGTGTATGTGAGAACTTGTATTTATAGCCTTCATTGTTGCGGCTCTCAACTGGATACTGGTCCATTAAACCCACTACTACACCTCAACAGAGGCTGCCACGTAGCATAACTCCTCCATGTATGCCTATCTACTTGCCACATGTCCCATACCTTTATCCTAAAATCCTTACTTGACAGTTGGCATAACCACACCAACTTCTATACCGCATGGCACTTATCCATTTGTTGGTTATTTTTGCGGTGAACAGAATACAAAAACAAAAGAAAGACCAAGAAAGAAGATGTTGAAGTGACATCTTGAATTTTATTTGGAATGAATGGTCTTATAAATACAAATTGTAATACATTATTAACTCCTAATTGAAATGTGGCAAACCTTACAAACAATCAGCATAAATACATTTTATATATCTTATTTCGTGATAAATAGTGTACATTGTTGTCCAACAAATAATGGAATCATTTCCTCTGTTGCGTAATGCTATCATCACCCTAATCTAAGTAATGAAGCACCACCCTTACCAAAGAATATATGATCGATGAGGATACCACATCCTATAACGCCCTTGATTTTTTTTTTTATAAGATTTTTACTTTCGTCTACTCTCGTCGGCGTTGAACCAGAAATGGTTTAAATGTCATCAGCACTCCAATCAACTCGACCACATTCAGGATAAAGAAGACCATCTGGTCACCTGCATGAATTTGAACATAATCGATAATTGCATCCAATTTAGCGTTAAGAGACCAAGAACAACAAAAGAAAAAAGAAAGTATAATGCACATCTATTTTAGTTATGCAACCTTAACAAATCCTAATTTTCATGTGAATAATTATAGAATCGAAGTTCATATGTTGGATGGACAGGTACTTCAAAATGAGTGAGGTACCCATCTTGACAAGGCGTGGATATATGGGTACTACATGTGTGAAAAACACACCTACTATTAGATGTACACTTGGCAAGTCTCTCTATATTTGTATTTGGGTGCATAATACATGGATGTTTCTGTAATTTACTCTAAAATGAAACACAAATCATAAACTGAGGCAAATTATTTATGAAGTAATGGCCTCACAATTTTGGTTAGAGAAATTCAAAAAGTTCTACTGAAGTATAATGAGATGATTCCCCGTTTCAAAACTTCTTCCAATTGAGTTTATTCATTATTAACATGTAGGGAATTTTAAAAAGGTCAATACATTGTGAATCATCCTCACATAGTGGGACAAACAAGTACCAGTAAAGAAAGTTCGGGACTCTATGAATTGACTCATGGTATTTTTCTTATCAAAAATTGAAAATAATTAAAACATCTGAAAATATGTGTGTTTTTTTTTTTTATGGTTTTCTTATTTCCCAAGGACAAGCGATATAAGATGATGAGACAACTTCTTCTGAAATTGACTACTCATTTCACATGCATATTGAGCATGAGTTTTCTAAACTCATTTTAATTATTGGATACAGTAAGTGACATGGGAAACCTTCAAGAATGTAGCTTATGCAATAAAGGAAAAGGACTGTCCTTGATAATCTAGACAACAATACCGGAATATAAACTTAGTAGAGCATCATACCTGGAAAGAAGGCAGCATCCTGACGCTTCTGTGCCCAAGAAAAACTGCAGGGAATGAATAACAAAATGACTCTTGTAGAAAAATCACAATTTGAGAATAGCATCATTTGCTATGCGACATAACAAAAATGCAATAGAACTTGAGAAAGCATGAAATATTGTTTTCAATGGGAATGCCCTTTAATCAATTTATGTGACTTTCTATTCATATTTCTAAAGCAGTCACGAACAGACTTGGTGTGCATCTTTCTCTTATGTTTCCCTTTATCCAAAATCTCTTATCATTCTTCAGAAAATAATAACTTCTTGCAACTAACTGGGTGTCCCCAATCCCCTAGGGCATGAGAAGTGGCGCAATTTGAAAAACAATCATTTCATTATTAAATTCATACTTCTAATTGGAGAAAAAGAGAATAAATTCAAGAAAGGAAATAAAAGAGAATCAAAATCAAAATTTAAAATATGTCCAATGCTACTAGTGCTATGGTTATGAGCGTGTTAACACTAATTGTCCTAATTTCTTGAATTAGGACTGAAAAGAGGCTATGAATGCAACTTGGAGTATGATGACTCTGAATAAGAGCACTCTAACGATAATGAAAATTTTACTACCTTTCTAGCTTCCTTCACTTTTGATGAGTATCCCAAACTTATAGTTGAAAACTTTGCATCTTCTCCACTTGTAATGGTAAAGTGGGTTGTGAAGGTGAATGAGGTAGGTGCATTTGTTCTTCATATTTTTTGTTCACATGACCTTCTACCCATTCTAATTGTAAACAATGTAACATACCCTTGTCTCGTTTTCTATTTTTATGCAAATATAATAATTTTAATAAGCAGTTCCATAAATCAGTTTCACGGACCAGTTCTACGGATAGTTTCAAAAAGCATTGGACCGAGAACCGAAACAAATTTATCGGTTCTCCAAAAAATAGGACCAGGACCGGACTGAATTGAATGTATTGGATAGGATTACGGATTTACCCAACCCAAGCTGCCCCCCCCAAAGTCAAACTACATCCTTCTAAAATAGCTTGGCCACTGCACTACATCGTACAACTAGTTATGCGGGATGAAGCAGGCCATTTTAGAGCATCAATCAATGACCATATAAATAAATTCATGGCCTCTTACGGTTTTTGGCAATCTAAAGACAACTCCAAACTTCAGTCCAACCAAACTTCATGTGGTATGACTAGTGGAGAATATAAGCCTGTATTTTGCTTTCTTTCCTTGTCTTAGCAATCATGCGTGGCACCTTTGTATGGTTTCGCAATTTCTAGGTTCATGCCAGGTAATAAAGCCCATCTTCCACCAATACAATGATTTTACCCCTCTTAATGAGACCTCCTAGACCACAAGCATTCAAATCCCATTTAGTATGCTCCTCAAGAGACATTTTGGGTAGACATAATAATGTTCCATTGAAGAGACCACACAGCATACAGAACTTTGGATGGCTAATTCTCCCCCTGCCAAGATATTTGCATATCCCTTGAAGAGACCATTCTGCAACAAAATCTTGCTTAATTTGCTCAAACCTGATGGCATCAACCATTGAAACAAGAGAATCGCTGATTCGGTTTAAGGCATCGGCCACCTTATTCTCAACTCCAACATGATGTTTGATTAAAAAGTTTGGGCCTTGCAAGGTTACTAAAGAAGGTTGTACCAGATGCATAAATGCTAGAGATACCCATGGGTTATAAATAACATCAGTCCCAACTTCAATGTGGCAAACCTATAGGGAAACACATCAGTCCTATTAGTCCCATCTTTAATGTGGCTGACCTATCAGCCCCACCTTCAATGTGGCTGGACCAAATTCTTAATTAAAACTTCTTTAAGCCAGCTGATCCAAGAATCTGAAAATTCCAATCTCCAAATTTAGCTAGATTTCTTCTGACATGATAATGTCAACAAGAGAGATCTTACAACACATGCTAAGTTGCAAACAACTACTATGGAGAATATTACATTTTTTATGGTATTAGGCTTCAAAATTAACCCCTAATCCCCAATAAAGTCATATTTATAATGAAGATAAAAATACAACATACATGTACAAAAGTACCCCTGGACAAACTATGCTTATACCATATATATCCTAACACTCCCGCTCAAGCTGGAGAGTATACATCATATAGTCTCAACTTACGATATAAAAAATCTAATCGAGCTCAAGCCAATGAATTAGTAAAGATATCGGAAAGTTGATCTTGAGTAGAAATACGACGGGCAATGTTAGTGTTGAGGCTCTAATACCATAATACCATGTGAAGGTACTAGGCAGGGTTTTAAGTATCGGGTAACGGATCCGTAACAGTAACGGTAAAGGTGTAACAGAAATCGAGTGTATCGGGTGATACGTAATGGGTATCGGGCGTCAGGGCCGTGATTTTTTTTTTTATTTTTGCACACCAACCCCCAAAAGCAGTAACACACATCTTTACCCTATACTAATATATATTAATATTTTTAAAGAGTTCTAGTGAATTCATTTCAAGTTTTCACAAATCATTAATTCGTTAATCAATTAAAATTAATTGAGTAATGAACTAGAACTCTTTGAATATAGATAAACGTGTTAAAAATTCATGTACACCCGTAATTTATAATTATATTGTAATTTATTTTTACAATATATTATATAAGTTATGAGTTACTAGCTTGCAAGTTAAAAAGTTTTAAAATAACACCCAAAATTTGTTTGAATTGTATTATAATTTTTTAAATGTTATTAAATTTTTTATTTACTATTTTAAGAATTAAATCATGAGACTTTTATCATTTATATTTGAAGGAAAAACAAAGTAGTGTACTAATTGTTAGGAATCTATGCATGCATCAGAGATCTATGGGTTTCCCTATCATTCATGTGGGTGTAACGGGAATCGGGGTGTAATGGCCTTTATGCACCTTTACGCACTGTATCGAGCTGATACGACGTGAATTACTTTACACATATAGTATCGGGGTGTAAAGCATACAGGTTTACTACGGAACTAGGGTTCAAATTAACCCCTAATCTCCACTAAACTCTTATTTATATTAAAGATAAAACAAGGACCATAAATGGGCAAAAATAACCCTAGACAAACTATACTAATGACATTTATATTCTAGGTTTCTAACAACATTATATGTCGGAACTTCCATATTGGAGAATCATCACATTGTAGCTATCATTTGATGTTGTGGACACCTCCTATGATTGGCCTTGTTTATGGATTCCATTTATCACAAAAATGTAAATGAAAAGCAAGCTGAAGAAATCAAGAGGACACTTACATTGCACCTCCACCAGCTGGACCAACTGCTTTGAATAGAGACATGGCAGTCATAGAAATGCCGTTAGCAGCTCCCCTTTGGTGCTGGTCCTGTTGATACAGTTTTAAATCAAATTATAATTTTTAATGGATCAAAAATGGTCTTTTCATACAACCAGGAAAGGGTGAAATATGAAAATGAAACCAAGTAAAATCAGGAAGAGAGAGATACCACGGCATTATTTTGTAGCATGAACATCCCAGTTATTATGGACACCTAATTACATTGAAACATACAAGATAAACACCAGATCAATAAAGGATAAGATAAAGACCACAATTTATGGACATGTAGCCAAACAAAGCATCAAAAGAAAATGATATGCAAGTAAGATAAACACTAGACCAATAAGGTAAAGACCACACTTTCTAGATGTGTGGCCAAACCAATGATTTAAGAAATACTTTTCAAAGAATGATGATAAGACCAATTTATTTATTTCCTTTTTTTCGTAGACAATATAGGATGTTATGTTCATGACTAAATGTATAATGTTCATGGTCATATTTGCAAATACATAAATACATTATTTCCTCCATACATATTCTAGTTAACATAAATGGGCATTTAAACTATCTTAGTTTATTATGAAAAACATGTTTGAATTTGAGAAGATAGATTTATTTTATATGCTTTTCCCTAATGGATCATTCGTGGACGTCTGTTTAGAAACACGTCTTCTTCAACCATATGAACCACTCCAAAGCCTGGCTCCTCAGGCCTCCAGATCATGACCCTTGTGGAATAAGCAATTTTAGAGGAAGATCCAACAATACATCTTGAAATTTAATCAATGTATGCTTTTTCTAATGATATTTACCGTCAATATCCACGATTCTCCCTTTCTAAAGTACTAAGGATACATCATAATCAATATAGTGTATTAAGTGGGCCAAATAGGTTCAAGTTGTAAACACACTTACTGATAAAACATTCTTTGCCACGGACGCACAATTTAACACCAGTGAGAGGCTGAACCCAGAGAGCATGGCTATATAGGGGTAACTTGCCAAAAGAGGTATGGCTATAACCTACATATAGAAAAATATGGGCCCAAAGAGAGCATAACAGAAATAAACAAATAAATCAAATAACATTTAAAAAAAAAAAAAACAAAACAAAACAAATACGTGAAATGGAGAGAGTACATTGAATGCTAAAAGGTTCTAAAAACTTACCCCTGCAATGCGAGAAACCACGACAGCCCCAAAAATCCTCTCCACGTATGAATATAGAGAAAGTTGAAAGACTAAAAGGCCAGCACCTAAAATTTGAATATATGGTCAACAACTCAATGTCATGAGCTCAGGGGGTAGGGGGGGTGGGGTGGGGTAGGTTCATGGTTCAAATATCATGTACCATAAATAAATAAATACGAAGAAAACTCAATGTCATGAATAAATGTTCAGCGTTACATGGATTAACAAAAATGATGAAAAAAAGAACAGCTGTATACACAATACTTTTATAATGTTCACTTTGACTATAACATGTCAAGGCATCATGTCTTGCATTTATGCATATTAACTTCAATTTTTTACCTTTCCAACATAAGTTTAAAAGAAAAACATCTACATTAGACCACAAACAGTTTTTTGAGAAACATTCACATTTGTAAATGCCTCACTTCTATGAATAGTTTGGGTATACTCCCATAATGTTAAACTTCATTCTGCTTGTTGTTCCCATCAGCATTTTGCTTCTTGTTTATATTGGCCATAAAGAAACATTTTGGAAATGTAAAAGGGCATAAAAAATGAAATCACTGTAGGATTATGGTGTACAAAGCTACACAATGTCATTAGGTATATGACTGAGGGAATCATGCAATGGAGAGGATCCTGAACCCTCTTAGTTAATAGAATCTAGTCTTTCTATTTTCTAACATGGTATTGGTTCTATGACATAAGCTTTTCCATTCGATTCTTCTTCCTTTTGCCGGACGACTCTGTACATTTTTCTATCTATTCCATGAATTTCAGTACTATATTTTCTCGAAATTTTGTTTAGATTCCGAAATTTTTAATTCTAAGTTTTATTATTGAAGCCGCTCATTCTAGTACTCCATCACTGCCAATTACGTAGTTGCTACTAATATGGTTGCCAATTGATCCTATAATATTTCTGTCTCTATGATTCACTTGTTGCTACTATGATAGCAATTGCCATTGATGTCATAGTTATTCTACCTTTTTGTTGTCGATGCTTCCCCTTTTGAGTGAAAGAGACGATGAAATATAAGGAAGATGCGCTATAGAAAACCCCAAAAAGTGTTTGTGTGTGTGTGTGTGTGACTGTGTGTGTAAGAAAAGCTTTTATGTGACCTTCCCACTACACAGTAAGGGGTTGGTTTCTTTCTTGCAAGAGTATTCATTTGTCATCAAACATAAGGCCGGTGTTGAGAATAAGGTGATGATTGTTTAGAATTGCATGTCTATGTCTCTTTAGTGAGCATTATTGCACGTCCTAGGTGCTTATATTCCTATTTTACGCTAACTTATATAGTATATGTTTCATTTTATAGAAAATCTTAAAATAATGCAAGTTGGAAAGTCCATGTATCAATGAAGGTTGGGAAAAGCACAAAGCAGGAGCTCAGGTTCTCATTTTATATATGCATGCACACATAAAGTTTAATATGCATATAATACAAATCTTGGGACATTTTGAAATATAAGATGAGATATAACAGCAACATCGATTGGAGGAGTTATAATCTTATATCAATACAAACAGGTAACTTGCATGTCCATCTCTATCATATTTTAAGATGTTGTATTGAATCCATATCAATGCAAAATTATGTCTACACACAGGTGCATCCCTATCATTTCATGCCGACTCTAAATGACTTGAGGATATATTTTGTTGTTTCAACTACTTGAAGTGATTCTTACAACCATAAAAGCTTTGAATTCGGTCAATTGGCAGACAAGCATCAGGGATAAATATCATTTTAATGAAGAGAGTTATTTCTGAACTTTATGTAAGAAATGGGTTTTCCACTTCTATCTTTTTTCTCCAGACGACAGGAGTGAATAAAATGCCTAACTGGAAATTAGTTATATGAACACTATAATTTATTCTATAAGAATGAATCTAAATATGTAAGAGTTTAAAATTGGGGTGGGGTGGGGTGGGGTGGGGGAATGAAGAATGTGGCTCTGAAGCTTTGGAGATGCCAAAGGTGAACAAAAGGTTTTTACTATGATCAAATATCCAAGGGCAGATAACTATCTACTAGTATACCTGAGATTGCGAGAACTTCACCAACATTTTCTGTTGAATAGCTCAACCCCCCAAATTTTCTAGGGCTGACAGCCCATAATGAGAATATCTACACAAGAAAAATTGATGCCTATTAGAAAATTAGAGATAAAAATGAACATAGTAATGATATTGGAAGGCATAAGTAGAAAACTGAGAAACATTTGAGGAGAAAATAAGCACAAGGTCACACTGTTAAGAGGGAGAACCCAATGTAAAAACTAAGGTAGGGTCCCAAATAATTTTAAAAATCTTAGAATGATTTATGATGATTAATTATATCAAAATGAATTATTTGGTCACAAATTGAAGTATGATGATTATATATAGCATACACATCACACTACTTGTTCTTTTAGTGAACTATATATCATACTATCATGCAATCAAAATGACATTTGGTAAAGGTAAAATCACAGAGTCAGTACCCATCAAAATAAATAAATCATAATGGCAATTTAAGTAATCCCAATAATAACTAATGGAAATGCAGCAACAATATAATCCTCAGTTTTCGCAAAAACAATGGTGGCAGTTGTAATGATGGTGCCAATGGTGGTGAGACATAACAATAGTGTGTTGGGAATAATATCATATTTCGTCTTCTTTTTGTTTTTTATTATTAGTAGATTAAGAGTATCATTGTAATCATCGTCATTTTAATATAACTAAAAACTGAAAAGAGAACCCAAATCTCTATCCTGCATTCCTTCTTTTTTCCTATCTCATCTTTTGCTAATCCATACCTATGGCAAAAGCAAGTCGCTATTAGACCAGACTTACTGATCAAAGAATATTGGTTTTAATATTTTATTCTACTTAAAGAGAAATGCTCAACCACTTATGTAAAGCTTAGGTAGTTCGTTTTCATATAAGCCCCAATGCCAAAATATTAATTTAAGTTTGGTGGCATGAGGACATCAAAGAGATGATGTGAACCTCAGGCGTGATAAAAAATTTCCTTCCATAATACCCAAATTTTGTGGGGTGTGACCATTTCAAGGATCATGTGAGATAATAGTGAGGCCACATGACCCATTATAGGTGTTATTAGCAATTTCTTGACTTAGGCATAATGGGCCTACATATTAAAATCTAAACACTAGGTGGTGATGAAAGGAAGTGTCTTACTCTCAACGAAGTAAACCAAGACTCAAGCATGAAGTAACCTGAAGCGCAGCCTACCACCCTGGATGACCAAACAGATTGGAACCTCTGCTTAGATGAATGAGATAACACCTGGCCATTTGTAGACCTAAAGTCCAGAAACGGTGAAGCCTTTGTTCATATGATGTATTCCTCTAAGAGACTGAAGCCGACGCTTTTGATGGGTATTAAGCTGAGAAAACACTAGGATTATGCATCAACTACCTCAACCAACTGAAGAGAAGACGGGGCCGATCAAAGCTATTGGATTTGGAAGAACTTATCCAATGCGGCATCATCAACTAAGATTTAAGCTTGGTCTCTTCCAAGACGTTGGGGGTCTGTCCTAGACAAGAGAAAAGTCCCTTTCAAAGGACATTTGGTAGGTGGAGAATTTCTCATTTTGGCTAGGAGTTTCTTCACAAGGAAAAGAAGACCATGCAACATAGCTTGAAGAAGCAGCTCTCTCTAATGGCTAGTTTCCCAACCTTTTTATAAAAGAAACCTTAGGGTTACTAGCCAAAGAAGAGTATTCAAGAGAAGCACACACAAGCAGGGAAGAGAGAAGAAGGTCATATGCCTTCTAAAAAGAGTGCAAGGCATGGTGCAAGTCTTTATACATCATGAATGCTTGAGTATCAATGAGCGAAAGGAGAGTCCACGAGCGTAAGAGTACCCACCATCCTGTTCTGCTAAGCACGAAGACACACTCATGAAGATTGGTTTACAACAGCAATATCGAAGAAACAAACTGTAGTTCAAGCATCATCAACTTAAGAAGGAATTCAAATGGAGCTATTAACATTTTGAAGGAAGGTATAAGCTTCTATCATTACAATTAATTTGTAATCCTTGTGATCCATACATGCCTGGAGGGGTTGGATGAGGGCCCGATTTGTGTAATGGAAGGTTTATGGTTAGCCCGACAAGACCGAATTCCCAGTTTGTAAAGAGAGGTCAATTCCCCACCCTGCCATTAAGGCATGTTTGCCTCATTGTAAGTGTACATAGGATGTAGGTCTGAACTATAAACAATTTTTGTTCATGTCTGGTTAAATATCTCTCATTTTTTTACCTCTTGAGGATGTATACTTGTTGTCATACTTACCCAATTATGACTTTCACGCAAAGCATTTGATGAAATGCCAGTCTAGTGAATTTATGAAAGCTAGTGCATGTGTATTTTAACTGCTTGAGGAATTATTTATAACTTGTGTTTATTTGCTTGTCTGTTGATTAACAAGTTGGTAAAAGTAATTGGATTAAGACGCTGATGAAAAATTGAGGTGGACTCCTATTCAAACCTGCACCCCCATATGCTGCACGACATAATCATATAGAAAAATATGGTTTAATGAAACAAAAGAAACTTTTTT
>JAESVK010000591.1:290413-317302 GCA_017140935.1 Hamamelis virginiana | reverse complement strand
GGGGGGACAGAAAAAAACTGACATTCCATATATTCATCATTTTCAAAAACGTCATGAAAAAAAAAAAAAAAAAAGAATAAATATATAAAAAGTTACCAAGAGGGGCGAACTGGAGATTTTGGTTTTAGGCGACAAGTGATAAACCAGCCAATATTTATTGGGGAGAGCTAATAAAAATAATGAAAATCAAACCATACTCTAGAAACCCAAAATTAGATGAAATATACCTCTGTGTAAGCCATGTCATGAAGTGAGAAAACACAATAAACAATGATAGAGGACATCAAGGGCCAGTTTCTTAAGAGGCTTTTTCCCTTTGGAGTTGCTCTTCCTTCGATTTCTTCTGCTTTTTCTTTTGCGTCGGAGTCACAGGATGCAGCCTCCAATGCATCATGTGGATCAACCTGAGAATGACTGTTATCATTGTGCATGTGCAATGTTTCCTGCAATAATCCAAATATTTTTAAAACCAAATTGCAGTAAATATCAAGAAGTTGTAAACAAGTCATTTTAAGAACAAGCAAATTCTATATGTGACAGCAAATATTAAGCAGCAAACATAAAAGTCAAAGTTTATGATGTCAATATGAACTTCCTAACCTAAGAAACCCTCTAAAATTACGATCTAAATAAAGATTGTGGAAATCTGTGAACAGATCAAGACAAAAAAAGAAAAAAAGAAAAAGATCATCAATGATAGCTATCGCAAGTATCAAGACAACATTAGTGAGAATGTAGAGAGAGGGTGTAAACAGATAATGTGAGGAGATTAAGAAGAGCCAATATTACCCAGATTAATTGCTCAGAAATATAAGCAAAACTTAAAAAGCAACTTCTAACATGTATGACAAATTTTAGAAATCCGGAACAATTATCTTCTTTCTTTCATGGACTATTATATAATATATATGATGTTTTAATGCTTCAATGAAAATTTCAATTCCTGATACAAAAAGAGAAGGCTTTAAAAGGGCGAAAGGAAGGTAGAAATGATGAGAATACACTTATATTTGTATTTAAAAATACAACCGTATTTAAATATACAACCCAATAAACAAAGAATTGAGGTATATGGATTTGATTGCAAACCAGTGTTCATGTTGCCAAATCAAATAATTGATACAAGGAATTAATGTATACGATTATAAGAAAAAACAGATACAACATAATTGGTGGAATGAGATTATGAGAACAAATAGAAATTATTCTTTGGATGTCAAACTCAGGAGTAAGGGTACAAGGGTTGAAGAGAAGAAGTGGCCAGACAGAATGTTTTATTTTCAATAGTGTCATGGTTGCATATAAGTTCTTTTATGCTCTGGAAGTACTTTATTTCTGGCAATGAGAATGCTCAGAATTTTGATCAACAATCACTGTTCAGTATTTGTGCCAAATGAAGATAAAAATCTTTGAAAATTTTCTAGATCATTTCACTAATGCCATCATTTAGTTATAAAAATTTACATGCATCTTGACACATTAAAATTTACTTAATTACCAAGTTCTGTTTGTGCTAATGAGTCCAAAAACATAATGTTAAGCTAAAACAATGATGAAAGTTTGACAAAAATAAATTAGAAGTATCTGAAAGACTATAATAATAGCAACTACATGAGGAATACAATGATTAAGAAAACATACCGGAAGCCAAAAACAAGCAATAGTTACTCCAAGTGCAAAAAGTGATATAGAAAGGCAGGGCAGGAAGTATGGAAATCTGCATCACAAATTGGTGTTTTGGAGCATCATAGTACATCAAACAACGGCGAGTTCTAAGATGAGACATGAAACTGCATCAATATAATAAAATTGAGGAGGAAAAGTAATGTTTACCTCCCCAGTAGAGATTCTTTAGAAAATAGATTCGGGAATTTCTCTGCAGGCTGAATAATAAAATCATCAAAAGATAGTAAATAATTAGTTATATGAATAAAAAAAGACAAGAAAATATGGTAAACACTTGAAGGATAAAGGTGAAGACGTATTTAGAAATTATTTACCCCTTCCAAAGAAAATAAAATAATGCACATTAGTGAAGGTGAATTCCAGATTTACTATTTGGGAGCTGAAGATGATATGTGCACAAAGATCTGAAAAACTTTCATATTACAGCAGTACATCAATGTGTGTAGTTACTGCATTTTTCAAATATTTGCATGTGATGGGAATGCCATATAGTTGGGATTAGTTTTATATTTTTCTACAATCAGCCGATCCCATGTAGTTGAGATTAAGGCTTTGTTGAGGTCTACTGAACGGGATTGCCATAGGAAACACATCATGGAAATTACTCTCTTTATATGATTCTTATCATTGCTAAATGCAATAAGCTATAAATCATAAGGGAATAGTACCCTCAAGTTTCCTAATGTTGATTGCTTCAAGTTCCAAATGAGTGATATCTTGCTACACCATCAGCTTGGTACCTTGGATAGTTAATGTTGGAGCTGTGGAAACACATATTCTTAAGATGGAATCCACCTCTTCAAAAGAGATTCGATATCCCCTTGAGCAAAATTTATAGAAGCTGGTCACTGTAATTCAAATCCAATCATTTTAGTAAATCATTTGCTAATATGGTGATTTCATTAGTGATCAAAGGTTGATAAATTAGGGACTAAAGGATAACAAGAAACAAATAGGCATTGGTTGGACAGTAAACTTTGGTTTTATCCAATTGCCATTTATGGACATTCATTGGTGGAGGGGCTGTATTGTGCATATTTTGTAGGAAAGGGCTGCTTCACTATAATATTCAAATCCTTAGAGTGCAATTATGGTCTTCCAAATTGGTTTAAGATTTGATTAGGTTTTTGGAGACCCAATTGGATACAGGTTATGAAATCCTAAAGATACCTCATCCTAGCCCAACAACAAACTTCTATACAATGGTTATTAAATCTTCCAGCCACTTAGTAGTGATCCCACCATCATTGGGCCAGCTCTAGAACTTGGGAACAGAGGAGAAGACCTCTAGGTTTAAAGCGCTCAAGGTCCTAAATTTCATTTTGGCGTGTCATTTCGGTCATTCGAAAACAGAAACATTTCAAGAAATGCAACAAAATCAGTGAAAAATCTTGAAAGCACATGGAAATCCTTAGAAACATAGAATGTGACTTGGATCATTTCACTGTGCATCTTATAGCAGTCGGTTTTGAAACTTGTTAAAATGTGACTTGTGTCACTTCTGCATTATCCAGCATAAGAGTAGAAAAAATAGAAGTACCTGGGCAAGGAATCCTCCCAGAGCTGGTCCAATGATTAATCCTATGCCCCATGCTGTACTTACCTGAAATAAGAGCAATATCTCAATTATGATGATAAATCACACTTTTAAGAATTTGTGGTAAACATAGCCTATAGAGCTTACTGTTGACAATCCTAAAGCTTGATATTCATCACGGAAAACTTCTGATGCATATGCCTGCTCAAAAAGGATAGTTTAACATATGCATAGGAAACTAAATTAAGCAGAACAGAAGAGTTGCAGAAAGAACCATCAAAATAATTTTCTGAAATGCATAAATGCAACCACTTCAGCTACAATCTTGCGAGTAAACTCTATGCAATACGGGAGAGATACCTTTATTGGTCCGAGTAAACCATTCAAACTTCCGAGAAGAAACCTTGTACAGATGGCCATCCAAAAGTTTACACTAAGACCAAAGAGAGTATTGAAAATAACTCTGAAACCAGATAATAAACAAGATTGTTATGTAAGTAAGTGGCTATCAGAAACAAATTGCAGAATTATTCAAAATTTGAGATTTGTAGTTAAATTGAGTTTACTAACACCGCAATAGTGCCCATAATTATAACAGGTTTTCGACCATATCGATCAGCCACTATTCCCCAGAAAACAGATGTCAAAGCTCTTCCAAGCATAAATGAAGACCCTTCAGGATATTAAGGAGTCTATTAGAACCTCTATGTTCCAGACAAATGTAATGATTAATGATAATAGACTATCAATATAGAAAATATGTACAGAAATTACGCTCACCCACATATCCAGCATAGAAGCCAATATCTTCCTCTCTTTTTGCAATATGGAAGTCCCTAATCTGCAAACAGAAACAAAAAGGTTTTAAAAAGAAAAAGTATCATGTAGCAGAAAAAATTAAAAGGGGAGAAGATTTTGTCAGTATCAGTGTATGAGCGAAAGGACTGAAGTTCTGTTGAATGATCATTTGGTACTATTATAAGGTTATAATTATCATTCCTCTATCAATATAATAAAGTAACACAAAAATGGAGAAACCTAAGCTCTCTCAATTCTTCCCTACATCTTTTCTCTTTTTTCTCTCCTCTCTTTTTTTCTTTGCACAGTCACAAATTAAAAACAAATACAATGAATTGTGTAAGATGGATATTGATTGAATCAATGGCTTAGTTTCTTGGGTTTAAAAAAGGAAAAAGAAAAGAATAATTAGGAAATGAAGATAGAATGAGATTATTTCCTCACTGCCTCAACTTTTGTAATATGAACGATATAGTAGATACCCAAAAATACCCCTGACTCGCAAGGCAAGGACTGCAGAATATTGAAGAAAGACAGATGAGTTTCAATGGTGAGTTCCAAACCCTTCCATGATTAGGAATTGGTGAAGGAAGATTAATTGGAAATGGTGCCTCTCATTACATGAGAGGCCTGCTTGTTTATTGGGAGAATTCAAATGAAGTTCAGGTTCAAAAGGTAAGTTGAACAGCATTCAAAACTTCAATTAAAAGGCAAAAGGAGAGACTAGTAGGTGAAAAGAAATATATATATATATATATATATATATATATTATTCTTTGGGGTAATAGATGCACTTAAAGACACTTACAAGGCTTTTGATATTGTAAGTGTCTTCTAGTGGTAATAAAAGTGCATTTGCTTTTAATATTGTGCATTTTTTATATTTGGAGCCTTCTTCGGCATCTTCTCTTCTTGGATATCAGTACTTTGTAGCCTTTGTTCATGGGTATTTTCTCTTGAAACATAAGGAGGATGTGTCTTCTAAGTTTCAAATGTTTCATGAAACGATTCTAACCCAATTTGATTCTAAATCAAAGATTTTCAGACCAACAACAGTGGTGAATACAGTAACAGGTCTAGCATCTTATTTTTTTTATTATGAAATTGAGCAACAAAACTCATGTTTGAAGACTCCTGAGTCCTAACAGAATAGGGTAGCTGAAAGAAAAGGCTAACATCTTAAATATATCCAACCTCTTCTTTTTGCAATGAATGTTCCAAAACCGTTTTAGGTAGAAGGTGTTCTAATGGCTACTTTACCTTTCATTCTTGAATTCAAACAAGTGCATCTGTTGGTGCACTTGTTATATTCATGTCTATCAACCCAATAGATTAAAGCTTAATCCTAGAGCCTTAAAATATTTCTTCTCAGAACTAACCAAGAGGGATACAAATACCATCACCTCCAAGTTACAAGTATTTAGCCACTATGGATTTGCTTTTTTCGACCAATCTCCATTCTTTCTTCATGGGAAGGTATCTCGTTTGGAAGCAAATACATGGCGTGAAGAGGACTTCTTCCCATCCAATTTCTTACTCGTTGCACTTGGTTCCTTTGATCCCTAGTTCCAGTCATGGTACAATTATTCGTACTCCTGTGGACGTTGATGTGCTTTCCAAAGATAAGGAGTTGTCTCTATATTCTAGGAGGAAACCACAACTTGTGATGATTTTACACTGCAAGAATCTTTGGAGACTCCCAGCTATAAGTTAGTTCCCACTGTTGCACGTAGCATCAATCTCATACTCATTACTTAATATATAACTTCATCTATTATGAGACACCTCTCACTGCTATTGACGCTCTTTCACAACCCAAATAGAGGTAAGCCATGCGTGAGGAAATAGAGTCTCTTGACAAGAATTGGATTTGGGAATGGTGATCTTCCCAAAAAAAGAGACAGTATGGGTTTTCATAGTGAAGCAGAAATTGGACGGGATTGTTGAGAGGTACAAGGAAAGACTAGCGGCTTAGGGAATCATGCATACGTATGGTGCAGGCCACCGGGAGACCTAGCACCAATGGCCAAAATATACTCAATTCATGTCTTGTTGTCTTTAGCTGCTATTCAAGGCTAACTCTTGTGCCAGTTAGATGCAAAGAAAGCAATTCTTCATGGAGACTCGGAAGAGTTAATATATATGGTGATATCTCCCAGTTTCAAAATCCTCAACAGTGAGGGAAATGTACAAAGGTTCAAGTAGGTTGAAAAAGACTCTTGTTGCTTGAAACAATCTCCATGTCCTGGTTCAAGAATTTCACTGGAGCCCTATTTCGAAATGAATATGTACAAAGCCAAGCTAATCACACTCTCCTTATTAGATATCATGTTTGTGTTATAGATGGCTTAATATTAAAACAAAGGAAAAAAATAGACAAGCACAAGTAAATATAGACTTTGCACTTTAGGTTTGTATATTTAGTAATATGAAACCCACATAAACAGTGAAGTTAAAGGGACTGAGCACCAGGATATGAGTCGGGACACATTAGCAGATAAAAGATTATATGTTCCAATATGTACGCACTCACCATGAAATAAAGGAAAGGAAAGAGAGACGATATTGGCAGCGCTGAAAAGGTAAGGCACAAAAGAGATGTCAGGACACAAATACATCAGAGAAATTGTATATAAAAGAGGTGCAGGACACGTCCGTCTTTAAGCATATAGGATCTGGAATTTGTAAAAGTTTCAACCAAAAAACATGCTGAAGGTTTAACCCCAATACAATTCCACAAGTCACTTATTTCTATAACAACTTCATAAATTGTCCATTGTGCAGGAGAAAAATGCAACTTAAAAATTGAATTTGATTTGATCGAATCACTGCATCTTTCCAAAAAAAATAAATAAATACTATAAGCAAATTAGATTAAGGATTTAAAGACTATAAAGAAAAAGATAATAATAGTTGAAGATACTAGGTTAATATCAATGAATTGAATTGAGTTGGTGAAAGAATATCATACTATTACAAATAGACCAGATGAGAACAGAAAAGCAAAGAGTAAGCAACAACTGCCCAATCAAGAGAACACTCAAAGTTTCATTATGAAGACTAAGGTGGCAATAACGAGTTCAACATTGTGATCAAATAACTCCTATTCGATGTTTCCTCACTTTACAAATTGACAATAATTAGGCGTAGCAAATCAACATATGGATAAAAGGAATACATACATACAAACATACATATATATATATATATATATATATATATATATATATATATATCCCCTAATCATATCAGAAGAAAATTTCTATATCCAACATTTTTTTTTCTTAACCCCTGAGGGTGTTTACTCCTGTTACTTGCTTTAGGCAGTCAGGGTGTAGACTGCAATCTATTGGCAGCCTTGTGCACATTCACATTGTACCAATGATGTCTGAGCCTACTATATGTCTACTTTTGAAACTATTATGAACTCATTTAATTGTTCCTTTCTTCAAACAACACCATTCCTCCAAATTACAACAGCAAATAATTGACAAGCAGAGCCCACTCAGTTCAGCCGTGAATCTAACCAATTAATCCCAAACTCCCAAGAAATTCATAACGAATAACATTTTTTCCCTTTCCACATAGTTTACAATCAAAAGAATATTCAACTATATCTCCTCTTCCACTCCACAATTATCTAATACACTTATGGTCCATTTAGTTGTCCAAATTTATCCATTGTAATTTACATAGCATTGACATCTTCACGAATGGACCATTCATCTACACCTATGTTACACAAACTCGTGTACAAGTGTCAGGTGCAGGTTCGTGTCCAAGAGTCGGATTTGTCTATTTTCCGAAGATTTTCCGCTAGTTTGAAGTATCCAGCAAGAGTACCCTTATCCTTATCCAAGGATAGGGTGCGGGTACTTTGAGGGGTACTTTGAGGTGAAGCGAAGAGTCCTTGTAACATAGATCTACACAAACAACCTATTTAAAAAAGTTTGAAAAATCACCATAATAAGTGTTATAGGATCAATTTTTAGAAATTCATAAAATGGCTTTATTTTCAGTTTTAACTCTTATTATGACATCAATTACCATCCTCATGAATTGCCCCATTCACAAAGATGAATTCATTCACCCAATTTATAAAACATTCCACAATGTTTTGACAAAGATATTGAATCCTTATCAGTTATCAATGTCATTTAAAGATTATCAGTCTTCAACTGTACACAAAAAAAAAAAAAAAAAATTGTTTTCAATCTTACAGTATACATAATGCATGTCCAATTGTTTACCAAGTATTGTCCAGTTCCAGAAGAATCTGAAATCAACTTATCAAATATTTTTCCTGTACTGATCTGCCTTTCTACTAGTAGTTAATTTAGCAAAAGTTCAGTTCAGGATTTTTATTTTTATTTTTTTATTTTTATTTTTTGGCTCAATCAGTTCAAACCTATCAAACATGCCAAGGAAAAACAAGAAGCTAACAGTTAGAAAAAAAAAATTATAAGAAATAAAAGCTCTTACAATATAGTTAAAAGGGTTATATATATATATATGAGAGTTGCTTACCAGTGCAGAGCACCACCATCCATATAGAAATGAGTTCTCTAATGGGCAAACCTCTTTGAGACTCTTTATGCAGATCCATCTTACATCCAGGGCAATTCTCATAATAATCCTTCTTCAACAATCTCTCCTCATACTCTCCCGCCATTCTTTAACCAACCCAACACAAAAATATCAAAACCCAATACCCAAATTTTGCAATCAATTCACTTCACTTAACAAAGCAGGCTTCAACCTTAAACTTTAAAGCTGCTGCTTCTGCTCTCCGTGAACTGTATTCTGATCCTCATGTATATATACATACACACTATTATATAAACGTGAATGAAGAAGCATGAAACGGAAAGAAATTGCTTTTCTTTTTGCATCATCACATGCGTCACTCGAATCTCAACAGCCTCAAAAATAAAATTATTACTAAATTGAATAAATAACTGGAGTATAAAAGTCTAAAAGGGAGAGACCAAATCATTTACATAACTCTCTCTGTCTCTAAATACACTGAACTAATCCTGTTCTGTTTTTTTCTATTGTTTGTTTTTTGAAGTAGAAATAGAAATTGGAAACGTGCATGTGATGATGAGAGAGAGAGAAAGAGAGAGAGAGACAGAGAGACAGGGGAACGGACAGGCATGCATGCATTCATTCATTCAAATAGGAGATGAACAGCTAGGCATTTATTCACAAAACTACAAAAAACTCCCGCCTTTTGAGTGAGTGATCGATGCACGCCTCTGTACTCTGCTCTGCGAGTTGTCCTATTTTGCTTAGCCCACTTGGTTGTCTTGATCCGATTATTTCCTCTCTTAGAGCATCTCCAATGCATAAGTCAAATTTGTGGTGTCAAATTTGGCCAAAGTTAAATTTGGCAGCCCAAATGGTACCGGTTGATGCCAAATCCTAATTATGGCACCAAAGTGCTCAAATGCATAAGTGTCAAATTTTAACACTTTTCATCTATTTGACATATTTATCCTCATGCTCCAACTACTTTTCAAAATTTATTTACAAGAATATATTAAACATTTTTTATTTCTCGTAAAGAAAGAAATATATATTTTAAAATAATTAATTAATTTTTTATCTTAATTTAATAATTTAAAATTTAAAAATTATTTTGCGCATAAAATTAACTAAAATACTACTATTATAATTATCATTTATCATTGATTAATTTTAATTGAAGGAATTTAATTACACACCAAATTTAAATTATGGGTCACGTTTCCCTTACTATTTTTTTTTTACCATTATTCCTACCATTCGTTTTCAAAACACCAGTGTCGGTTTAATATTTTGATGAACCGACAGTTGGATTAGATATTTTTCTTATGTATATCATGTATGCCAAAAATCACAGCGATCCAATGGTTTCTGAATTATGTCACTGTGAAAAATTATTATAACTAAAAACATTGCAGTTTTTTACAGTTAGATTTTTTAAAATCTGACCGTTGGATCAATGTGATTTTTGGCATGTATGACTTGTACAAGAAGAGTATCTAATCTAACGGTCGAATTCTCAACATAATCAACCGAAATTGGTAATTTAAAAATGGATGGAATAAATAATGTTAAAAAGAATGGCAAAAGCAACATGTCACTTAAATTATATATATAAACCCTACTTTCTCTTACCTCATTTCCCCACTTGTATAGCCCTAGCCTCACAAACCCGAACACAGAGAACTCAAGCTCAACTCATCAAGATCAATGGATGCCCAATCGAGCTCATCGAACCAAATTGATGTATTTTTTTATTAAAAATGATTTTTAGGTAAAGTGAAAAAATAAGGGATTTTTGGATAAACAAAACTTATAAATAGGACCTATATGCAAACATCCTCTATACTTTTATAATTTATAATATAATTTTAATTTTATAAAAAGTTTACAAGCCCTAAGATTGGGTCCCCCCTTTTCCCGAGTTCATTTTCCCTTTCCTTCCACTCTTCACTCGCTGCTCCCCTCACCACGACGAAGCGACACCGCCGGCTCTCTACTCCGGCGTCTGCTCTCTACTCCGGCGTCTCTCTTATTTCCCCAAGGTCCACACCTCACAGAGAAGGCAAGAACCCAGTGGTTGCGGCACACCTCAGGACCTCAGATTTGTCGTTCTCCCTTCACCGCGACTATGAAATCCTCCGCTACAAGGCCTATGAGCCCATCCTCCTTTTCGGCCGTCACCGCTTCGCCGGCGTCGACACGTGCATCTAAGTCAAGGGCGGTGGCCACACTTCTCAGATCTACACCATTCGCCAGAGCATAGCCAAAGCCCTTGTTGCCTTTTACCAGAAGTACGTGGACAAGCAGAGCAAGAAGGAGATCGAGGATATTTTGGTCAGGTACGATCGAAACCTTCTCTTTACTGATCCATTTGTTTTCCTTGATTTTCTTGAATTTTCTTGGCTGCCAAACACATTTTCTTTGGGGGTATTTTGTCATTTTGGAAGTTGGGGTAGTTGGAGTGGTGGGAAATCTGATGTGGCTCAAATGGCAGCTGCCATTCCAAAACCCAAATTTGGCAGCATAGGCTGCCAAAGCCAAATTTGGCATGAGCAATGGCAGCTGCATTGGAGCAGCTGCTTTGGGTGCCAAGTGCCAAATTTGGCTTTGGCAACTCATTTGGCACCTCCATTGGAGATGTTCTTATCTCACAAAACCTACCCTTAACTTAAAAAAACACACATTTCTTTTTTTTTTTTTCTTTTTTTGATACGGGGATAAATCATCTCGGTCTGTCCTCTACGACTTCGGAATCGATATCTAATGCCGTTTTACAGAGTAGAACTGAGGGGCAAACTCCGTATGTGTGCACAGTCTCCTCAACACACACATCAGTAAGACACGGACTTGCAAAGTGGTGGGGATTCATGCCCACACCCAGATCCAGGAATTGGTTACTCGTCACTAGAGGCATATCCTACCAACCTTGCTATGCTGAACTCTTGGAGAGCTGGCCCCAAGGTTCGAACTCTTGACCTCCTCACCTTGGTTTCCAAGGGTTTTTGGCCAAGTGATCTACCCCTTGGGGTTCACATTTCATCTTTTTCAAACGTAAATCCAAACATTTCATTTTTGAAAGAAGTTCTCCACATGAAAAGTACGTTTACTTTTTAGTTTTTCCCCAAAAAAATAAAAAATAAAAGTTCGTTTACCGTAATACAAATAATAAATAAATAAATTACCGTTACACCGCATCTTGTATTTGACACTTACAAAATACAAATAGACTTTTTCTAATTTCATAAATGTTAGCCCTAAGGTCAATTGCATTGACCACATTTGATGATCAACAAACATTACTTTAGTTACTAACAAGTGGTTAAGTGTTTTTGTCTCCATAGAATCAAAGTCATATCTTGTTGGAGCTCATAAACACATTCAAAGCTTCCTAATTGTGCAAATATGCAAAGTCATTGAATCATGAAGCTTGTGGAGGACATCTTGAAGTCATTCCTTGAAGACCTTTGAAGATAAGATGTTTAGGAACCTTTTGTAAGGCAACTCATTTGATTAAACTTGCATAGCTCAAGCCAAAAGGTTTTCTCATATTGCATTGACATACATTAACTTAGAAAACTTGCAAAAATGCCTTTAAATGCTTAAGTTAACTACCTTAGATGATTTAAGTTGAATTAAACTGAAAAATTTCAAGCTTTTAGCTTAAAAGTATGTTTAGTCGACTAAGCAACTTAGTCTAGTCGACTAATTATGGTCCAGAAGCTAGAATTTTGGAAATTCTAAGTTTAGTCGACTAATCACCTAGAGTAGTCGACTAATGAGACCTTTAGTCGACTAATCATATTAGTCTAGTCGACTAAAGACAGTCCAGTAACTTTGTTTGGAAATGCAGAAGAGCTAGTCGACTAAACTCCCTTTCCTAGTCGACTAACCGTGCCCTGAAATTTTTTGTAAACCAATTTTGACTTGTCCAGTCGACTAACCGTGCCCGGAAACAAAAATTGTTTGAAAACTTAACTGTTTAGTCGACCAATCCCTTTTGCCTAGTCGACTAATGAGCCTGCAAAAACAAAACGGCTCTTTCTATTTTGGACATTTCGAACAATTAATGTGGCCTGCTCTTCTCCTCTCCTCCAATGGCATTCAAGCTCCATTCAAACGGCCATTTCAGACCATGAAGGCTATATAAAGAGGTTTGTTCCTCATTTATCATAATCAATCCAACATTAGTTATTATCATTCATTACAAACATTCATTGTTCAAAGCATTCTTTACCAAACTCTTGAGCTATACTTGTTAATCACTTGAGAAGTTATTAGTTGTGCTCTACACTTGTGTGAATCAGCTTATTGAAGCATTTATTGTACACACCAACTTTGTGAGATTATATTGAGTGTTATTTGTGAGCACTTGGAGTGTTCTTTGTGAGTACATTTGGGGGTTCTTTGTGAGCCATTGTTGAAGTTCTTTGTGAGCTTAGGTGAGAGTCTTCCACCTGGTATAAAGAAAACTGTGTAAAGTTTTAGCCCTATGGCTTCAATCCATTATTGATAAATGTCTTATCTCACCCCATTGTATGATTTTGATGATAACAAACATTGAAGCATGATTATGCATACAAATACTTGGTTAAACATATTGCATATATGTCAAATCCCTCTTGGCTATTCTTGTTAACATCTCATGTATCCATGATTCTTATATGAATTATCCTCTTTATCCATACTTGTAAGAATCAGGTTTTGAACATTTCCATGAATAGAGCTATTCAAGTCATTATGTTGCTCAAGCCAATGATCAAGCCTAGCCTAGCACAAGATGAAGACTTTTAAGATCTCAAGTGTGAAGACTTTATTTGTATCTTGTGTATTTGCTTAGGACTTATATTTGTGAATCTCTCATATTAGGATTAGAACTATATTGGCTTAAGTGAAAAATGACCTCTAGACTTTGTTATATCTTAGGAAAATAATTTTGATTGGTCAAAACTTTTTCTAAATAACCTTGGCCTATTTTCAAATCAAAATGTAGCTTAAAATTCATGAAAATTGTTTTATGGCCTGTCTTGGTCGACTAACCCTCCATGACTAGTCGACTAACTGCAAGGCAGTAAGCTTGTTTCATAAAAACCTAAGCTAGTCGACTAAACCTTGGTTATTAGTCGACTAACCCTTAGTCATTAGTCGACTAATCATGCCCATATTTCAAATGTTGTATTTTTACTTCTCTAGTCGACTAATCACTTTGACCTAGTCGACTAATCGACTCCGAACTCATTTTGTAAGTGTATTTAAAGTGCTCTAGTTGACTAATCAATTAGTCCTAGTCGACTAAGGTTTGCTCTGCAACTTATAACGGCTAGTTTTTGCAAACAAAACGGCTATATTCTCTACACCAACAGCTATATTTGTTAGAGAGCATTTAAATATCACTTGAATGAGTCTTGGATGACTTAGTCATTTTTACTCTTAATATATTGAAACACACTCTTACTCAAATACATTTTTGTTCATCATTTTTGTGTGATTCAAGCTTTTGAAAAATCATTCTCTTTCTTAAGCCAATATTAGTTCTTGATCTTGAGAAATACTAGTGAGTGCTCATTGTTGTAATCATCTACTCTTGAAGGAGCAAATCTTTGTATACTCATTTTTCATCTTGTAAACTTGTGAGACTGTAAGGGTTGTGAGAACTCTTGTGGGTGAGTGTCTTCCACCTTTGAAAGAAGACAACTTGTAAAGGTTTCTCCACCTTGAAGGAGTGATCCTTAGTGGATTGTGAAATCCTCAAGACGGGGCTCTTGAGGCGTGGATGTAGACGGAGATCTGTTAGGTTTAGTGTTTGTGTGTTGGCTTGTTTCGTTTCAAAACTTGGTTTGGGATTGTACATTTATAGATGTGTACTGATGATCACAAGTGAAGCTGTGCTAAAATGGTTCTATATCTCCATGGATTAGGATGGTAAGTGACCTAGTGACCTAAGGATTGAACCTAGGAGGTTAGAACTCATTATATTCCTCTTAAACTTGTAAAATCAGGGTTTATGAATACTTGGATCGATCCAAGGTTGAACTGGATAGATTTCATGTTTACACCTTTGGAAATTGGGAGTTTAGGAATACTTGGATCGATCCAAGGTTGACCTGGATCGATCCCATGTTTGCATATTTACAATTCGTGTTTGGAAATTGAAAATTGGCCAAGCTGGATCGATCCAAGGCTTGGCTGGATCGATCCAATTTCGAGTTAAACTCAACTACAGAATGCTGTTTTTTGGTCAATTCAATTTGGATCGATCCAAGTCTTGGCTGGATCGATCCAAGTTCGTGCAAACCCTAATTCTGCCTACTTTTTACCCTGTTTTCTCATTGGTTACTGATCACACTATAAAAGGATTAGGTTACTCCAGATTCTAGTGACCTTAGCCGCTAGAAAACATTTCTATTCTTAGACCTATCTTGGTTCTTCACTTGTGGGATGTTGTTCTTACTTTCTAAATTGAGATTAAGCTTGAATATTCATTATTTGATCATGGACTTTTCTTAGAATGGATTAGAAACCTTGGAAACCAAATTTACATACATATTGTGAGAATCATCTGTGGAGATAGGATCATTCTCATGGCTCTTGGATGAAGACATCAAGAGTGAGACTACTTGAGTAGTTGGTGAGCAAGCTTTGAAGAAGGAGGACTCGATGGACTGAGTTGATGAGATCTCAGTACACTAGGCCATGGGTTGGTGAGATAGAGTGTATGGTATAATCTCTGTAACTCTTCTTTCATAGTGGATTGCTCTTGTTCTCCCGTGGTTTTCTCCTGAAAGGGTTTCCAGGTATATCGGGTGTTCGTTTAATATTTGTTGATGTGATTTCTAGCTATCAAGAAGGATGGAATGATTCTTGTGTTCATTGATCCCTCTTGATAGTTGATTCATCTTGTGTTTTTCGATCTACATGTTATTTTATTTTTACATTCAACTCAAACCATGTTTCTTGAGTGTGGCTGATTTATCTTATACTTGTTACTTGAATTTAAAAGTGGTGAAATTCGTGTGATCTAGTAGGGATTAGGTTTTTCAAGATTGAACCACGTTAAAATCTTGTGTTTGAATCTCTCTAACTCTACTCCTGCATTTATATTTATTTACTTGTTTTTATGTATTTGTTAGTTGTGATTCATATTTTATATTTCATTCATCTTTAATCAAACTCTTTTGAACCAAATTTTTAAATTGGTTTTTATTTCATAAAGTTTGCTATACTCTATTCACCCCCTCTCTAGAGTATAATTTCTGGGCAACATAAAGGTTTCTCCACCTTCAATGAGTTAATCCTTAGTGGATTGTGGGAATCCTTGAGTTTGGTGCTTAAGGCGAGGAGTAGACGGAGTCCGAACCTCGTTAAATCGCTGTGTTTGATCTCTCTATCCCTTACTCTCTTTTCAATTACTTGTTTATATATATTTGCTTCCATTGCTAAGTAATTGAACATTAATTTTATTTGGTAATATTAGCAAAAGTTTGTCATAAACCCTATTCACCCCCTCTAGGATTATATATTTGGGACAACAATTGGTATCAGAGCTAGTGCTCAATATTTGATTGTTATCTTGAGTAAAAGATCATGTCAAACATGAGGGAATCGAGCTTTCTACAAGGCCATTCCATTGACCGACCTCCTTATTTCAATGGTGAAAATTATAAGAGTTGGTAAAATAGAATGCAACTATGGATTGAATCATATGACATGGGTGTTTGGAGAGTTATCATGAAGGGAAACAAAGTCATCTACAAGACTGGAGAAAATGGAACTTAAGTACCCAAATACTTGGATGAATTGACTAAAAATGAGATGAGACAAATTCAAGTCAATTCAAAAGCAAAGAATGTGCTCTATTATGCCGTGAGCGACGCCGAATACAACCGAATTTTCGGATGTGACACCGCTCAAGAAATGTGGAAGAAACTTGAGGTAACATATGAAGACACAAAACAGGCAAAATGTTCTAAACTTACTATGGTTATGAAAGATTATGAATTGTTTAAAATGGAAGAAAATGAAAGTGTTAAATCTATGTTTACTCGTTTTACTCACATTATTAATGAAATGAAAGCTCTTGGTAGAACAATCACAAATTGGGATGTCATCTCAAAAATTATTGTAGTTTTTCCTAAGTCATGGGAATCAAAAGTTACAGCTATTCAAGAATCCAAAGATTTGGATACACTTGACATAGATGATCTCTTTGGCTCTCTATTGACTCATGAAACTACCTTGAAGAGACAAGAGGATGAAAAGCCAAAGAAGAACCTTGCTCTTAAATATACCTCTCATAATGATAGTGATGATGAATTCAATGAAAATGATGATCAAGACATGGCACTCATCACAAGAAAATTTCAAAAATTCTTGAGAAGAAGAAGAGCTCTTGGAAAGCCCAATCAAGGAGGGAGCTCAAGCTTCAATGAGAATTGCTATCATTGCAAAAAGCCGAGACATAGAATTGCTCAATGCCCCGTCAAGAAGAAAGAAGAAAGAAGAAAGAAGAAAGAAAGAACTATCGAAGAAATGATAGAAGAGGAAAAGCCATGAATGCCACTTAGGATAAAGTCATTGATGCAATCGAGAGCGATGAGGACAATCATGAAGAAACGGAAAATTTTTGTCTCATTGCAAATGAAGTTGATGAGGTACCCTCTAGCTCAAACTCAAATATTCATGATGATGATGATGATTTAAGACTAGATGAACTCTATGATATGTGTGAGGATTTATGCAATAAAAATTAATCTTTGAACAAAGCTCACAATATCTTGATGAAATACCTTACTACAATCACAAGTGAAAAAGTAGCCTTGCATGATGAAAATTTGAGAATTGTTAAAGAAATTGAATAATTGACATATGAAAATTTGAGACTTGTTAAAGAAAATAGAGAATTGAAATGTGATGTTGAAAATTTTAGAAATGTACCATCTTCTTCAAGTTACTCAAATGATTATGAAACTTTGTTAGATGAAAATAAAGCTTTACTTCATGAAGTTATGAGACTTAGAAATATTCCTTCAACTTCAAATTCCTCAAATGATTTTGAATCTTTGAAAAATGAAAATGAGATTTTGAAAAAGAAAATTGAAGACTTGAATAAAATTATTTTCAAATTCACCAATGGAGAGAAAAATTTCAAGAGATTACTTGGTGCCCAAAAAATTGGATTCAACAAAGAAGGATTTGTATTTGAATCAAATTCTAATACTAAAAAGTCTTCATTATATCTTGACTTCTTTGTTAAAGCTTCAATTCAAAAGAATTCAAATGATTCTCAATCTCACAATTCATCAAATAAACATGCAAATGCTACTTGTTTATATTGTGAAAGGAAATGTCATGTTAGATACTCATGTCCATTTAGAGGCAAAAGAGGCATTGGGAAAATGGTTATGTGGATTCCAAAAAGAACTACAAAATCTAACAATGTAGGACCCAAGAAGGCATGGGTACCAAAGGAAATTACTTGATTTTGTCTTGTAGATATGCATGAACTCAATTCAAGACAAAGAGAATTGGTACTTGGATAGTGGATGTTCAAGGCACATGACCGATGACAAAAACAAGTTCATTTCCCTCAACTACAATGATAGTGGCTATGTCACTTTTGGAGATGATGCCAATGGTAAAATCATAGGTAAAGGTAAAATTGGAAATTCTTCTATCACTATTGATAATGTCTTGCTTGTTAGTAGCTTAAAACATAACTTGTTTAGCATTAGTCAACTATGTGATAATGAATATTGTGTTAATTTCACCTCATCTTCTTGTAATGCAATTGATGAGAACCAAAATAATATTTTTGTTGCAAAATGTTTTAAAAATGTGTACACAATTGATTTTGATGAATTAACACTTCAAGATGTAACATGTTTTGCCGCCTTGCAAGAAACTAGTTGGTTATGGCATAGAAGGCTTGGGCATGTGTGAATCAGCCAACCTGGATTGGGAGGCCCTCTCGTTCACTTTTTGGGGGTGTTTATCTTGAGTGGATTGTGGATGATGTTTATCCGTCTCGATTTATCCTTCTCTATTATCCACATTTATCCTTCTCTATTATCTACTCAAGATAGGGTTTTTGAAAAAGGATAAGAGTTTTATAAAAACTAGGAATCGCCACCTTATTTTTAGGGAACAAGGAAACCACAAAAAAGAGTTTTATTTTCAATAAAACATTGACCCCATATTTTGGAAAAGCATGGTCTTTCGAATCAAAGTTGGATTCGGGGGCTAGGTTACGAAGTGGGAAGGTTCCAAGAAACTCCTTGTAGGCACCCACTTCGCCCTAATTAAAGGTCTCCTAATTAAGTTTGGGTTTTATCAAAATCTTTTCAAAATAATCCTAGTATATCTAATCAATCACAAAATATGAATAATAATAATATAATAATAATAATATATAGTACAAAAGTATACACAATCCTAAGGGTCATAGGAGACTAGAAGTCAACCTAAGATTGGACTTGCGCCCTATTGACTGCCTACGTACCTTATCAATTGCTTGACAAAGATCAAAGTCCACGTAGTTCGATTACATAGGACTCTCCTATTGTAACAAACCACATAATTGTAGATATTCTATCTTATCTTGGACTCTAGCTTCGAGAGTTTGAGTTGGATCAAAACACTTATCATGAGAGATGTAATTTCATTCCATTTTAAATTCTTTCAAAATCACTTTTTAGAATTGTTCTCAAAGTAGAATCCTAGGTAAAATAGAACTCTATTCTTAGTGTAATTCTTACAACAAAGAAGAGTCCTAAGTGGGGTCAAGTGACCCCCCTAATCCTAGGGTTTCTAGCTAATCCTAGGTTAGTCTAGATACCTAAAACACTAAGGTATGCATGCTGGAATTTCTGGAAAATAAATGAAATAAATAATCAAGAGTACAAATAATGCATGAAAATGTCCTAAATGCAAATCTAAGTTAACTATGTGAACTTAGGCATGTTTCTATGTTTCTATGTTGATTTTGGCCTAAAAAATGAGTTTTAATACACTTTTAGGTCACTTTAAATCCATGGACAGATTTGAAAGTAACCAAAAAGTATACTTAAAACCCTAAAATAGTGAATAAAAAGTAATGAAAATATGTACTAAATGCAACCTAATATGCATACTAAACTACCATCAAAGCTTGACATTTAATAACAAGGGAAGGGACTTACCTTTGCATGCTCCCTCGAACACATTTTTATATATCAATCAAACATCCCAAATGATAAATATAAATCATGATAAGAACAATACTAATGCTTAACTTGAATAAACTAACAACCTAATATGAACAATACAAATCTAACTTTAAAATACTAGCATATGATTTATAAACTAGCCTAACACGATTACTAACCTAAAAGACTTAAACATGCATGAACCTAACTCTGAATAACCAATCCTATAATGATATGATAATATAAGAATGAAAGAAGAAGAGAAGAAGAGAGGAAGAAATATGCATGCATATTGAAAACAAACTAGCCTATTATGCAAACTAATATAAAGCCTAAACTATGCATGTTAATAATAAACTATATCCTATGTATACTAACAATAAACTAAACCCTATACATACTAAGAAAATAAAAACCTAACCAAACATGATTAAAAAAGAAAAAGAACAAGAACAGAAAAGAAACTACTAACCTCCGCCTTCAAGCTTTCAAGCTTCAAGCCTTCTCCTCAAGCTCCGAGCCTTCTCTTCAAGTTCCAAGGACTCCAAGGAACTCAAAGACTCTAAAACTTAAGCTAGAGTGCTATGGGGGAAGCTTGTGCAATTGCTCAAGCCTCTACTCTCCAAGCTAGCTCTCTAAAGCTTTTACTGTGTGTTGAAACTGATTCTAGGGCCCTCTATTTATAGGGAGGCCTGAGTTTGATCAATGGCTGAGTTTAAATCTCCTAGGAATGATCCAAGGGCTCAAAATCAGTCTTCCAAGGTGTTCATACTCATCCAAAAGTCCCCATGGCCGAACTAGACACATGGCAGGGCTTGGAAGTGTCTCGGGCAGGAAAAACACTGAAAAAGAGCAATTATAGGCTGAGAGGATCGACAACCATCCACCCTAGGACGGTTGGCCGTCCCTCATGGACGGTTGGCAGTCCCTAGGTGGACGACCATCGGTCCCCCATGCCATATTTAGCCTGTGTTGACCTACTTCAGCCTATTTTGACCCGGTTTCGGCTTTTTTCGGCTTTTCGGACCCGTTTTAAGTCCAAATTTGACGATTCAAGCACCAAATTGATCGTGATTCGATTCTCCATGTTTTAAGAAGTGTTTGAAGTGAAAATTCATTGACCGAGGTCAAAGGTTTAGGGAAAAGTTGACCGATTAGCTGTTTAGGGCCTGCCGGGCCCAAATTAGGGTTTTGAAATTTGCTAACCGATTGCTTTTCGAAATCATTTCTTCTTCTTGAAACAAGTTTTAAAATTTTTTAGGAAAGTGTTTTGAAGCCTTTGAAGGCTTTGGTTTGATAAAAATATCAAATCCCGGTTGCTTCCGGTCGAAACCCTAATCTGGGCTTTGAAAGGGTCTTTCGAGCCTCAAGAGCCAATCATGAGCCAGAAAGCTCCACAGACCTTGCCACTGATCAACTTAGCTACCAAACACACTTTTAATATCTATGCCAAAGCCTTGAGACCATTCGAGACAAGATTGACAGTCATTCAGGGCTTTTGTGATTCAAATGACCAAACTGCTCTTTAGTCACAAAAGGCCTTATTTTCTATCAAGCCTGGCTCGGAATGCCATGAAATTTTGCATGGATGTTCCTAGACTCTCTAAAAACCTAATGCAAAAAGAACCGACTCAATCTAACCTAAAAACACACATGTGATAATGGCTTCTACCTAATTACCCACAAAGAGTAAAACTGGGAACTTAGGGTTTTAACACCCTGCTTCACCTCAAATCAAAGGCAACCATTCATGACCATACTCATGGTAAAAAATGGATGTCTACAGCATGCTAGCATGAATTTATTACATAATCTTTCTAAAAAGGATTTGGTTAGTGGTTTGCCCAAAGCAAATTTTATAAAAGACAAAGTTTGTGATGTTTGCCAACTAGGAAAAATAACTAGAACAAGTTTCAAAACCAAATGTTTCATTTCTACATCTAAACCTTTGGAACTGCTACATCTTGATTTGTTTGGACCAAATGATGTAGAAAGTCTTGGTGGTAAACTCTATGCTTTTGTCATAGTTGATGATTTTTCAAGATACACATGGGTTCTATTTCTTACTCATAAAAGTGAAGCTAGTGGCTTATTTATAAAACTTTGTAAAAAGCTTGAAAACATTCAAGGTCACTCAATTATTCATGTGAGAAGTAATAGAGGTAGAGAGTTTAAGAACCATGACATCGAAAATTTTTGTGATGAAAAAGGTTACTCACATAACTTTTCGGCTCCTAAAACTCCTCAACAAAATGGGGTAGTTGAAATGAAGAATCGTTCATTGAAAGAGATGGCTAGAACAATGTTAAATGAACACAATCTTCCTAAATCATTTTGGGCGGAAGCGGTTAACACTGCATGTTATGTGGGAAATAAAGTGGTTATAAGGCCTCATTTGTTAAAACTCTATATGAGCTTTGGAAGGGCCAAAAACCAAACATTGGATATTTCAAAGTTTTTGGTTGTAAATGCTTTATTTTGAATAATAGAGAACATTTATCTAAATTTGATACTAAATCCGAGGAAAATGTATTTATTGGTTACTCTATGAATAGTAAAGCTTATAGAGTTTACAATAAACGCACTCAAATGGTTCAAGAATCTATTCATGTTGTTTTTGACGAAGCTAACCCCTTTACTTCTAAGCAAATTGTGCATGAAGATGATACACCTAGGCTTGTCCCTCCATTGGATGAAGGAGTCAATGGTCAAATTCCAAATTACTCATCCAATGAAGCTCCAAAAGATGCACCAAAAGAACCCCTGCCAAGGAAGATGAAGCTCAATAAGAAGAAACTCATGAACTTCCTAGAGCTTGGAAATTTGTAAGAAATCATCCTATTGAGAAAATTATAGGTAATCATTTTCAAATGGTAAGCACTCGTTTTAATCTTAGAAATGGTTGTGGCAATATTGCATTTGTTTCTCAAATTGAACCTAAACATTTTAGTGAAGCAGAAAATGATGAAAATTGGATTATGGCCATGCAAGAAGAATTAAATCAATTTGAAAGAAATCAAGTTTAGGAACTAGTGCCTAAGCCTAATGACCATTCCATCATTGGTACCAAATGAGTTTTTAGAAACAAAAAGGATGAAGATGGAAATGTGATTAGGAATAAGGCAAGACTAGTTGCACAAGGCTATAATCAACAAGAAGGTATTGATTATGATGAAACATATGCACCGGTTGCTAGACTTAAAGCTATTCCAATGCTCCTTGTTTTTGCTAGTTTTAAAGATTTCAAATTCTATCAAATGGATGTGAAAAATGCATTTCCAAATGGTTATATTTCGGATGAAGTTTATGTTAAACAACCTCCCGATTTTGAAAATTGCACTCATTCTAATCATGTTTACAAACTTTTAAAAGCTCTTTATGGTTTAAAGCAAGCACCTAGAGCATGGTATGAAAGGTTAAGTACCTTTTTGCTTTCAATTGGTTTTATAATAGGCAAAATTGATACAACACTTTTCATAAAACTTAAAGAGAATGATATGTTTATTGTTCAAATTTATGTTGATGATATTATTTTTGGTGCTACTAATGATCTTCTTTGTTAAGAGTTTGCTAAATTCATGCAAGAGTAGTTTGAAATGAGCATGATAGGGGAATTAACATTCTTTCTTGGCCTCCAAATCAAGCAAACCAAAGAAGGCATCTTGATAAATCAAGCCAAGTATGTGAAGGATATGCTAAAGAAATTTGGTATGGAAGGTGTAAAATCTAGTCCCACACCAATGAGCCCTTTAACCAAGCTTGACATCGATGAAAATGGTAAGAAAATTGACCAAAAATTATATAGAGGTATGATTGGTAGTCTTCTTTACTTAACCGCTAGTAGACCGGATATCATGTTTAGTGTATGCTTATGTACTAGATTTCAAGCTAATCACATGGAGTCACATTTGCATGTCGTTAAGCGTATATTCAAATATCTTGTTGGAACTCATGATTTAAGCTTGTTGTATCCTAAGCATGCTTCTTTTGACATTGTTAGTTATTCGGATGTGGATTTTTCCGGTTGTAAAATCGATAGGGAGAGCACTAGTAGCACTTGTCATTTTCTTGGTCACTTACTTGTTTCTTGGTTTAGTAAGAAACAAAATTCGATTGCTATTTCCACCACCGAAGCGGAATACGTTGCCGCGGTAAGTTGTTGCACTCAAGTTCTATACATGAAACAACAACTTGAAGACTATAGGATCACTTTTGATCACATTCATATTCATTATGATAATACTAGTGCGATCAATATCTCTAAAAATCCTTGTTTGCGCACAAAACACATTGAAATTAGGCACCATTTCATTCGTAACCATGTGCAAATGGGAGATGTTGAACTAGAATTTGTAAGCACGGACCAACAATTGGCGGACATCTTCACAAAACCTCTTCAAGATGATCGTTTTTGCACAATTCGGCGTGATCTTGGTATGGTTAGACCAATGGAATTGTAATTGTGCCTCTTTTATATGTTTTCTCTTTGTTTTTGTTGATGACAAAGGGGGAGAAAGACTTTGATTGGTTATATTGCATATATTATTTAAGCATTGCTTGTTATGCAAAATTGAGGGGGAGCTTATGCTCTCTTATTTTGATTATTATTGATTCAAAGTAATGGTTTGTCATCATCAAAAAGGGGGAGATTGTTAGCCCTAAAGTCAATTGCATTGACCACATTTTGATGATCAACAAACATTACTTTAGTTACTAACAAGTGGTTAAGTGTTTTTGTCTACATAGAAGTCATATCTTGTTGGAGCGCATCAACACATTCAAAGCTCCCCAATTGTGCAAATATGCAAAGTCATTGAATCATGAAGCTTGTGGAGGACATCTTGAAGTCATTCCTTGAAGACAAGATGTTTAGGAATCTTTTGTAAGGCAACTCATTTGATTAAACTTACATAGCTTAAGCCAAAAGGTTTTCTCATATTGTATTGACATACATTAACTTAGAAAACTTGCAAAAATGCCTTTGAATGCTTAAGTTAACTACCTTAGATGATTTAAGTTGAATTAAACTTAAAAATTTCAAGTTTTTAGCTTAAAAGTATGTTTAGTCGACTAAGCAACTTAGTCTAGTCGACTAATCATGGTCCAGAAGCTAGAATCTTGGAAATTCTAAGTTTAGTCGACTAATCACCTAGAGTAGTCGACTAATGAGACCTTTAGTCGACTAGTAGCTTTGTTTGGAAATGCAGACAAGCTAGTCGACTAAACTCCCTTTCCTAGTCGACTAACCGTGCCCTGAAATTTTTTGTAAACCAATTTTGACTTGTCCAGACGACTAACCAAAGTAGCCTAGTCGACTAACCGTGCCCGGGAACAAAAATTGTTTGAAAACTTAACTGTCTAGTCGACTAATATATTTTGCCTAGTCGACTAATGAGCCTGCAAAAACAAAACGGCTCTTTCTATTTTGGGCATTTCAAGCATTTAATGTGGCCTGCTCTTCTCCTCTCCTCCAATGGCATTCAAGCTCCATTCAAACGGCCATTTAAGACCATGAAGGCTATATAAAGAGGTTTGTTCCTTTATCATAATCAATCCAACATTAGTTATTATCATTCATTACAAGCATTCATTGTTCAAAGCATTCTCTACCAAACTCTTGAGCTATACTTGTTAATCACTTGAGAAGCTATTAGTTGTGCTCTACACTTGTGTGAATCAGCTTATTGAAGCATTTATTGTACACACCAACTTTGTGAGATTGTATTGAGTGTTCTTTGTGAGCACTTAGGGTGTTCTTTGTGAGCACATTTGGGGGTTTTTTGTGAGCCATTGTTGAAGTTCTTTGTGAGCTTAGGTAAGAGTCTTCCACCTAGTTTAAAGAAGACTGTGTAAAGGTTTCTCCACCTTCAATGAGCTAATCCTTAGTGGATTGTGGGAATCCTTGAGCTGGGTGCTTAAGGCGAAGAGTAGGCGGAGTCCGAACCTCGTTAAATAGTTGTGTTTGATCTCTCTATCCCTTACTCTTTTTTCAATTACTTGTTTATATATATTTACTTCCATTGCTAAGTAACTGAACGTTAATTTTATTTGGTAATATTAGCAAAAGTTTGCCATAAACCCTATTCACCCCCCCTCTAGGGTTATATATTTGGGACAACAATAAATAAAAGCATCTCAAATTTATCTATACTATTTAATGTGCCAAAATTAAAATTTGGTACTCTAAATGGCACCAAATAGTATTAATATCAAATTTTGGTACTAATGTGCTCCAATACATTAATGCTATATTTTAATATTTTCTACTCGAAAAAAAGTTATAATATGACACAAATTAATTATGTCATTTGCAGTACTAAATTTGACTGTAAAAATTGTCATTGTCAAATTGGATGTTGATGTTAATGTTAAAAATCATGATTTTTGAAATCAATCTACGTATGATATGACACAATGCTTATGGATGTCATGCATGCTAAAAATCACGGTGATCCAATATAAAGATCCCAAAAAATAAATCGGAAAAATTGTGACTCTTGAAAACTCTCACAATTATTTTTTAGAAACCGACCATTGAAGCACTGTGATTTTTGGCAATATATATGACATGAATAAGTATAGTATCTGATCCAACGATCAGTTTTTCAAAATATATCACATAATTATCTACCACCTTATTTATGCTTACATTTATAAACTTATATAAGCATATGCTACCTGGATCATTTTTGTACTTTTATATACTTAAATTTTAGAGTTCTACCCTCGAAAAGGGAATACCACATTCAAATTATTTGTTACTTGAAATCAAAAGAAAAAAATATCAATTGACCCATCGAAGTGAATTCCTAATTAGTGTAGCTTCCAGCTTGTTTACGTGTAAGATGAGATAGAAGCCGAGAATAACATAATCTAATATCTTTTTGGTAGGAAAAAAAATACTATGAATATCTTTTAATTGATGTGAGATGCAAATAATATGAATTCATAAAGAAATTAAAAGATGTGACACAAAATGATTTTTATATTTAAAAATACCCACTAATAATTAAATTAAATACCGTACTTACAAGGTATATATGATACAATAATTAATACATGCAAATATATGGTAGTCTTTGGAGAGATTCTATTATTGTTGACACTTGACATATATATATATATATATATATATATATATATATATATATATATATA
>JAESVK010000591.1:256023-277029 GCA_017140935.1 Hamamelis virginiana | reverse complement strand
TATATATATATATATATATATATATATATATATATATATATATAAGTTAGTTCATAGTTGTGACGGTCAAATTGATGGGTGGTAAAGGAGGTATCTGGAACTCGCCGTGTTGAATGAGAGACGTAAATAATTGTATTGAGTAATGTAAAATGTATAATAGAGTAGTAAGCCTTATATAGGCAAAAGACAACTATACCGTATATGGTCAACTATATGGTATATACAGTATATACATTAACATCCCCCCTCAAACTCAAGGTGGTTGAAGAGAAACCAACTTGAGTTTGGAAATTAAATCTGTAAAGCGACCGAGAGGATGAGCTTTGGTGAAGAGATCAGCAATTTGCTTAATATATGAGACAAAAAAAAGGCGCACAGTTCCTTCGCCAATATAATGACGAACAAAGTGGCAATCAATCTCGATATGTTTGGAGCGATCGTGGAATACATCATTGTGGGCAATTTGAATGGCACTTTGGTTGTCACAGTAATAGGAGTGGCAGAAGAATGATGGACACCCATAGCTTCGAGTAGCCAGCGAAGCAAGAGAAGTTCTTGGGTAGTATTAGTAAGAGCACGATATTCGGCTTCAGTACTATACCTAGTAACAACGGTTGCTTCTTACTACATCAGGAGATAAGAGATTCACAAAGAAAAAAGCAAAAGCCAGTAGTAGATCGATGATCAGTAGGGTCACTAGCCCAGTCAGCATCTGAGTAAGCTCACAACTCTAGAGAATAAATGGCAGAAAAGTGAAGACCATGAAATAGAGTGCCCTTTATATAACGAAGAATACGAAGAACAACTGTAAAGTGTGTGGAGCGAGGAGCTAACATGAATTAACTGACAATGTGAACAGCATAGGCAAGATCTGGGCTAGTAACTGTGAGATAAATAAGACTGCCAACCAGTTAACGATAGAGGGTGGCATCAGTCAGTAAGGTACTATCAAGAGGAGTAAGTCGGGCATTGGTCTCAAGAGGAGTAGAGACCGTCTTAGCATCTGTGAGTCCAGCACGAGTGAGAAGATCTAAAGTATACTTGGTTTCTGATAGATAGTAGCCATGGGAGTCAAGTGATATCTCAAGACCGAGAAAATAACTAAGAGAACTAAGATCTTTTATGTCGAAATGCTGATAAATAAAGTATTTAAGTGCAGAAATGCCACTAAAGTCATCACCAGTAATAATCATGTCATCAACATAAAGCAGAAGAAGAGTAGTGCCTTTGGCTGTTGTAGACATCCATTTTTGACCCTGAGTAGAGTCATGAATGGTTGCCTATGATTTGAGGTAAAGTAGGGTGTTAAAACCCTAAGTTGTCCATAATCCCTTTTTGTGTAGTTAGTTATAGGTCATTATTGCATGTGAGTTTTTAGGTCCAATTGAGTCGGTTATTTTGCATTTAGTTTTTAGTGAGTCTAGGAATGTCCTTACTAAATTTAATAACATTCCGAGTCGGGCTTGATAGGTTATAAGGTCTTTTGCGACTTGAAAGGCAGCATTGTCCTTTAAAGCACAAAAGCTCCAAATGACTGTCGATCTTGTCCCGGATTGTCTCGTGAGTTTGGCATGAATATTTAGGGTGTGTTTGGTAGCTAAGTTGATCAGTGGCAAGGTCCAGTGAGCCTTTGGGCTCATGTTTAGCTCCTAAGGCCCAAAGGGCCCTTTTAAGCTCAGCTTAGGGTTTCAACCGGGAATGACCGGGATTCAATCTTTTTATCAAATCAAAGCTTTCAAAATATTTAAAACACTTTCTTAAACATTGCTAAGACTTGTTTTGAGGAGTAGAAACGATTTCGAGAGTAATTGGTTAGTGGATTTCAAAACCCTAATTTGAGCCCGACAGGCCCAAAACAGTTAATCGGTTGACTTCCTCCTAAAAAATTTGACTTTGGTCAATGCAATTTCACTTCAAACACTTCTCAAAACATGGAGAATCGAATCACGGTCGTTTTGGTTATTGAATCGTTGAATTTGGACTTGAAACAGGCCCGAAAAGCTGAAAAAGTCGAAATCGAGTTGAGATGGGCCAAGATAGGCCTAAATTGGGACAAATTGCACCTGAGGCCCGATGACCAACCATCCTAGGGTGGACGGTCACCCGAGCCTTTTGCCTTATTTTGCCAGATTTTCAAGTTTTTTGGAGTTCTAATCACTTGGGACTCTCTCAACCCTATTTGGATCAGCTTGGAGGGTTTAGCTCGACCTTGAGGACTTTGGAAGACTCATTTAAGACCCTTGGATCATTCCCTAGGATTTTAATGAGAGTCATTGATCAAATTGAAGCCTCTTTTACATATACATCACTTATAAATCAGTTTTGGGAGGACTGAACTTAGAGATGAGAGATTTGGGACACTTGAACTACCCCTTAGAACCTTAGCTACGAATTTGGAGGCCAGTGGAGCTTGAAGAAGAAGTCTTGGAGCAAGGAAAAAGAAGGATTAAGGTATGTTCATCTATCCCATTAGTTGTAGAATGTAGTTTTGCATATCATAGTTGGTTTTTAGGAATTCTGCATAGTTAGAGTAATTTCAGAATGTATGTTCTAGTTTCCTATAATTATATGCATTGTTAGGAGTAGGAATTTTTGTTTAGAATAGGTATGCATGTTTAAGAATAGATTTTAGTTTGTTACTTGCATAATAGAAGTGTTTAGAATGTATAAAGTTTACTGTTTTAAGTCAAGTTTGCATAGTTGTTCATAAAAGGCTCTTCTTTTACATGAAAATCGATGTCTTTGTTGTTTGTTAAGCATGATAGCATTGATTAGATATTAGAAGCATGTCTTAGGATGAATTTTGTTTGGTTAATTTATGTTTAGAAGGTATGCTAGTGTGATAACCCAAAAATTTTAAATGATTATTTTTGAGATTATCTATGATTTTGTGGTGTTTTGTAAATGTATAAATTTTATATTTTGAAGTGTATTATATAAATTGAGAAGTTAAAAAAAAAAAATTTATAAACTGTTGGGGGAAAATTCTAAATTTTATATAAGTTGAAGGACCTTTTGCAAAATAAAGGAATTAAATTTTTAAATATTGTAAGTCAGCCCCTAGTCTCTCTTTTTAAACTCGTAGTTGGCTTCTTCCATTATACTTTCAGTTTGTGAAAAGCTTGGGAGAAAGAGAGAGAGAGAGTGAGAAGGAGGAGCTGCCGGAGTGAAGTGCAGACCACAGTCCACCGGAATCCCTTGCCGGAATCCTTCCTTCCCTCCATTAAAGGTAAGCTTCAGCTTTGTGCTTGAACTCTTCCATCTTTTTTCTTCTTAATCTCTCAAATAACCTCTGTTTTTGCTGATTTTGAAAGGGTCCAATTTGCATGCCAAGTATTTTTGGGATTTAAGAATGCATTTGACATGCATGTAAATTTAAATGAGTTATTGCATAAACCGGACCTTGATTTTTTTTGAGTTATGGCGGTCTTTGTTTCAAAACTGATTTTTTCAAACGGTGGTTTATGCATTTTTGGGCTTGCATGTAACAGATCCATGGCTGTGGTGATGTTCTTGGGGTAGATTCAATCATGCATGGACTGGTATTCGGATTTTGAAGCTTAAAAACTTTTATATATGAGCCCCTGTTTTTGGATATGAATTTCGGACTGTACATTGTTAAGAAATCCTTGCATTCTTAACTTCTTTCCAAGTTAGGGAAGTGGATCTAGTCATTTTTATGCATGCATGTAGTGTTTTAGTTGCCGGGATGGTATGTTTTTGAGCTTAAAAGTGACTGTGGTGAGAGTGATAATCCACGGCAGCCATGGCTGCCTTGATCCAAGCTCTGAAATTTCTGATTTGTTTACAAACTAGAATCGATTTACCTTGCATGTAATAGATTCTTTTCTTGAGAGCTTTCTTGTGGTAAATCATCAATTGAGATGGATTATTTTGGGGCTGAACAAATCAAAACACGTGTTATATGTTTCATTTTGAGCTTATAAATTTAATTTAGATAATCTTGAGTCTGCATATAGAGATTTAACTGCTGAAAGGTTTAAAATTTTAGGTCCTTATTGGATTGTACTGGAAGGGCCGTGAGCAGCAACCATGATTGCTCTACCCGAGCTCTGAATTTAAGATTTGATGATAAATCAAGTTAAACTACTTTACATGTGACAAATTTCAATTTTAAAATTTATATTTTGGCAAACCAATGGGACAAAAATACTTGCTTGTATCGAGAATTGTTGTGATGATTTGAAAATATGAGTTTTTAATTAACTGTGTGAAGACCCACGACAGCCACTGTTACTTTGCTCCAAGTTCTGATTTTTTGGATTTGTTTTCAAAGAGTGTTAATTATATTACATGTAGGACTTATTCAAGTTTTGAAATATTGTTTGAACTTTAAAAGAACTGGATTGAAGGTGACCATAGACAGCAGCCATGGCAGCCATGGCAGCCATGACTGCTCGGTTTTAAGCTTTGAAAACTTATTTTGGATTTTCAAAAATTTTATAATTCAAATGCATGTGTTTTAACTTGTGTTCTTGTGTTTAAAATGTTGGATTAAGGTTTTAAAGTAATGATTTGAGGTTTAAATTGCACTTTGAGTAAGTATGATGAAGCTTAGAAAAGCTTGGGATGATGAAAATGGCGGAAGTGGGCTGTTGCAGGTGATTATAATGTGTAGAAGATGACCTTCATGGGCAAAATTCCGATTTTGCCCCTATCATTATAAACTATGGTTATTTTTACTAATTTTTTCGTTGAACTTCAAACCTTCATAACTTTTGCATATGAACTCTGATTTTCGCGTACTTTATATGTACGGAAAGCTTATGCAGTCTAGTTTCTAAATTTTATAATTTTGAGGTTGAATTCTTTTTGGAGAGAGATTTATTTTGATAATACCAAAATTGCCCCTCGTGTGTGCACTTTGTCTTCTTTGGCCTATATCCTCAAATCCGCTTTGCATTTGGCCATGAAATTCAACGTGTGGCAGCTTGACACAGCTGAGGATATATTTCAGAAGTTTTAGAGTCTTGGGTTTGACATTTTGGGGTTTTAAATCCTTAGGGTCGCGAGTGAGCAGTTTTGAGAGTCGTTTTGCTTTGCTTTTGAACTGTGGATGCTTGTACTTTCTTTTGATCCTTCTTGCTTGCATTGTTGTTTGTTTATCAGTGTTGGTTGGGTCCTTTGGAGGATCACTTGCATTTGGTGCATCAAGCATTGCATTGGGAGGCTCGTGGAGCCACGAGGGTTGGAAAACACAACTATATTGAGGTAGGGATAGGTAACCTTTTACAGTTGATAATGATATACCTGTTTTACAACTGTTATGAGACTACTACGTACTCCTAAACACTTTTGAACGATATGACTTATAAATGGTTGTGAACCTTGTCTTTTGTTTTATAGCTACTACGATAATGATATAGATGAGAACCCTAATTCATACTTGAACTATCAACTTGATACATGGATTATACTTGTTTATGAACTGTAATACTTGCGTGGCAAACTTTATGAACTATATGAAAGGTTTTATATAGAAATGTTTACAAATGGTGAATTGTTTATAAATATGGGAATGGGCCTTTCCTATTAACTGTTTTATTGGACAAAGCTGATAGGGTTATAAACTAAACTACCTTGATTTGTGTTATATGATATTGATATCCAAAAATGCCCTATCTTTAAAAAGGTTTATGTACAGAGTAAGTGGATTCTTTTAAACTTGTACCATTCCCATCATTTTGGAAAACTATGATTTGGAAACCTGGTTTTATATTTGTTTTGGGCTGAGGCTCTGGAAATGTTTATATTTAAAAAGGGAACGCCTGCTTATGGGTTCCGGGTCACTATATATTGGATACCATGCGTACCAGAGGTTTTAGGCTAGAGCTTGCTCCCCTAACCTCATTACGATGGATCCTGGTTCTTGAGATGAGATATTACCACACGAGGATGTTGGCGGCAGTGTGACTACGGTCCTGGCCTCATCTCGGTGGACATTGCATGATGATTAGTTATATATCTTTCAGGACATGCATTATTATATATATATGATTGTGGACTGAATTGTATCATTGGGGGTTTGGGGCCCATGGCCCCTTTCGATTATATTTTGGGTGCGGCAGTGATTACGGTCCCCGGCCTGGTTTAATAGTAGCCCGGTTGAGCTACAGGTTTGTTAGCCTAGAATCAACAGCCCTATAATATAATTCAGTCCAAGATTGGGTATGCTAGGGACCTAACGAAGTGACGCATATGCCAATCGGGCCGAACTCCATACCGATGGGTATACTATGGACCTGCGCGTGATTTGAGCATTATATATATATACTTTGGGCCCCGCGAGGTGAAGTATAGTGCCATGCTATGGACTAGGACACTTTTTTGGCTATTGTCCACATGTGATGGGACATTCCGCATGCGAGGCATACGCCTGGTTACTGGCTACTGATATTGTTACTGACTATGGAGACTATGGTTTTTCACTGAAAGTCCACGCTGTTATAAAATTACTGTTTACCAAATTTGTTTATAAAACTTTAGTATTCTTAAAATGTGAACTTTATATGAATATTCCATGTATCACTATGTTGTTATTAATGCGTAGAGGTCATATTATCCCTACTGAGCACGTTGACGCTCACCCCTGCTTTATTGCAGTATATTTCAGGTTGACTCGGGGTACATGTTTGGTTTGCATAATTCGCTGCTTTGGAAATAGTGGATAGCTGCATAGTCAGTTCCTGTTTTGGTCATACATATTATATGAGAAATTTATTAAGTAATATTCAGTTATCTAGAATACTTTTGATTTGTGATACAGCCCATTTGCCAGGGATGTTGGCAATATATTTGATTTCCTAAGTGTATTATACTTGACGAATGGGTCATAATGTTATAGACATGACATTTCATTTTGTTATATATATTCATTTCTTATATCTCATGCGAAAATACGAATGAGCAGGACGGGTTGTACCTCTATCTTGACACGTGTCGACCTATCCGGAAGGGTCAGTATGGATGTTAGGTTGGGGTGTTACAGCTAGGATGTTAAAGTTGCTACTTTTAATATAAGTTATGATATTTATGTGTTATTACATGTTTTGGCTTATGACGCTACATGGGAATGCATAGTTTCATATTTTGTATCAAAAGAGTGTTTTCATATATGTTTTGAGCATGTTTTAGGATGGTTTAGGTGTTGTTTTTGAGTTATATAGAGAGTCTTTGCATTTATATGTGTTCGATAGAGTAAAAACTTGATCTTTTATTATTTTATATGGATAAGTGTTTTTGTATGCCTATTGTGTGTGGTTCAATGTTTAATGGTTCGAGGGAGCTTGCGAAGGTAAGATTCTTCCCCTGTGATTAAATTTCAATGCACATGGTGGTATATGTTAGTATTAAAGCATGAAAGTATGGTTTTTAGTCAATTATCGCATATTTGCATTGTAGAAAGCATGCATTGTCACTAGGATTGTTTTTGCATATTTTGGCATTACATAAAGGTGTTTTTAGATATGTTTAAGTTGCTGTCCAGCGGCTTAAACATCCTTTAACCACTTTAGTTTAATGTATTTTTTAGGCATTTAGGCTAGAATACCCATATGAGTGGAGGGTATTTATGTCCTAAAATAATATTTGTGTAATTAGTTTAGGATCAGTTCGTAGCCGTAATATTTTGAAAATTTAGGATTATTCATGGAAATTGCCCTAAATAAAAGCATCTCAAATTTTAATGTGCCAAAATTAAAATTTGGTACTCTAAATGGCACCAAATAGTATTAATGTCAAATTTTGGTACCTATGTGCTCCAATACATTAATGCTATATTTTAATATTTTCTATCAGCAAAAAAAAAAAAAAAAAAAGAGTATGATAAGACACAAATTAATTATGTCATTTGCAGTACTAAATTTGACAGTAAAAATTGTCGATGCGAGATTGGATGTTGATGTTAATGTTAAATTTTGACAATAACAAATGTCCAACTTCTATTTAAAAATAGATTATGATGAGACTCTCTTTATTAGATAAATTACTGTTACACCCCATTAGAGACTCTCTTTATTATTAGATAAAATAAAATAAAATAAAATGATGACCAAAGGGAGGACTAAAGTCAAGATTCAATAGAAAGAAATTATGATGAGACTCTCTAAAAATACATAACATAACATGGGCGAGAAATTGATGGATGGACTAGGAGCATTAATATCTACCAAACAAAACATTCACGAAAATTGACCAGATTGACGGCGGCGGGCAGACATTCCGGACTAATTAATCATGATAACTGCAAGAATCAAGAATTATTATTTTTATTTTATTTTTGGTTCATTCAGTCATTCAGGGAATACAAGAGAAATAAAGCATACATCATAAAAATAATAAAATAAATAAAAGAGCTAGATATCTGTACCTTATAGATAATAATTTTCTTATCGGTAGATATATAATTTTTCAATTGGAATGGACTAATGATCGGTAAAATAGATCAAGACATTCTTATCTGGTCATAATTTTATATATATATAAAATTCAACAGTTGGTTTTTTTTAATAAAGAACCGTTGTCCAAAATCGGTTGGAATTCAATTAAGATTGATCGTAGTCCAGAAAATCCTAATCCGAATTAGTCCGAATTAATCTTAATTATTCCCAAAATCGATCCGATCCAAATTGCACCCCGACCTCATGCATGCGATTTTCAAATTAGAGAAATCACCGTAAATCACAACATATATATTGCCAATTCATGTTCCTCCTCATTCCCATTGGCAATCAATGGGGAAATGGAGGAGAAGAAAACTGATTTCTCAATGATGTACCTTCGCAACTCAATTCAGAGTCATCCGAATTTGGGGTGGAGCCCATCCGGCCAATTATAGAGAAAGAGATAGGGATAGAGAAGCACACCATGTTTTACTTTATTATTTAATTTGGTAAGACAATCAGCATATATATATATATATCCAACAACAAAGGAACAAGCTGGCCCTCTCCAACTACAACTTCTCCACTTTAAACATTTATTACTCGTGGAATTATGACCAATGGCAATAATCTTCCCAAAATGACAAATCACTCTCAATTTACTTGACTAACAAGTTTCGTGTGCAATGCACGTGCATCTCAATTAACTATTATTTATTTCTTATTTATAAAATTCCCTCGATCACCAAGACAGCAACGTGCATTTATTTCTTCTCTCCTATTGATGATAAATACTTAAAAACAAAAGAGTTCTTTTGAAAAAGCTCCCAGCAGTTACCTTTGAGGTATTAAATACTTGGAAAAAATACACTTTTGCACTCCTGTAGTAAGGACCAAAAATACTTTGCACTCCTATGCTTCAAAAGTAAACACGACCCCAGCACTTTCAAAATTTGGCATAGGGACTTATGGCGGCTTACGGTGTTTAATAATATTGTGATTTTACCAATATACCATAACCCCTCCGTTTCTACCTTACCTTTGAAACTTCAAATCCCACCTCTCTCTCTCTCTCTCTCTCTCTCTCTCTCTCTCTCTCTCTAATTCATCGCAATTAAGTGCTGCAATGGTTAAATATTAAATGTAAAGATTAAGGTCAACAAGAAAGAGAGGGCGACCAGCAGCGGCCAATGCATCAGCTTTCGATTAGCATGTTGAAGATAAGCAGAGACAGACTTATCATCTTGTTTGAGATTTTGAAGGGTGAGATGCAGTTCCATGATCCGGGTGTTGGAAACAGAAGCTAAAAAAGTGTCATAAACCTCCTTAGAGGAGTCAATACCCACGACGAGGGGTAGCACTTCATCAGATAATGAAGCAATTAGAAGGCTGAGAATTAATTGATCTTGGCGAACCCAGAGACGATATGCTGGATTTGGAACCTGACTACCATTGAGATCAAGGGTTGATGGGGGGCACGGATGAGAGCCATCAACGTAGCCCATGAGATCTTGGCCACGAAGAAAGGGTAATAGCTTGGTTTTCCAGTAGATAAAATTAGAGGATGTAAGTTTGAGAGAGATAAAATGATGGGCATTAGTGAGAGAAGGAGTGGAGGAGGAAAGAGGGGCGGCAGCAGCTTGGGCAGTGACGGGTTCATGAGCTGGTGCAAGTGAGGAAATGGGAGAAGAAAGGGTAGCAGAAGAGGAGGAAGTGGCCATGGAGGAAAGAAAGTTCGGGTGGCTCTGATACCAAATTAAGTGCTGCAATGGTTAAATATTTCCCTGTTATTCCATTGATTATCAACTGTATAATATATACATGAGAGTAAGATATACATGAGAGTAAGTGGTTATATGTGGATAGGTATGAGCTATAACTGAACTGTGAGATAAGTATTATCCTGTGAGATAAGTACTATCCTAACAATCGCTGAAGCCATAGATTTCTGACACACTCAGTGCATAGTCCTTCACTTTGTTTTGTTCCCATCTAATTTTGACCCGAGTCAAACCTTTCCCATCTACAATCATAGCAAGCCCTAGCCACTCTGCAAATATCTCACCCTCACCGCTGTTATCGCCGCCGGCCTACTCCATCGCCGCCGTTCTTCATAATCCCGGTGAACATCACTCCATCCCTTACTGTACCCCCAATATAGTTCCAAGGAAAAGCTCTGGGAATTAATGGTTAGATTTCAATGAACAGAACAAGAACAAGAACATGGGCAGGAAATTAAAAATTCAGAGAGTTTTAATCCAAGAAATAAAAATGTTTTCATAATTGCGACCATTAAAAATTTAGAATTCCAATTCATGAAGCTGGGTTTGTATTTTCCCAAGATAATTTTAATTCCAGAAAGCTTTTGTATCAACCAAACAGAGTATATTGAATGCAACAGAGATTAAAAATTTTCAGTTTCAATTCCTGAACCTCTGTTTGTTCTTGGGGAAAATTCCCCTAGCAAAGAAATTATTTGATAGAACTTGTGAAAGAGATATAGTTTCTTGGAGTTCAATGATCGCAGCTTATGCCAAAAGCAGGCAATCTAATGAGCCTTGTTGCTATTTCATGAGATGCAATTAGCGAATGTTAGGCCTGATAAAGTCACCATGGTAAGCGTCTTGTTTGCCTTGGACAACTGCTAAATATCTATAATATAATACTTAATTACCTCCTTAGTCCTTACACTGGAGCAGCTAGCTAGCAGCTCATCCTTACACCGGTGCACCGTCCTATATATATATAAAAATGATACAGGCCGGCTGGATTGTAGCTGCATCCGGTCACCCCCATTTAGAGGGTGATGCAGGTCACGATTTCACATTTCAATCGTTGGATTTCCGATTCATGCAATGCTTGTCATGCCTGAAAAAAAAATCACAGTGATCCGACGGTTGGTTTCTGAGAAAACTGACTTTGAAAAAAATTGAAAAAAAATTGCCATTTTTTTATTCTTTGAATTACAGAGGCATTTTCTTTGGAACCCAAAATCAATCAAATATGATATGTTCCACATGATTCTGCATTCTATTTGGTCTAGCAGGCTAAACCATATTCAAATCTCAGTCATAGTAAATTCTTGGGAATTCCTTTCAAGTGGATCCGAATCCTCCAAGGGTAGAGTTCAAATTATGAAGGTTCAATTTTTTTTTTTTTTTTGTTGTTGAATTGACGGGATGTTGTGATTATGGAGGAATGTGACAGCTTGCCTTGGGGCCGGTTTGATTTATAGAAATCAATACATTGGGCTGTTGCAAGGCACTAAGGTGCCCAAAATTTTAAAAACCAGAAAGGGGCACTTGAGTGCTCAAGTTCCATATATTGCCTCCCATTATGTTAGCCAACTCAAGCTCGCCAGGAAAGTGACTGTTTATGGGCTGTGAAAATTGAGTAATACCCATATCATGACGCATCCTCTGCGAATTGCTAGTAGTTTCATTGCCCTTGAAACCCACCATGTGGTTGGAAAGTGATTAACAACCGCACCATCAAAACCGGTTGGTTGACCCACAGGTGCACCTTCTTCTGCATTCACGAAGTTACTCACCCCAATACCCGATGCACGGTTACTGGAGCCCTGTGGCTGATTTGACAGGAGGGAGCACAACTGGTGTCAGAGACTCCCATGGCTGATTCAAAGCTTACCTCTAGCGAGTTGGGCGCAATCTTCGGGTGAGTTAGATGGCGGCAGTGGCTGGAGTTCAAATCGGTATGAGGATTTTTTATTTTGATTTGTGTGAAACTGTAAACAAAATAAGAGAGGAGAGGGAGAAGCTTTGAAATCAGTAAAATATATTTTTGTTTTTGAAATTCGTGTCACGTCAGTTTCTTTGGTCATAAAGCTAATTAGTTCTGCTTCTCAAATCTAAGCCATCCCTTTGATCCAACGGCTGTAATAAAGGGACCGGATGCAACTATTATCCGATCAACCGGATAATAGCAAATCTATATATATATATAAAAGTTAGTTGATAGTTGTGACGGTCAAATAGATGGGTGGTAAAGGAGGTATCTGGAACTCTCCGGAAGACCACGTCTTTTTGGCTCCTGTCACCTGAAGAACTCAAAAAAATCAAAATTTTGGGTCTCACTGGAGTTTTATTTTGGGTTTAATCGGGGAGAAAAGCATTTGTTTTTTGTGTCGCCGGCATTGATCAAGCACGGGAGAAGGAGACTTTTTTTTGTGGGGGTTGCAGGTGTGGGTCGAGGTCACCTGAAATGATTTTTTTATTATTTTGTTTATTTATTTAATATTGCCTCTATTAGTTATTTTATAGGTGGATACAATAATAATAAAAATAATTAATTAATTGATAGGTACTACTAGCATTTTATGTTGTGGCAATAGAGTCACTCTATTGTTTGCCTTCCATTGCTAATTGAGAGTATCTGGGTTATTTTTTAAAATAAAGAGGGCCTACTTGTAATTGTAGTGTAATGGTAATTTATCCAATAAAATATTTTTCACAAATTGAGCTGTTTTACAATGTAGGGATATTTTCATGTAACATCTTTAAAACAAGTCCACACTTTTATGCATTTTTCCATACATCCTCACTAATTACGAAAATATTAATGACAATGACTCCTATGGTCCTCAATATTTATAAAAGTCTTATGAAGTGATCGAGAGAGAAACGTACCATCTTTAATTTACTTTTCTATTTTTAATTTGAAAAACACTTAAAAAGAAGTGCTGCCCAACCACAACTTCTCCACTTCTACCACTTATCACTTCATGCACGTACGTATGTGGAAGTTAATCTGGTCCATGAAATTCTCTGACCATGCCAAGACAACATTTCAGGTGGTCCCTTAGACTAATAATCGAGGCCCAATGATAAAGTTATAGTGAGGGGAAGATGTAGAAAGCCACCAACGTTGTTTTATTCTTTTGAAAAGGATCACAAAGAGGTGGCCTGTCCCAGCTACATATGAGGTATCCATTTAATATCTATAACAAAAATCTACAATCGTTCACCAAAATATAATATAATATATATATATATATATATATCGATTTAATACAGATGAATAACTTAATTCAAGTAGTTTAATTAAGGATGCATGCAGCTTGCAAAATAATTAAAATTAAGGCTTTGTTGAGTTAAGTTTCATGTCGTATTTTTTAGTTTGATGGAGTGAAGATCAATAGAAAAAAGCAAACAAATTCAAGGCTTTAAAATGAAGCCCTGGTCTAAATAAAGGATCTCTCTCTCTCTCTCTCTCTCTCTCATAATTTTGGTGTTGCTTTTTTTCAATTTAGTAAAGAGCAAAAACACATGTTATATGATCCTTTCGTACTTTTTCCTTAGGTAAGTTGCAGTGCCAGTTGGTTTGTAAGGCCCTAGAGGGCCTCCAAATTTGATAAGCTTGCAACAAGGACTGGGAGAGCAAGCCTCCAACAGTTTGACCAAAATAAAAAACCAAGAAAGCCCCCAACAGATGGTTGGCTTGCACTATCTCAATTCAAAGAAAAAAAAAAAACCTTTCTAACTATGTTGTATATTATTTTTAATTTGTTCGATCACCTATTTTCCAACATCTGCTTCACTATCCATTCTAAGATCCCTTTCCTTTAATAAATCTTCACCCTTGGATCATTATATATATATATATTATGAGGATGTCCACACATAACCTTATGTGAGGACTCGGCTTTTTAGCCCATGTAAAATGGATATTTTGAAAAACCGGCCGTTGGATTGAATATTCTTTCTATGTATGATGTGCATGCCAAAAATCATAGTGATTTGATTGTCGGTTTCTAAAATACAGATTATTAAAACTTATGATAATATCTAACGGTCACAATTTTTCACCGTCTGTATTTTCAAAACCGACCGTTAGATCACTGTAATTTTTGGCATGTATGGCATACATTGGAAGAATATCTAATCCAACGGTCAGTTTTCCAAAGTTATTATCTTACATTTACTAAAAAGCTAAGTCTAAGTCTTCATGTAAGGAAGTCCTCATAAGAAAATTACTCTCATATATATATATATATAACCTTTTTAACTTTAGTCCTGACCCTATATGATTTAGTTCGTTTATATCTTCTTGATTTATTACTCTCTTTATATTATATATACAAAGCTGTGCAAGAGGGGTATTTAATCCACCAATTTGTTTTTAAAAATTTATTTTACAATTGGTCTTGTAAAGTATTAAAGTCATCTCACGGTCGATTTCTAAAATACATAATGTGAACCACCACAGTTTTTCGGAGTCTATATTTTAGAAACTGACTGTCTGTCAGATGAATGTGATTTTTGGCATGCATGCCACACATAGGAAGAATATTCAATCCAACGTTGGTTTTACAAAGTATTCATTCTACATTGACTAAAAGGCCAAGTCTTCACATAAGCTTATGTGAGAACATCCTCGTAAGAAAATGACTCATTCATTATTAACTTCTACTTGTAATATTCTAGCAAGAGAAAGCTAACCCTAACAATATTTAGTAACAGTGCATAGGTCAGCTGGCAAAATCCTACACTCTGTCAGGAAGAACTTTTATTTTTAATTATCAAAATCACATGTCTTCCATCAGGTGTATTGGAAAAGTTTGTGAAATCCTAATGAAATTTCTAAATTACTGTTGTTCTTTGTTGGCAACAACTGTCCAATTGTTTAGAATAATGGAAAATAGATGACTTTCTTTTTAAATATTGGAATCTTATTTTCCAGGAAACAGGATAAACTCACTAGTTCACCTGTCAGTAAAATCTCAGATTTCTTTGTTATTTTTATTTTTATTTCCAATGAAACACCACCCTCAATACTAGAATTTGTATGTTATAAATAGGGCACATTGTTCTACAAATAATGCAATCATCTCCTCTGTAGTGAAATGCTATCATCACTATTGTGTATGTAATGAAGTGGCACGCTACCAGAGAATAATGTGGATTATATACATTCCTAAACTGGGCTTGATTGCATTACCATGATGATGACCACATTCAAGATAGAGAAGACCATCTGCTTTTTAATTTTTACAAGATTCACTCTTGTCTACTCACGTCGTTCAACTAGAAATGGTTTAAATGTCAACAGCACTGCAATTACCATGACCACATTCAGGATAAAGAAGACCATCTGGACACCTGCATTTGAACAAGATCATTGTAGCCAATTTAGCTTTAAGAGGGGAAAAAAGAGAAAAAGGAGACACATTATACAGGAAGGAAGGATATTCTGGAGGCAAAGTAAATGCAAGGCCTTGAGTTCCTTGATCTCATTATTTGTACAATTGAATCAATATGACTCTTTTTTCATTTCTATTTTTGTAAGAATCAACAGTTAAAATTTTCGTACAATATGAGAAATACGACATGGTTAAAAGAGCAAATGAAATGGGGCAGATATTTAATGATAGATAACATAATATATTTGCAGCAATATTCCTTGAGAGATGTGCTTGATGTCTCCACATATCGTTCCATCAAACTAGTTAACGGAATAGAAGATGGAATATCCAATTCACATCTGGCACATGCATGCCTATTTTGAATCTAACTATACTAATATAACTCTTGAGGCAACTTAAGCTCCAATCAAGATGAATTTTGACTACAAAACAAAGTATAATGCCCTTCCATTTTAGTTTTGTATATAGCCTTAAAAAATCCTACTTTTCATGTGAAATTATAGAATCAAAGTTCATAAGAAGTTTCCTATGTTGGATGGACACTTCAAATGAGTGATGTACCCATCTTACACATGCCAAGGCAAGGATATATGGGTACTAGTGTAGAAGAATATACTCTGTCCCACATAGCCCAAATAAAATGCCTGCTATAGCTTTATAGACTTGGAGAAATGATCCTTGTCAGCATTTGCTGAATTTATGAAAGTCAGCAAATACTGCCATGGCCATTAAATCTATCCTGTTTGGGCCTCTCAACCTAAAAGCTTAGACTTTTAGGTTGGAAACTTAACAGTTGGATATGTGAAAAACACACCTACTATTAGATGCGTACTAGACAAGTGGGTTTGAAATGGAATAATTGTTTATTTGGCGACGGCTTAATGACAAATATGGTAAGATTTTATTTATTTATTTATTTAAAGAAGCTTCCTATGATTTTTGGACAGAATGTAAATTTTTAGGTTTCTTAAGTTTAAGGTGTATAAAAAGGTAGGGTTAGTGTTTATGGTGAAAAGTAAGAATTTTAAGGATGAAATTAAAGATAAGGAAAGGGTTGGTTGTTGATTAAAAAATGTGTACAGTAGTGCTGTAAACTAAATAAAAAAGATGAAAGAGAAGATAAACCTATGAATCTCAACAAGGGTTCTTAGGAGTTTCACCTAAAAGATAATAAATAGATCACCTCCTACTCATGTGTCACTGCTGCACCGGCTTCATTATCATCTTATCAGCCTTTCACTCTGGAGTCTCTTCATGCCATCAACAGATGTTCTTTGAGCAGTTCGAGTCTTTTTGTGTTGAGTTGCAAGATGCAGTCGATTCTCAGTATGATCGTTCCACTTGTATTAATGATGATCTATATGAATTTGAGTACATCTTGGTCAAGCACCTACTACGGTTGATTTTGAGAGTGATAAGGTCGATGATTTCTTTTGCTCTCTTTCACATTATTTTATGCACATTGGTACTTCTTAGATATTAGTCTAGTGTTTGGTTGTGTTAGTTTGTCTTCAGCCATGATGAGAACAGGAAATCAATGATGCTATAAGATGGAGTGGTCCAACAATGTTCTATGATGTTGCTAGGATGGTATGATAGGTGATTAAGATTGGTTAATTGCTTTTGAAAGGTTTGACCAGGTGTTAGGGACTATGTGAGAGCCCTTACGGACTTGGTTTAACTTGATGCCAAGGGTGCAAGTGGATGTAACAAGAAAAAGGGACATCTGGAGACTTAGGAAGACTTGCATTCAATTAACATGTGCTGGGGTGTGAATGGTCTCACTATGAAGTTAAGGTTTGTGTCAGTTCAAGCAGGAGAGAGTGCTGAAAGAAGAAAGATCTTCCAACGAGAAGAGGTTCTGGTCAGGGTTCTACGACAATAAGAAAGAGATCTTCATGGAAGGCTGGGAGAAATTGCTGCCAACGAAAGAAAATTGAGAGCAGATCTGTGCACTGTTGGGAAAAAAAAATAAATCCTGTATATGAGAAACTTTCTACCTGTGTGATAGAGAGGGAGAGGAGAGGAAGGCAGGGTGTGCGACTACTATAGTGCAATAGCTAGTGTAGCAGGAGAAGACCTACAAGTGCTGCTGGCTGCGGTGGGTACGAATCTGCTACACAAAAGTCCATTAGAGCCCTAGGCTTTCATACCATAACTTTAGCACTGTAAACAAGAGATAACAAGCCTATATATAGAGAATAAAATTAATAACCCTAAGATTGGGATTAATGAAAATACTAAACTACCCATATAATAAAACAAAAATTCATCTCATAAGCTGTCTATCTCTGTGCATCAAAGTTCAAATTTTAAAAACTATTGAAGAAGCTAATTCAAGCATAATTACTTCTCACAATATAGGATGGAAAGTGACTTAGAGAATTTAGAATGATCCAAAGGTGGTTAATCTCATTATTTGACCTTTGGAATGGTATTAATTGTTGGATTTTTGGCTCAATTCACTATTGGTAAGTCCACATCGATAGAAACTTATTTTACAAGGATTCTTACTTGTTTAGAAGTTTGGAGAAATTGAAACTTCTTAATAAAAAAGAATTGGGATTCTTACTTGTTTAGAAGTTTGGAGAAATTGAAATTTCTTGTTCAACAAGAATTGGGATTCTTACTAAATTAGAAGTTTGGAGAAATTGTCGTTCAACAAGAATTGTTCTCCTATATCTATATATATCAAGCCTATAGCAGTTGTGTGTGTGTGTGTGTGAGGGAGCACCAGTTGTGATAGAGAGTCATACGTTGGGGGCACCCGAGAGGGGCCCCAAGCGGTCCCTAAAGAAGATGTCTTTTGGGGTGCTTCACTTCACCTCCACCATGGGATGCCAATTGGATTTGGAGAGCTCGGTTTGATTTGAAGACCTCGATCAGTTTGATTCGTTGGAGAGCTCATTGGCATTGAGAGGGTTCAACCCTCAGTTAGCATTGGTGAGGGCTCATCCGCTCAGTTCTTTGTGGTGTAAAAACCACTTGGTGAGTTGTGAGAGATTTGGGTGTAACATGGGATTTGGGTTGTGAGGATTATTTCCTTTTATTTTGTAATTCCTGTTTTGATTATTAGTGGATTGATCTCTCCCTCTCCCATTGATGTAGACATCTTGCAGAACCACGTAAATCTTAGTGTCTTTCTCATAGTTCGATTAGTTGTTTTGATGTTTGTTTGGGATTGTTCCGATCTACCATCACATAACCACATAGCTTCCACACAACAAGTGGTATCAGAGCACGGCATTAATTTCATGGAAAATTAATTTGAATAATTTTATTAATGAAAAGCCAGGTTAATCCATTGATCTATCTTAATCTTGTTCAGTCAATCACATTGATAAAAGTTATATTTGGTATCTCTATGTCAATGGATTAATCGGTTTGATAATTTGATCAAATCCAAAAGTAAACAGAGAGTTGTCTTTGTTTGACATGCTAATCAATCGATTGATCAACTTCGATCAATCAGTCAGTTAGCTACAAAGTTCTCACTATTTGCAGTATATTAATGATAGATCGATCCCCCTAGTTTATCAATTGAAATGTAAGATTTAAGTTTTCTTATTTAAATTGATTTCCTTTTGTGCTCAAACTCTTTCCTACTAAATTTAGGGTTTTCTATAGGATATTTAAGGACTATATCTAAGGATTATTATAACCACAAAATCTCCATCCCTCTTGAACTTTTTGAGATATATCTTTTAGAGAGTTTTTTTCCTAGAAGATAGGAAACTAGGGTTTTATGAAATAATATTGAGTTTGTTCTAGACCTAGAAGCCATGTACCTCTCAATCTCAACAAAAAGATTGAAAGGTGGGAGAATTCTACATAGGGAAAAAGAGGGCCTTACAGAGTTCATGTTTGATGATCGAGAGTTGACACCAATGGGATTTTGGCTGTTGCAAATAATGGGACTTGATTCATAATCATGAGGCTGGTTTAACTACCACATGTACAGATTCTGGGTGTGAATCAAAAGCCAGAGTGTTCTGTCTGTATCTTATGGGCTCGTTCCCTCGCAGTGCATCAATTATCAGGACAAGATTCTCTAATTTTCCTTAGCTCGGTTCCCATGTAAAAATCGTGACAAATAATATATATAATCCACGTTGCACCCAATTGAGTTTAGGATTACCTAATTGCGGAAACAGTATAAGTAATCCTACGCTTCTTGTTACTAGCACACACACGTCCACGTAGTCTATGTACACTAAGAATACAAATTTAGACTCTGCGTACGCCTATGAACTCGTCTACAGTTGAAGGAGTGGCTACTAGAGTTCCCCATTTAATCTTTACATCTCCAAATCCAAGAGCTTTGGTGATGGCTCTATGTGTGTGTGTGTGTGTGTGTGTGTGAGAGAGAGAGAGAGAGAGGGACTAACAAATGTTTCAGGATGATAATAATTAATATTTGGGAATTGGGATCATAAGAGTTATTTATAGAATCACATCCTAATTAGAGTTAGACTAGGATTATGACTCATATTCTCATCCACTTAAGAGATATAGGTCATCTTAAAATCCACTTAAGAGATATAGGTCATCTTAAAATCTTCAATTAGGATGGAAACTCACATCCTGATCTATTTAGCAGATATGAGTCATCTAAAACTATCAAATCCTTATCAGATTATCTACCACCCAAGTGAGCAGATATTGGTTCGGGTACAAACCCAACCCATTAGTTATTAACAAAATCTATTATGTTGATTGATTGCCTGTATTGATATTTGTCATACAACCCCCCAACTTACACTTTGATATACCTTCAAGTATATTTCATGATTGATTCTAGTAATTTATGTTGTGTTTATAATATTATTGTGGTTTGGAATTAATTGACTGCTTGTAGAAAGACTTTTGTTTTGTGATTTGATCAATTTTGGGGCTAAATTAATTGAATTTCTTTAAGTTCTGGAATTAAAGAAAATTTTGATAATATAAATCAGAAAACATGATTTTCTATTATACGCGACAATACCTTCGTGTCGTTTGTTCCATCACCTTTAATTACAAACCATAAATGTCAATAGTTTTAATTAAAGTCAGAAATGCTACATACTTCACAAATATCTTCAAACTTAAGATCTCAATTCTTAGACTTAATCAATTTCCCAAAATCCTATCTCCAGTGGTGCTAAAATATGAAAGATATGTTTATGAATTATACCTAAATGCATCATCGATACAATGATAAGGTGCCCCTTCTCGCCAACTATTGTGCAATGAAATTGACGAGATAAATACGATTTAAACCTCTAGGATAATTATTTGTAATTCCATTCCTTTTTCTTCTTTTGTAGGAGAGTAAAAGATTATCCAAAAGGTATGGAATATTATAAGATGACATTAGGTAGGGAAGCGGAAAAAAAAAATGTCATGAGAAGTAATATATATATATATATATATATATATATATAGAGAGAGAGAGAGAGA
>JAESVK010000591.1:219985-255923 GCA_017140935.1 Hamamelis virginiana | reverse complement strand
CAAGTGGTTTGGGTCTTGCTCATCATGGCTCTTGAGGTATGGATTGGAATATTAGAGATTGAAAGAAACCGATCTATCAGCTAATGGCCATCTATTATTCCATGCTTTTGAATCTTTCTAGAAAACTAAAACATCATATTTAAATTTGAATTCATGGCACATGAAATAGCTCCTTTGCTCAAGCTTGCACATGGAGAATTTTTTTGTTATGCTCTTTAAACCAAGCATCAAATATGATTCCGATGCACTACCAAATCGAACCCTCTAATCTCTCCATTCAATGTAGCTTGCAAAAACAATTTGACAAGAGAATTAATAGAGCTTGATTAAAACATGATTAGATAGTTTGAACTTTGGGGTGGGAAGCAAGCAACAAATGGATTGTGGAGATCCTTGGTATCATTTTGTCTTGTCAATTTTAAATCATCATTACAAATAAATGCCAGCTCTACTATTTAGAGAGCTAATAGTTATTTGTTGTCAGAAATGATGGGCATGCATGAGGCGCGCGCGCGCCACGAGAGAGCGAGAGAGAGTATGTGGTAGAGATAGACTGTTAGAAAGAGGGGGAAAGGATGTAAGGAAGGGAAAAATAATCAGTGAACAATAAGAGTTTTTTGTTTAGTTTTGAAGTAAAGGGAGTATTGTGTATTTGAGTGCATAATACATAGAAGTTTTCTGTAATTTACTCTAAAATTAAACTTAACTCATAAACTGATAAACAAATTAAATGCAAATTACTTGTGAGGTAATGGGCTCAAAAGTTTGGTTAGAGAATTTCAAAAGGGTCCATTGAAAGTATAATGCTATGTTTGGTAGAGGGGGGGAGTGGAGGGAAGGGGAAGGGAGGGTTGTGTTTGGTATGGAGGGAGGGGAGGGAGGAAGGAAGAATAAAGGGAAGAAAAATGCACTTTTTGCACTTTTTCGCACCCTCCCATTTTTGAGTGGATGAGTGGGAGGAAGGTAAGGGGGAGGGGGAAAAAGGGATGAAATCTCAATAATGCCCTTCTACTTTTCTTATGTATTCCATTCTTCCCCTCCTCTTTAGTACCAAACAAACAGGAAGGAAGGAAGCCACTTTTCCATCTATCCCACATCCACCAAACACACAAAAGGAAAGTGGATCTCCCTTCCCCCGAGGATGGAAAGTCCATCCTCCTACTTTCCTTCCTTCTACTTTTCCATCCTCCCTACCAAACGGAGCATATGAGACCTACGAAAAGACTCCATATTTCAATAGCTCCGCTAAAAAAATAATCGTAACGATGTATCTACATAATCTATTATATTTTTTTGTAGCAATCATCTCATCTAACATGTGGAGAATTTGAAAAATAATTAAGACATTGTGAATCATGCTTACACAATGGAAAAGAAAGACCGGTAAAGGAAGTTGACAAATATTTTCCGATCCTATAAATTGGCTTGTATCAATATTTTAAAAAAAAAAATTGAAAACATTTAAACCGTATGAGAAGATGTGTTTTTTCATTGCTACCTTTTTTTCCCCCAAGGTCAGAAGATGTAAGATGATGAGACAACTTCTTCTAAAATTGGAAACTCTTTTCACAAGCATATTGAACATGATTTTTCTAAACTCATTTTAATTATTGGACACACTAGGTGACATGGGACTCCTTGAAAAATGTAGCTTATGCACAAAAGAAAAAAAGCAAGTCCTTTATAGTTTAGCCGACAATACCTACTTATAAACTTAGTAGAGTATCATACCTGGAAAGAAGGTTGTGTTCTGACGCTTCTGTGCCCAAGAAAAGCTGCACAGACCAAAATTATGAATCATAGAATGACTAATAGAAAATAAATCATAATTTGAGAATACCATAATTTGCTATGCGAGTACTTAACAAAAATGCAATAAAACTTTGCACACTACGAAATAGTGTATTATATTCGTATCCTATGTGAATATCTAGCATATATGCATGATTTTTAATCAGAATGCCCTTAATAATCAATTCACTTTATTTCCTATTTATATGCAAGGTAGCCCCACACTATCATAGTATTGAATACCCTTCTTGTCTTCCACAATTTTTTTTCCCAAAGAAGATATTTTATTGATGAAAGAGAAAATTTAGGATGGACAACAATTAAGAAAGGCAACTAGTTAGTTTGTAGATTAGATTGTTAAAGGGTTTAAGTTTCTCCAAAATACATACGATTAACTTTATATATATATATATATATATATAGTAATTTTCTAATGAGGACTTCTTTTACACTAAGCGACTTGCTCAATCAGCAAATCCATCAATCCCCAGACAAAGTGCATCAAACGGCCATTCTTCATTGCACAGAAAGCACTTCCCGACAGCCCTCTGTATTTTGTCAGCTACGCACGTGGTGTGGGTAATGATCCAACCGCAAATGTGAGGGGTTGTGGCTAGCCCCATTTTCACTTTTTAGAGTAGACAAATACACCAGCCGCTTAACTATCTATTAGTGGCTGCCCAATTTGGAACCAACGCAAATGTGATAACCAGTGGCTGGCCCATTTTTTAAAAAAATCAATTTTTTTAAACCATCATTTTTTTCCCACAACGTGTCATTTGTGAGAATACTCATATTCATTACAAATATAATAACTCACCAACCGCTGAAGTATCTATCAATGGCTGCCACTTTGGAATCAACCGCAAATGTGATAACCGATGGCTGGCCCCATTTTTTTAAACCAGCATTTTAGGGTTTAGGGTTTAGGTTTTAGGTTTTAGGATTTAGGGTTTAGAGTTATTATTTGTAATGAATATGGGTATTCTAACAAATGACACGTGGTGGGAAAAAAATGCTAGTTTAAAATAATTGATTTTAAAAAAAATGGGCCAGCCACTGGTTATCGATATATTTGTGATTGGTTCCAAATTGGGCAGCCACTAATAGATAGTTAAGCGGCTGGTTTATTTGTCTATTCTAAAAAGTGAAAATGGGGCCAGCCACTAATAGAAGGGTTGCAGCAGCCGGTGTATTTATCTATTCTAAAAAGTGAAAATGGGGCCAGCCACTAATAGATCGTTAAGCGGCTGGTGCATTTGTCTATTCTAAAAAGTGAAAATGGGCCAGCCACAATCCCACACATTTGCGGTTGGATCATTACCCACACCACGCGCGTAGCTGACAAAGCACAGAGGGCTATCGGGGAGTGTTTTCCGTGCGATGAAGAATGGCCGTTTGATGCACTTTGTCTGGGGATTGATGGATTCGCTCAATGAGCGAGTCGCTCACTGTAACCGGCCTTTATATATATATATATAAAGGTTAATTACACTTAATGTCTCAAACTTTGGGGATAATTTCAATTCAATACTTAAACTTTTAATCAGGTCAATTAAGGACAAATTTTTTAAAACATGTTTCAATGTAGGACAAAATGTCAAGGCATTACTTAAACTAACAAAATCGCCAGGTGGACGTTGACGTGGCAAGTCAATGCTACTGTGGCGCTGACGTGGCATGTCAGTATTCATCATGTTGACTTGCCACGTCATTGTCCACGTGGCGGTTCTGTTAGTTTAAGTAATGGTCGTGACATTTTGTCCTACACTGAAACATGTTTTAAAAAAATTGTCTTTAATTAACCCAATTAAAAGTTTAAGCCCTGGATTGAAATTATCCCGAAAGTTCAAGGTACTAAAGTATAATTAACCTTATATATTATTATGGTTATTGGTTATTATGGGTATCTTTGTAATTTAACATATTTTCTCTACTATAAATAAAGTGGATGACCTAAACTTTAGGCATCTAATTTTCCAATCTAATCATTCTCTTTAATTTATATTTCTTCTTGGTATCAGAGCCAAACCCTGACCCTAAGTCTAAACTCACCATTAACAAAAAGGAAAAATAACTCCATGATTGACTGAACACCCACACCAGATCCAACCCCAACCGTCCACTATACACCTTATCACACCGTAGCAGCCCCTTCTCACAAACGAGAGCACGACCATTTCTCATGCACGACAGTAGCATTGTGAGAAGCAGTACCGGCCCTGACGATTATGGCTACCAGCTACTAAGACTCCGGCTCACCACTAGGGACCACCAGCGAGTTAGCTCCGACGTCCGGCAATCTTCGATGATGGTTTCGGTCCTCTTTTTTCTTTGCCTACAATAATTTTTTTCTACCTTTTGGGTCATTTCCTCTCTCCCATCTCAATAACGACTCATATAAGGTATTTGGCTTGTCTACACCTCATCTATCTCTTTATTGGTGTGATTTTAAGTTACTTGAAGGCTGTACTGTTCTCTCCCATCTCTGTCCAGTGAGATGTTTCCTTTATTTATTTTTATTTTTTGTCACATTTAAGCCATATTTTAGTGGTTCTTTGCCTAATCTCTTTGGTGGACGTGCTTACCCACCCAATTTCTCTTATTTTTGTGAATTTACTTCTCTTTTGGACCAATGGCATCCTTTGAACCAGCTACAGCATCTGCAGTTGATTTAATGTCTAATAGTGGGGCTCATGCTAAGCGGATTACTTGTAACAAATTAGATGGCAATAATTTCCTTCCTAGTCTCGCTCAGTAAAATTATATTTGGACAGTCGTGGTAAACTTGGCATCTTGATTGGTTCCAAACCTAAACCTGATCCCAAAGAGGCTACTTTTCCACAATGGGAAATTGATAATTATACAGTGTTAGGTTGGCTTTTTAATTCTATGGAGCCCCAAATTAATAAGATGTTTATGTATCATGATACCATTGTTGATTTGTGGACTGCTCTCACTAAGATTTATGCCCATCCTCATAATGATACTCGAATTTATCAGCCTTATTGGGATATTTTCGTGCTACTCAAGATAACAAAACGGTTGCTGTATACTTTGGTTATCTTCAGACTAGATGGGACGAATTAAGTCACTATGAGCCTCTTTCTGAACTTCTTTCTGCTACTGGCTCTGATCACAATGCCTTGGCTACTCAGTCTAGATTTCATCCCACTCGGGGTCATGGTGGTTTAGATCGTGGCCGTAGTCGAGGTCGTGAGCGAAACAACTTACTCTGCACTCATTGTGATGGAACCAATCATGATGTTCTACTTGTTTTCGCTTACTTGGCTTTCCTCCCCGCCAGTCTTCGAGTGCCCATACTGTTACTATTGAGCCTCCTCAAGCCCCTTTGGAGACTACACCGAGTTTTGACTTGAGTCAGTTGCGAGCAGAGATTGATACCTTGGTTAATGAGCGTTTGGCTGCTTATTCATCCCCTGCTTCTCCTCCCTGCCAGATTCAACCGATCAGGCTAAGCTGGTCACCCATCTTCCTCATGGGACTACTCAAGATCATTCCATAGGTACACCATTTGCTTTTTCAATATAGTCACCCATTTCAATGCCTTCTTGGGTTATTGATTCTGGTGCTTCTAACCATACGACTGGTGAGTCTTCTTTATTTTCTACATCAATGAGTCCTCTTTTTCCTAGTTCAGTTCGTCTTACTGATGGTTCTCCTACTCCTATTACTAGTACTAGTTCTATTTCTCTATCTTCTCACATACTCCCTTTCTTCTGTTCTTTATATTCCCAAACTTACTACTAATTTACTTTCTATTAGTCGTCTTACTAAATCCCTCAACTATTCCATAACTTTTTTTCCCACTTCTTGTGTCTTTCAAGACCTAACTTCGAGGAAGATTTTTGGCAAGGAATATGAGCAAAATGGACTTTACATTTTTGGCGAGAAGAAATCAGCTCTCTCATTCGATTCTTTTTTTATTTTTTATTTTTTTATTACATTCTTTAGATAAACATATTTTTAATTCCGATACATTGTCTTTGTGGCATGAACGCTTAGGTCATGTCAATTTTCAGTATTTATGTTTGTTATTCCCTGAATTTCAAACAACTTGCAATAAAACTCATTTTCATTGTGTTACTTGTGAGTTATCTAAACGCACTTCCTATATTTCTCATATGAATCAGAGTCCAGGTTTGTTTGGTCTTGTTCATATTGATGTTTGGGGTCCTTCACTTGTCACTTCTTTTTATGGATACAGATATTATATCACTTTTATTGATGACTATTCACAGTGTATTTGGATTCATCTCTTGAAGTCTCGCACTGAGGTTTTACCTATCTTTACTAGTTTTGTTAAAATGGTTCAGACTCTATTTAATATTACTACCAAAGTCATTTGGTATGATAAAGGGGGGAGTATGTTTCAGTTCCTTTTCAATAGTACTTGCAACAAATGGGTTTGTTACCGTAACTCACTTGTTCGTACACCCCTACATAAAATGGTGTTGCTAAATGTCAAAATAGGCAACTTGTGAATGTTACTCGGTGTTTATTTCAGGGGATGAATGTACCTAAACGCTTTTGGAGTATGGATGTTCTCATTGCTAACTATCTTATCAATCGTATGCCTACCGGCTCTCTTCATGGCCAAATTCCCTTGAGTCTCATCAAACCCAATGTGCCCCTATTTCCTATTGTGCCTCGCATTTTCGGGTGCACTTGTTTTGTTCAGGACCAATGTCCTAGTCGTACTAAGCTCGATGATAAATCGATTCAGTGCCTTTTATTAGGTTATTCTTCTCCATCCTCTAATCTGATCCCTATTCCACACTTTTCTCCATTCGTATCTTTTGTTCCTCATATTGTTCCTCATGTTGTTCCCTTTTCTCCACATTGAGAGTTGTTGACGTATTCTCGTCGATCACGGCCGTCAACAAGATTATTGAACATGATATATATTTTAATAAATATATCTTTAAATTGATATCGATATTTTCGATACAATCGATCTATCTGTCGATATATCTATGTTTTAGGACCATCGATATATCTCTCGAGACTGAGATTTAATTCCTTGGTCGATACCTTCTGCGGAATTAGGTATGCCATCTTCTTCTGGCTCTGACTTACCTATTGCTCTCCGCAAAGGTACTAGGAGTTGTGTGACTGCTCATCCTATTGCCCATTTTTAATCTTATATTGGTCCTTCTCCTAGTTATCATAGTTTTATTGCCTCTACTTCTTCTATCACCATCCCTAGGACATTGACTGAGGCTTTGAGGGATCCAACTTGGTCCGCTACTATTCAAACAGAGATGACAGCTTTACAGATAAATGAAACTTGGGAAATTATTGATATTCCTTTGGGAAAAAATCCTGTTGGTTGTAAATGGGTATTTACTGTTAAGTATAAAGCTCGATTGGTGGCAAAAAAATTTACTAAGACTCCAGGATTGGATTTTACAACTACATTTGCTCTTGTTGCCAAACTCACCACAGTTCACTTTCTTATTTCTCTAGCAACCCGCATCACTAGCCTCTTTTTCAAATAAATGTTCGTAATGCTTTTCTTCATGGTCAGCTTACTGAGGAGGTTTATATGGATCTTCCTCCTGGTTTTCAATTTGAAGGGGAGCTTTCTGGAAGGTTGTCGTCTTCTCAAATCGATATATGGTCTAAAACAATCTACCAAAGCTTCATTTCAACATTTCAATGTAGTGGTTATTGGTTTGGGATTTTCCCAATGCCATTTAGATCATACTTGTTTCATTCATCGAAGTCAGGTGGGTCTTTGCACTATTGTTCTGGTGTATGTGGATGATATTATCATTACAAGGAATGATGAGTTTTTTTATTACTAAGGTGAAATTGGATCTTGGACTAGCCTTTGATCTTGAGGACTTAGGCAAACTCCGCTACTCTCTTGGGATTGAGGTTGCTCGTTCTCGAAAAGGAATTTCTCTATCCCAATGCAAGTATGCCCTAGATCTATTACAGGATACAGGAATGCTTGAGTGTCGTCCAGCTTAGTCACCTATGGATCCTAATCATAAGTTGCATGTTGATATATGGGTTTTACTTCCTGATCTGTCTGTCTATAAGCATTTAGTGGGGTGCCTAATATATCTCACCAATACGAGGCCGGATTTGACTTATGCAGTTGGTGTTGTTAGTCAGTTCATGCATTGTCCTCGTATTCCTCACTTAGATGTTGTGTATCGGATTCTTCGGTTTATTAAGCCGTGTCCTGGATTGGGTTTATTCTATACTGATGGTGGCAGTTCTCTCATGTTTTACGTATGCTGATTATGCTTGGTTCACAGATCGACGTTCCACCTCTGGCTATTGTGCCTTTTACAGGAACAATTTAGTTACCTGGAAGAGTAAGAAGCAAACTGTCATCTCCCGTTCCTCTGCTGAATCTAAGTACAGAGCAATAGCTCATGGTTCATGTAAGATTTTATGGCTCCACTCCTTTCTTACTGAACTTGGCTTTCCTCCATCTGATCTTACTTATCTTCACTGTGATAATCAAGCGGCTATCAAGATTGCTTCTGATTCAGTCCTTCATGAACAGACAAAGTACATTGAAGTAGATATTCATTTTATTCGTGAGAAGATTAGGAGTGGAACCATCTCTTCTGTAGAAGTTCGTTCTTCTGGTCAACTAACTAATTTCTTTGCAAAACATGTCGGGCCTACTTTGTTGAAGACTAGTGTGTTCAAGTTGCGCTTGATTAACGTCTTTGCTCCAGCTTGAGGGGGAGTATATATATACATATATGTATATATATTATGGTTATTGGTTATTATGGGTATCTTTGTAACTTGACATATTTTTTTCTCTGTTATAACCTAAACATTAGGCATCTAATTTTCCTCTAATTATTCTATTTAATTTATATTTCTTCTTGGCATCGATCAACATTAAACATGAAAACTTATCTGTAGGATCTATAAAACAATCATCACTATAATGAGGATTATTAGTTGAAGATAGCTCTAAGCATGATTAGAATGTGGAAAATGTAGGATTCGGATTTAGTAGGGCTCTTTAAATGATTTTATGTGTGTTTTGTGTCATAGCTCCAATACAGTGTTAATAATAATAATAATAGAGAGAGAGAGAGAGAGAGAGAGGAATATAGAAACATAGGCAATCAAACTTTGGGTTTCCTAAGAAAATCTAACTTTGGAAGAAGGCAAACACGCCCTCCAAGAAAAAGGTCTGATGCAGCAATTGTTTTACTAAATATAGTTCTCCAGTCAAAAGAGAGAATTACCACTTTTTAATTGACAAACCACCCTAATAACAATGACTTTTAGGGATGCACAAAAAAGGATGCAAGCCTTTTACATTTGGGTTTGTTAGTATACTAATTGATCGATCAGTTTGGAGCTTCAATCAATTAATTAGTTCGCTACAAGTTCTCTCTTGTTTTTGGTTTAACAGAGTAAGGAGTAAGAGTGATCTCTTTTTCTTTTCTTTTTTTTTGGGTGCAATCTAAGAGTGATCCTTTATTTTCTATTTTATATGGCTTTACAATACGAGAGTGGTACAATCACTACACAAACATACCTAATGGAGGTAACTACTATTTGTTTTTTTTTTTTTTTTTTTTTAAGCAACAAAATTTTATTAAGAAAATGAGAGGACAAGATGTCCTACAAGAAAAGAAGATATACAAAAAGAGAAGAAGAGAAAAAAGACCAAAAGGAGACTGACTATATTACCAACCACTACTTACACGCCGCCACCCAATTACTCAATACTATGAACAAAGAAATACCCCTAAACTCCTTAGTCACTGGAGCCTAAAAAGAACTCAAAAAACAAACCCACTCCCACAAACCGTCAACACTATTAAAATGATCTTAAAACATGCGAGCATTCCTTTCAAGCCAAAGAACCCAAAAAATAGCCAAAACAACACCACCTCCATAAAACAATAGCCCTCTCAGAACCCCCAAAAATACGGAACTCAATTTTCAACAAAGCTATAGAAGATCTTGGAGCCACCCGACAAAAATCCAAAGACTTGAACAACATTTGCCAAAGAGCCAGAGCCAAGGAGCAATGTAAAAATAAGTGATCAATGCTCTCACTATCATCCCTACTGAGAACACACCAATGGGGAGATAAAAACATAGTAGGATACCTTTTTTGGAGCACCTCATTATTATAAGAAGGAAAGCATGAGAGCATTCCTAAAGTCTTTAGATGAAGGAGTTTGGTTGACCCATGAAAATGGTAGGATTGCTCCAAACTGTTACTATAGAATGCAAGACTACTAATAAACTTACAACCACCTAGGTTAAGACTAGACTAGAACAGTCTTGTTGGAATTGGAAAGAGACTAATTCCATATTCACTGTTGTGTCCTTTGATAAGCTCCACAGGATAACGGTAAGTGAAACCTCCAAAGAAGCTTAGGATATCCTGTAATTTACACATGAAGGAACTAGCACTGTAAAGATATGTAAACTCCAACATCTCAGTACAAAGTTTGAGAACACTAAGGGTCCATTTGGTTGCCTGTAATCTGCAATGTAATATGTAATCACATTACATTACATTGCAAAATCCTATTTGGCCATGCCAAAAGCCCCGTAATGTGGATTAATGGTTCTAATTGGAATACCCAAAGTGATGTAATGTGAATGCAGATTTGAATGTGGTATTGTTGAAGTGATTGCGGGTAATAGGTTTAATGAAAATTAATAATGTCCAGCGTGCCCTTTACCAGGAAGAAGGAGGAGGAGGAGGAGGAGGGCAGCGACGGTGAGAAGGAGTAGGGTTGAAGCGAAGCGCAGTGTGTGGCGGCGGCAGTGAGAAGGAGGCAGTGAAGCGGAAATGGCGAATCGATTTGCTGTAACCAGATTTGCAAAAAAATAAATAAATAAAATAAATAAAATAAATAAAATAAAAAATTATTAGCAATCGATTTGCTGAGACAATGGACGTTTGGGGAGAAGAGAGAGTAAACAGGAGAGGAAATGATGGGTTGTGCCGAGATGTGGAGGTTGAGTTTGTGGGAATGATTGGTTGTTGCTAAAGGTTCGTGGGTATGGTATTTTTTTTTTGGGCTGGGGTTTGATTATAGTGTTTGCTGGAAGGATTGGGAGGGCTTTGAAGAGGTGGCGGACATCGGCTGCTGCCGCCGCCGTTGCCGCTGAAGCACAGCCGCCGCGCTTTCTTCTTCTTGCTTCTCCGTCTTCTTCTTCACGGCATGAGTCGTCTTCTTCACGGCGTCAAGAAGACTGGATGCTCTGCAACAATGTGGCTGATGTGTGAACAAAGGCTGATGTGGCATTTGCCACAACAGATGGTTTTACTTTCGAGGTTTATACCAATAAGACATGGTATAAACATTGGCCTTGATTTCATCAAAGATATACTCATATCCAAAGCAATTTCTTCACTCACACCTCTTCAATTGCCCAAAATCGAGAAATATTTGAAAATTCCAGTTGTGGGTAATGTTCATATTGTCCTATCAAATTTAATTTCACAAATTGACTTGGATCGAACCACAAATTTAATTTCACAAAATTGACCGTTGGATTAGATGTTCATCCTCTCTATGTCATGCCTATAAAAAAATCACAGTGATCCGACTGTTGATTTTTGAAAAAATTATTGTTAAATAAATGGTGATATTTTGAAAAACAAATCCATGATGAGGGTATTATGATATAATGTTAAGAATTGAGAATTACATTACATACCTATCCAAACACTAGCCCTGTAATTGTGTGGGTATATGATTCCACATTCCCAACACATCCAAACATGTGGAGGGTAATCACATTACACATTCCCATTCCCAAGTAATGTGATTCACCCGTAATCACATTACATTACATTCCATTACGGGCAACCAAACGGTACCTAAATGGAGGAAAAGAGCCTTAGTGTGTCCTATGCGAAACTGAGTGACAACGTCAACCCATGTTTTGACATAGGAGAGAAAGTCCCAAACTCCAAGGTAGTTAGAAAAGTTTTGAGGTCTCCACTTGAGAGATTCAACCTAAAGTGACTACCATTAAACAGAACAAAGATGCAAAAGCTCTAAAAATAGAAAAGTTGGTAGGATTTATTCAAACCTACTAATTGTCACTTGGACCCCAAGAAGAACAAGAGCATAGCTTCAGGATCTTCTAAGATGGAAACCGAAAAGTCTAATGAAGACATTGATTTTAGTGAAAAGTGTAATGCATCGTAATTATATTTTATTAATAAGGGTAGCTTAGTCTTTAGTATGGGTAGTTTAGTAGTTTCCAAATATTATATTTTAGTAGTTTCCTAATATTAGTGTTATTAAACTTATAAATATAGGCTTATTTCTCTAATTTTTCAGATGCTAATAAGAATTCACTATTTTTTTTTCAAAAGTTTCATGGTATCAGAGCTTAGTGCTCTCAAGGACTTTTGAATAGCATATTCGTACCCACCATAGCTAGCAGTTCGCACCACAACTAGCAGCACTTGTTGGTCTCGGCTTGAGTTCACCATAACCTACGAGGATCCTCTGGTTCGATGTGCATGGAAGAGGGCAAAACTGTGCTTGTATGGTATTGTTGATGCATGATTGCTAGTTTGGCAGGTTGAGTGCTATGTGCTTGGTTTCTTGGATGTGTGGGCTATGCATTGGTGTGCTAAGGGTGATTCACTGATTTAGAGAAATCTCAATTGAATTACAACACTCGACACTAGTGATGATCAAATTCAAAAAGATCACAGCACTAAAATTGATCAAATCTGATAAGTTGCTGCTCAAAAATTCGAGTACAACTAAAAATCTGAACCATTGTCCAGCAGGGATCGGACATCAAGTAAGAATCGAACACTGTTTGGCTGTTCTTGAAACTTCTAATTTAGTAAAATTAATAAGATGGCTGAATCTAAAGTGCTGAAAAATAGATCTATATTCTAGTGTTTTGAAGAAGAGAAATATCAAGGATTTGACGCTGGAATGATCAAAATCAATGGGAAATTGGATCAGAAACTGAACCTCTGACACAAAATGATGTCAATCAAACTCAAATTCAACCAAGAGTCGAGAGAAATTGATCTAATATTGAAGATGACAGGCTGGAATTACAAAGTACAGCAAGAACAGAGGCTCAAGTTAAATGCTTCCAAGAGGACTAAGATTGATAAATCCATTGCCAAACCTAAGTTAAATGTTGATGTTCGAAGAAAGAAGCGTCTTTCCAAGGCAAGAGACCTTGCATGGGTGGTGTTGAGTTAAGAAAATCAACCAGCTTTGTCATGAGTACTTCCCACCTCATTTTACATCTTTAAAACTTGAGGACAAGTTTCTTTTATATTTCATTTACTTGTCAATTTACTCTTTGTAACCAATAACATAGTTAGTCAGAAGCTGTTAGTTACGAGTAGTAAGCTTGTTAGCCAGTTAGATTTTCTATAAATAGGGCCTGTTAGAGTTGCTAGAGTTAGTTTTATGATATTTTCACTTGAAATCATAATTGCATCTAGGGATATAGAGCTTTCTTGCTCTTTCTAGGCTCCCAAACAGCCTTGCTACTCTTGTAATCTCAGATCTCCATCTCTTGAATAAAGATTTTCTTGACTTATATGCATCTAGGATGAATATTGCTGCATTGAAATGTATCAAGTCCTCCAGGTTTCACTACCGGTTGATATCTTTCACTGCACCTTCATAAAATTTCCCTTCTACAGTGGGCAAACATTTCTGCATCCTTATTGGATCTACCAGCAGTTGGAAATGGAATTAGTTCAATCAGTTCACAAGCTTAATTCCAAGGACAACAATAAATAGGCTCCTCCTAGTATATCTGTCCAAAGAGCTATTATAGGCAAACTCTGACATTAGAAGAATCTGGTCCCACGAGGATACGTGGTCATCTACTATGCATCTCAACATATTTCCCAAACTTCTATATACTACTTCAGTTTACTTGTCGATCTATGGATGATAAGCAGCTTAGTACTGAAGTTAGCGTCAAACTATTTCATAGGGTCTTCCAAAAGTAACTCATAAATTTTACATCCCTATTGGAAACAAGAACTCATCAATTTCACGTATCTATCGTAAGGAATCATTTTTTGGGCAGACCACATGGCCAAACTGCCTCCTCCTAAAATAGCCTGGCCACTTGCACAGCAGCATACAACTTGTTAAGTGGGATGAAATGGACCATTTCAGAGAATCGATTAATAACCACATAAATAAATTCATGGCCTCTTATGGTTTTTGGCAATCTAAGGACAAATCCATACTTCAGTCTGGCCAAAATTTATGTGCTATTTTGCTTTCTTACCTTGACTTAGCAATTATGCATGACACCTTTGTATGATCTGGTTTTTGCAACTTCTAGTTTCAAGCCAGGTAATAAAACCTATCTTCCACCAGTACAGTGATTTTATCCCTCCCAAAGAGACCTAGACCACTAGCATTCGTCACCCATACTGTATGCTCCCAAGAGTTGGGTAGACATAATAAAATTCCCTTAAAGAAACCATCTAGCATACAGAACTTTGGATGGTTAATTTTCCCCCTGCTAAGATATTTGCATATCTCGGACCAAAAAAAACTGCTGGGACAAAATCTTACTTAATTTGCTCAAACCTCATAGCATCAACCATTAAAACAAGTGAATTGCTCCTTCGGTTTAGTCCATCAGCCACCTTATTCTAAACTCCCACATAATGTTTGGTAACAGAGGTTAGGGCTTGCAAGGTTATTAAGAAGGTTGGACTGGATGCATGTATGCTAGAGATGCTCATGGGTTACAAAATCAGTTCCAACTTCAATGTGACTGACCTATATGAAAACATATCAGTCCCATTAGTCACATCTTTAATGTGGCTGAACCAAATGCATGCTTAACCTATTTAAGTCAGCTCATCAAAGAATCTGAATACATTTTTCTTTTCTTTTCTGGACAGAAAGAATCTGAATACACTGATATCTCCAAATTTAGATTCTAACACTATTCAAAACTTTTTACATGATAATGCCAACAAGAGAGATCTTACAACACATTGTAAGTTGTGAACACCTACCATGAAGAATATTACATTGTAGCTATCATTTGATGTTGTGGATACCTACTATGATTGACTTTGTTAATGGATTCCACTATCACAAAAAATAAAATAAAAGTAAGCTAAAGAAATCAAGAGGACACTTACATTGCACCTCCACAAGCTGGACCAACTGTTTTGAATAGGGACACAATAGTCATACAAATGCCATTAGCAGCTCCCCTTTGGTGCTGGTCCTGTTGTTACAGTTTTAAGTCAAACCAAAATAATAAACTTTTAATGGATCAAAAAACAATTTTCTCACATAACCAGGAAAGGGTAATTGAAAAATGAAACTAAGTAAAATGAGGAGGAGAAAAATACCACAGCTTTATTTTGTAGAATGAACAGGCTGGTTATAATGAACTCCTAATTACATTGAAAAATAGAAGATAAAAGCCATATTAATAAAGGAGATAAAAACCACAATTTCGTGATATGTAGCCAAACCAAGCATTTAAAGAAAATGATGTACCAGTAAGATAAACATTAGACCAGTAAAGCCACACTTTCTGGATGTCTGGCCAAATCAGTGATTTAAAGAAAACGCATTTCAAAGAATGATAGACAGATCAATTTATTTATTTCCCAGACAACATAAATGCTAAGTTCGTGAATAAATGCATAATTCACCCATATGGGCATTAGGATCATTTGTGGATGTCTGTTTACAAGCACATTCACTTTAACGACATGAACCTGTCCAAAACCTAGTTCCTCAGCCGTCCAGCTCTTGACTTGCATGGAATAAGGTCTTCTCTCAATAAATATTCCTTTGCATAACCTATCTATAAGATATTAATTATATATATGCGTGTGTGCGCGAGTGCGAGCGAGATGTATTGTAATATAAATCTATTTTATATAGTTCTTGTATCTAGTTTTTTACAATGTAATCAGAATTCTTTTTCAAGTTTCATGGTATCAGAGCTAGGGTTAGCCACACCTTATCTTTTTCTCTTTTTTCTCTTTCTTTGATTAAACAATCACAGCCATAGCAAACCTCCCCTCTCCTTCTCACAAGATCAGCCGCACAATCACTCCTTGTCGTACATCAAGAACTTGTCTATTACTGCACTCAAACCTCTCATTGGCATTGCAAACCACTATTTCAGACAAAACTCGGACACTCAGCCCTCTTCTTCTACAATTGGACCAAATAGATCTTTTTCTCTCTTATTGGCACTTGTCGACATTTCTTAACATCCAAACAGCCACTGAAATCTCTCTTTCTATCTTGAAAAAGAGAGAACTTTAGGGTTAGAAAGTGAGTGAAGATCGGCGGGGACGAATTCCTGAAATTGCAAATAGCCTCGGAAGATAACAGCATGACTTGCTACCCCTAGCAGAGTTCAGAAAAAACAAACGAAACATTTTCTCAACGCTAGCAGAGTTCATAACAAAGGAAGCAGAACGAAAAACTGAAGCAGAGTTATGGCTTGTAATTTGCATTTCTTCTCTCTCTTAACATTCTGTTTGCACAAAAATTGGCCTTTGGTGTACGCGGGCTGGCGTGCCAGAACTAGATGAGTTCAAAATCAAGCCAATCATTTTGACCTCGGGTACCTCGGGTGCCGATTGATCATAGGAAAGCCAAGAAATCAATTAATATTGATTTTCGACCGATCAATAAGCCACCTAAAAATCAAGGATGGATGAATGTGTAACAGGCGATTGTGAAAGGGTTGGGGTTCTTCCCTTTATCAGGGTTCTTTTTGCCTATGGCGGACCAATAGGACTTTAACAATAAAATTAAAGTGTGTGATGTGAAGAATCAACAACTGAAAAGCAATTAAATCAAATGAAGAGAACGAATTAATTTAATTGGAATTTAAGCTAGCAGGATAATTTAATTTAAAGTAGAGCAGACTAATTAAATTAAAGTAAGCAAGCTATTCTATGGAAATTGCAGTAAATTACCATTGAAAGAAGACTGATTACAGCTAATAAAACTGAAGAACATTTGCTGAAATTGAAATGTTTAGAAGCTAGATAGACTAGGTAAAGAAAATAAACTAGCAGGTAGTTTCTTGGTGACGTTGAGTGGTGGTTTTCTTCATGCCTTCAGTTTGATAATTATAGAGGAAATCCAAGGCTGCTAATCCTCTCTCACGTGCCTTTCTTGCTACTGGTTGTGGACGTTGTGCTCCTAATTACATGTTGCCACATCCCTGAAAAACAGGGGATGGTTGCTGCTGCTTTTGACCTGGTCTAGCAATTGCTTTGCTAGACTTTTCATGAGTTTCTGCTGATCTGGTGCTTGTCCAATGCTAATCTGGTGCTGAACACTTTGCTGATATGTATTTGGATCTCATTTGGGCTTCATTTGGGGTTGCTGTAATTATTGGATTTGCTTCACTGTTGGTCTTCAATTTGATTTCACTGGACCTTTAATCAACTTGCTAGATTACAAATTCCTTGTGGCCCAATAAATAAGCCTACTTGGAATTTGTCCAGCCTATATATATTTGGCCCAACACATGCAAATAGCCATTGAAATACTTCTCATTGTTCCTTCTTGGTTTCATAATATGGCAGAAGGCAAATTACAAGCCATCAACATTAAGATTAAATAAGGATAACTATTTTATTGGTCCAATGGTGTGGAGAATTTTTACTCGAAAAAGCTCGTTGGATGTATGTTATTAGACCGTCTCATCTTTAAACTAAGGGTGCGTTTGGTACGCGGGCTAGGAATCTCAAGCCTGGAAGGATATATGCGTTTGGAAGGCCGGCTTGCCAGTGGGTTTGGGGTTTGATACCCCAACCGTTGTTTGGATAGGTTGTTTTAGGGGGAGAGTTTCCAAGCCGGTGGAGTGAAGAAGCAGGCCATTGGTGGGAATCTGAAGTCTCTTGCAAATGGTGGGTTTGAGGTTTGGCAACCCGGGCTTGAGATTATGACTTTGATTATTGACGAGCGTGCCCTTTAGTTTTGTAGGCAACAAATCGATCTTCCATCTCTATCCCACATATACAAACAATTGAAGCTGATTCTGCTGGCAACAGAAGTTGCAGACCACACCTCACACTGGTGGGAGAAGAGAAAAGAACAAGAAGAAGAAGCCGGTACCGTTGCTACCTCACGCCGGTGCTGACCACATCTCACGCCGGTGGGAGAAGAGAGATGAAAAAGAAGAAGACGAAGAAGAAGACGAAGAAGCCGGTGCTGCTGCTATATCATGCCGGTGTTGACCACACCTTACGCTGATGGGAGAAGAGAGAGAGAGAAGAAGAAGAAGCCAGTGCCGCTGTTAACCACACCTGACGCCGATGCCGCTGCATCCGATGCTGCTAAGAAGCCGATCCTCTGTTATTGGGTTTATAGCCTCTGTGATTGGGTATATATATATATATATATATATATATATATATATATATAATATTTGTGGATTATGCATTTGATTCTCTTGTTTAAAGAAGGGTAAGGTAATTATATTGATTTTGTTGTGAATCTTGATGGTCCAAACAAACAAAGGTCAAGCATTCCCAAGCTTGAAATTCCCTGCATTCCAAACATTGGTTTGGGGTTACAAAGTTACAAACCCAAACCCTCCTATAGACATTCCCAGGCTTAAGATTCCTAGCCCGCGTACCAATGTTTGGAATACTGGGAATCAGGTTTAAGATGACCAAGCTTGAAGCCTGACCTTTGTTTGTTTGGACAAGGCATTATCCCAACAAATTTAACATGATTATCAATTGACCCTCATGTACTATCAGCATTGGGCAGAACTTTTTGAATAGAGGAAATTACCAATTGACCCTCATGTACTATCAACGAAAAATATTTTGCACCTCTAAACTATCAATTGTGACACATTAGCTTCCTGTACTATCAATTTGCGATAGATTGCACCCTTCCGTCACCTAACTAGAAATTAGTTTAACAGACAAAAACTCAAGTGTGCTTACGTGAAGTTATTTTCCCATCAACATTAAGTGAAAGTATGAATGCACGTGACTTTCTTTCTGTTAAACAAACGTTCGATTAGTTGACAGAAGGTATAATCTGTCGTAAATTGATAGTATAGGGGATCAATGTGTCACAATTGGTAGTCCAGGGGTGCAAAATGTTTTTCACTAATAATACGGGGTCAATCTGCAATTTCCCCTTTTAAATATGACACTGCGAAGAAAGTCTGAGATTATTTGAAGGGCATATATCTTGAATCTAATTTAGTAAAACACTATGAACTTGAGATATCCATTCATGCTACTCAACAAAAGGACAAGACTATTAAGAAGTTCTATACCAAAATGACTAGTTATTAGGATCAGCTAGTCTTAATGGAGCCCCCGACTTAAAGTTGTAATACAACTATGTTACTTGTAGAGAAAGGCAGAGACTTGTTCACTTCCTTGTAGCACTTCGTGAATAGTTTGAACCTCTTTATGGAGCAATTCTTCAACATGTCCTATTACCGAAGTTGGATGTAGCAGTTCGAGAATTTATCACAAAGAAAACTGCTTTAAAGTTTCTCATCCTATACAACCATCTCAATTATCTTCATAACCCCCATAGCACAGCCTCCACTGCTTCTTACTGCTTCTATTCACCTTATTTAGATTACTTGCAAACCCAAACTGAAAATTGATGTTGTTTAGTGTAGGTTTTGCCATAAGAAAGGACATTGGAAGTATGCATGTCCTAAGATTACAACATGGTGGCATTCTTTTTCTCAGTCTACTCTACATCCAACTTCCTAGTCTTCAACTCGTTCTCCATCAACATTTACAGCTCCAGCCTCTAGTAGTGTGACTTCTTCTACCTTACAATCTATAGTTGAGCAATTACAATCTATTATTGCATCCTTTCTATAAATCAGACTCAAGCTTCTGCTTCGTCTACTATTCATTTAGGTTTTTACGGTTCATCTTCCTTAGGTATTTATTCTACATTTTGGATATTTAATTCTAGCTCTTTATGTCATATGACCCATCACTATTGCTACTATTAAGGTTCTCTCATGCATCTTTCTTTTTACTTATTCCTAATACGTATTATGTTCCACAATTACCCCTTAGCTTACTATCCATTAGTCAACTTTGTGATTCTAGGTTTGATGTTATGTATTCTTCCTCTACTTCTGTTGTTCAGTATCGAGAGTCCAAGAAAGAGATTAGGATCAGGCATATGGTTGGTGATTTGTATACTTTGGAGCACCTGCACCTTCTTGTGGAGAGTAGTTCGTAAACACTATCTTCTTTTCATTTAGATTCTAGTTTTTATCTAAGGCATTCTAAATTTGGTCATTTGTCTATGGGAATGGTTAAAAAGTATTGTTTTGTCTTGTCATTTGGGTAAAGTTCTTTTACGTTACATTATCGAATGTAGTGGATATAAACTTGCAAAAATGTGTGCTTTACCTTTTAATAACAATAATTATGTTTTTACTTACTCTTTTTTCATACTGACTTATGGGACCCTCATTTATTTCCACTAAAGGTGGATCTGTGTATTATGAGTCTATTTTTTCTAATGATTATAGTCAAATTTGTTGGGTTTATCTCATATTTCATTAGTCAAATTTCTATACCCATTTATCATGAATTACACGATATGGCCTAAACTTAGTTTTCCACGCAAAGTTTGTTGCACCGATCTAGCTGGTGAGAATTCTTTATTTGAATTAATTTACTGAGTTCTCGAGTTCCCTTAGCACTATAAAATAATCTTCTTGTTCTATTATTTCAGCACAAAATGGTACTACTAAAGGGAAACACCAGTATATCTTTGAAACAACTCATTACTTACTTATTTCTTCTTCTATTCCATCCACTTTTTGGGGTTAGGCGTTTCTTACTGCCATTTATCTTCTTAATCGTATAACTATACTTCTTTCTTCCATTTCTCTCTTGAAAAATTGTTTGGCCATCCCTCTAATTACACTTTATTAGAAGCGTTTGGATTAGGATGCTTTATTATTCTTCTTAAACATGACTGTACTAACCTAAGTGTTTATTTTGTTTTTTGTGTTTTCATGGGCTAAGATATTCATTGGAAAAGTTATCGACATTATCATCCTGTCTCCAAAAAGTTGTTTGTCACGTTACGCCGTCTTCCTTGAACGTATTCCCTATTTTGCTATCCCATCCTAGAGCTTGTCATTCACTAGATAAGACTTAGGGTCTGCTAGGATAGGTCATCGCTTTTTGTTTTTTACTTTTAAAAGAAAAAAGTGAAAACTCATTCTGATGGTCCTCTTGAGCATTTTAAAGCTCAGCTTGTTGCAAAAGGCTTTTCACAGGAGTATAGGATTGATTCTTTGTAAACATTTGCCCCAATTGCAAAAATAACTATTGTTCGTATTTTGATCTCTATTGTTGTTGTCCATCAATGGTCCCTCTTTCAGTTTGATGCCAATAATGATTTTTTAAATGCACATCTCTGAAAAGGTTTATGTAGAAGAATAGAATCCACTTTATTCCACATCGCCTAAATAAAAGGCTTAATGTAGCTTCATATACTTGTATTGGGCCCTCCACCTATAAGCTTAGGCTTTTAGGTTGGATTGGAAACTTAACATGGTATCAGAGCATTGGATATCCACGTGACAAGACCCAAACGAGCCTGCAAATGAGGGGGAGTGTAGAAAAATAGAATCCACTTTATTCCACATCGCCTAAATATAAGGCTTGATGTAGCTTCAAATACTTGTATTGGGCCCTTCACCTATAAGCTTAGGCTTTGAGGTTGGATTGGAAACTAAACAGCTTATATACATTCTCTTTTGGGCCTTCTTTATCCTCAGGGTTATGTTTGACATTATTGTTGTGCATTTTATATGTTGAATGATCTCCACGGGCATGGTTTGAGTGCTTTCATACTTTGTTACCCAAATTGATTGTTATCCTAGTGCACATGATTTGAATTTTTTTGTTCGTTGTACTTCTTAGGGATTGGTTATTATTCTTTTCTATATTGACAATATGATTATTACAAGTTCTAATTTTGATGCCATTAATGATGTGAAGTGTAGCTTTTTTTCTTGAGTTTGAGATAAGGATTGGGATTCTCTTTGTATTTACTAGGTATTGTTTTTTGTTTTTTTCTCCTAAGGGTTATCTATTGTCACAATCTTAGTATGCTATTTGTATCTTCTTGTTTGCAGCTTGTGGATTTCTTCACCAAAACTTTTACTTCTACTCGTTTTTGTTTTTTGCTTGATAAAATCTCAATGCTCTCCAAGCTTGGATCATGAGTTATATGGGGGTGTAAGATATGAGATGTATTGTAAAATAAATATATTTTATTAATAAGGGTAGCGTGGTCTTAGAATGGATGGTTTTGTTATTTCCTAATATTATTGTTTAGCAGTTTCCTCGTATTAATATTATAAGAGTTATAAATATAGGTATGTATCTTTTTTTTTCCTCAAGGTAATCAATTTTCTTTTTTAGGTTTAAATATATCACCTATGAACAACCCATCTACCCGATATAACTCCCCATCATGCAAACTAGTCAGAAAATTTGTTTTCTCTTAAGTCCAAATTATTCCCACAAAAAAAGTTTAAAATGATCAAGTAAATAAAATTCGAATTTAGAAAGAGAAATAATGATAGGATCAACATCAATAACATTAAACGAAGGAAACACAATTGGTTTATGGTATCTCTAATCTTATCATATATAGTAATCAATTTATGGAAGGCTTATGGTGGACGATGAAAAGATCTCAAACACACAAAGATAACTATGATAGTGTTGATGATGAAATCTCAAGGTCGCGGTCGGCCAATGAAAGTATAGGATGGAGGGAAGATCGGGGCAAAGGGGGGTCACTGACCTAATCCAAAGGTCCCGACCCTATCAGAGAAGGTCACTATCCTGGAAATCCTCCTTCCCCATGAATGATGCACTCGCACTTTCCCCATCTCTGAGGGAGGCAAGGGGATGCCGAGGAGGGCATCACATTGTTAGTGCAGCCATGATCCCATCTCATGATGAGATAAAGTGGGAAGAGGTCTCTACTGACATGATTCCCTTAGCCCAGCTAAGGATGCTTGCTTAAGGAAACGAAAGAACTACAAAGTTGTGTCCATGAAGATGGGGAAGTAGGGGAAGTAAATGGTGAGCGGCCAGTCGTTCTCATCCTCTCCCTCCATCGGGTTGAACATTGGGGTTTGGTTTGGCGGATGGGACAAAAGCTAGCCAGGGTGAAGAGATGCCCTCGTAAGGAGATTAAGGTCGCGCCTTTGCCTTGGCCTGGTCAGTTTGGCAATCCAAGTCATGACACGCAGGAAACACAGCGTAATCCCCTCACTGTAGCTATTGACCCATCTCATCAAGTGGTGTGCATGTCTGCAACCCTAGCACAAGTCAGGGTTGCATCGTCCAGGTCGAACATTTCAATGATAAGGATTGGGTTGTCACCTCCTACTGTACAAGACAGTTTGGATGGTATAGGTGGAGGCAGGGAGGAGGCGGGGAGCATATCCGGGGAAGCCCTTGTACAGAAACATCTGCAGGAAGATAGTGCTGGTGAAGGTGTTTACCATGTACTGCCTCAACGACTTCTTCATGTCTGAAAGGATGAGATCGAGGCTGCAATATAAAGCCCCAATGAAGAGGGAGGCGAGGGCGAACTTGCACCCCCATGTGATCTTGATTGCCCGGGGAAAAATGTGAGCATTAAGACCGCCCTTGGGAGCACCCTCTATCACATATTGCCCTAGCCACATTACTACGAAGGCTTCAAGGTATAAGTCCCCGCCCCTTCCTGGGTGAGTCAGCCCTAGCCTCGTTGTTTTTTGGTATCATAGTCCTGGAAAAACTGGACCCATGCTTTCCAAGAGTTCATACAAGGGTCTACCTTGCTCCCCTGAGAGAAAATCGACTTCAACTTGAAAGCAATGCCTAAAGGCTCCACATGCTTTTCCTCTATCTGTTTCTCTGAGGGAATCAATGTGAGCTTCCCCACATCCTTACAACCAAAAAGATCGAGCCACATCAGAACTCTCACATATTCGAGAGTAGGGGTGAACTTCCCCCATGAGGTGGTGGCGTCCTCGTGCACCACCTAAAAAGCTTAAAACCCAGGCTGACCCTATCTCGAGGGATAGTTAGCACGACGCTCATCTTTATAGAACTCAAAATGCCAGTCTTTTAAAGAGTCTTCCTATATCCCTCGACTGAGAGGACGTCTTTCACCCATATATCCCACCAAGTAGTCAGGAGCAAGAACGACATGAACGTAAAATGACTCTTGGTAGTCGCCCCTCTCAATGCAAGAATTTGTGATGGCAGCATCGTTCACATGAATGCTCTTGTACGCAACAGACTCAGGGTGTGGGTAAAGAGGGACGTACGAGAGAACGCCCCCATGGTCTCGCCCTTATCTACGACCCTCTAAAATTGATCCAGAAGGAATGAAGACTTCCAAGTGTCGACCGGGGGAATCTGGGGGATCGCCTTGTCATGATAAGCAAGGGGGTAATAGTGGTGGTTGTAGAAGAACTTTCTTCGACAGATACCATTGAGAGAGAAGATTGAGAAAAATTTGAGAGCAAGAGAAGAGGTCAGATCGCAAAAGAAGGGAGACATCATACAAATAAACCTGCCCAAGAAGGTATTTATATCCCAGGGGACAATTATTATGTAAGGGGGCGCGTGTCACTCGCTGCCGAAACGTCGCATCACATTAAATGCACCCTAACGATTCACTGTTCCTCCAATTGAAGGGCGATATGTCCACACCCCAGCTCGAAATGAGGGATTTATAGGAAACAAGGCATCGCACTCTTACACCCACACGGATGAGCGAGGTCGCAAGGGTGGGGAGCAAAATGTTGATGATGAAATCTCAAGGTCGCGGCCGGCTAATGAAAGTATAGGACAGAGGGAATATCAGGGAAAAAGGGGGGTCACCGACCCCAGTCCAAAGGCCCCAACCCTGTCAGAGAATGTCGCGGTCCTGGGAATCCTCCCTCACCAAGAATGTTGCACTCGCGCTTTCCCCACCTCCGAGGGAGGCAAGAGGACGTCGAGGAGGGCTTCACATCGTTGGTACATCCATGACCCCATCTCATAATGAGACAAAGTGAGAAGAGGTCTCCACTGACATGATTCCCTTGGCTCAGTTAAGGATGCTCGCTTAGAGAGGTGAAAGGTCCGCAAGGGCGTGTCCATGAAGATGGGGAAGCAAGGGAAGTAAGCGATCTTACTTTCCCTTCCCTACTCTGAGCGGCCAGTCGCTCTCACCCTCTTCCTCCACAGGGTTAAACATTGGGGTTTGGTTTGGCAGATGGGACAAAGGCTAGCCAAGATGAAGAAACGCCCTCGTAAGAAGACAGGGTTACCCTTCGGCTAAGCCCGGTCGGTTTGGCAATCCAAAGCATGACACGTGGGAAACGCAGCGTAATCCTCTCATTGCAGCTATTGACCCATCACATCGGGAGATGTGTGTGCCAGTAACCCTGGCACAAGTCAGGGTTGCACCCCCAGATCGAACATTTCAATGATAAGGACTAGCTTATCACTTCCTACTGTACAAGACAGTCTGGATGATATATACATTTTTCGTGATAAGAAAATGGCAGAGAGCTAGGGAGCCCCCATTAGCTGTGCTTTAGCCCCTACTGTTGACCATATACCTGTTTTGCACCCCCCTATAAAAGGAAGAAGAGAAGATCATTTAAGGGGATAGACCTACTTACGCACCTTTCCTAAAAAAAATCCGTGATCCTAGAGTAAGGTCGACGAAAACTTTTTCCGAAAGGTTGTGCCTTTGAGATTGTCTCTACGACCTATCCTGTTCCCTTTCCTTTACCTAACCCTACACGGGACAACCTAACTATCATTACGACGATGCTTTTACTCCTTTGGTCGTCTCATATAGTAAACCTCATGGTCGGTCAAACCTCCCCAATTTACTTTCTGAACAGACAAAAAAAAAAAATATAATAAAAATTAAAGTGCAAATAACCACAAGAAGGCACGAGATTTATGTGGTTCGGCAAAAGGCCTAAGTCTTTGGGCAACAGAGATCAATCAATTAATAAACAAGGAAATTACAAAAATTATATATATATATATATATAAAAACCTTATAAACACAAATTTCCTATTACACCCAATTTCTCTCATATTCAATTAAGGTGTTTCCAAACACCACTCTTCCAATGGGTAGTTCTTATCTAAATTTTCAACGGGTGGTTCCCACCCTATACTTCAAATGAGGGAGCGAACCCTCTACAAAGCCAAATAAGGTGGTTATCACCATCACACATAAATGAGGGACTCTCACATCCTCACTTTCGTTCACTTCTCTCGTCACCATGTTTGAGGAGAGTATAAACCCTTTTATAACAATCAGAGGGTGGAGAAATGCATGCACCCAAACTTTAGTCTAAGTCATAAGTAGTGGGCTACCTAAAATTGACAAATGTGTAGAAATGCAGCCGCTATCTTTAACTAGTGTGTAGCCACCAAAATTGGCAAATGTGTAGCCACTACGTTTTACTAGTGTTCAACTAAATGTGTAGCCATATTCAAAATAGACACCAAATTTGATTCAAATCCAAACAAAATAGAATTCGGTGCCAATTTTGAACATAACTCATAAAGAGCAAAAGTTGAAAAATATTAATATATGGTAGGTCATTTTTGTACTCGAACCAAAACCCGTACAGTTAGGTGGATAACAACCTGGTAGGGTTAAGAAGTTTAAGATAACCCGTGTTACCTAAGTGGATGAGGACATGGAGTTATCATCCTAGTTTCTTTATAATTCGAATGGCATTCTATATAAACAAAGAAATTACTTTCGTTCTTTCTCTAAGAGCCATTACCATAGCTCTTGGACTTGGGGACATGAAGGCATCAAAGACCCTAATAGCCACTCATTCGATTGTTGGGGAGTTCGTAGACGTACACAGAGGCTTTGTTTGTGTTTTTGGTGTGTGTAAATTGTGTGAATACTTGTGGGCTTTGATCGTAGACGTACAAGCGTAGGGATCCATTTGGACCACTTCTGCATTGAGGTAACCGTAAACCAAATTGGATGTAACATGGGTTATTACATATTGCAAGTTTACTAGAAAAAGAAAAATGCTATGCATCATTACAAGCTATCGCTACAAGAAAAAAAAGACTATGAATATATCATTTGGTTTAATAATCAAATGAATATCTTGTTGTTTTTTAAATAAACATCTTATATGTGCTACATAGTAGATATCTTGTGAGAACAGGTTTCATGATAGCCAACCATCAATGAAGATCAAGCTCAAACATTAAATGTGAATATTGCATATTCACTATATTCAATGAAGCATCAAAGCCAAGCACAAGATTTGGAGAGCTCAAGCATGAAGACCTTATTTTATATCTTATGTGTGTTTAGGCTTTATGTAAATCTCTCATTAGGATTAAACCAATTTGGCTCAAAAGACTTTAACCTAATGACCTTAGTATTTGACATGTTTCGAGAATCATATTTTTAAGTCAAACTAAGTAAAAATCATAGTGGGCTTTTATGAACTCAAAAGACTTGTTAATTTTCATAAATATTGATTTTGCTCATTGCCTAGTCGACTAAGCTATAATGACTAGTCGACTAAAGTAATGGCAGTAAACAATTTTTATGAAAATCATCAAGTAGTTGACTAATGGCTTGACTAGTGGACTAATCGATTCGCTAGTTGACTAACCGATTCTGTTTAGTAGACTAATTGAGCCTAGATTTCGAATCAAACTAGTTTTAACTTTGCTAGTCGACTAAGACTCTTTGCCTAGTCGACTAACCGAGCCCTGAATCTTATAACGGCTAGTTTTGACAAACCCAAACGGTCATATTTTTGTGCCTATCGGCCATATACACTTTGAGGCTTATAAATTCTCATTGTATGAGTCTTAAACAGAAGATTGAACATATACAAATCTATACCAACTTGTTTACTCATCAACATTAGTTAAAATCATAGTTCTCTTGAGCCAAGTTAGTTTATAATCATTTGAGAGATACTAATGTGAGCTTATCTTGTATTTCATCTACTCATTGAGGAATTCTCTTGTTGTACACACATCACATCTCTTTGTAAATCTTGTGAATGCTCTTAGTGAACATTGAGAGTTGCTCTTTGTGAGCATTGGCCAAGTGCTCTTTGTGAGACTTGAAGGAGTGTTCTTTGTGTGCACTTGGGTGTGTTCTTTGTGAGACACTATTAAGGGTTCTTTGTGAGCTATTATATAAGTTCTTTGTGAGCTTAGGTGATAGTCTTCCACCTAGGATAAAGAAGACTGTGTAAAGGTTTCTCCACCTTGAAGGAGTAATCCTTAGTGGATTGAGGAATCCTTGGGCTGAGTGCTTAAGGCGTGGATGTAGGCGAGCCGAACCATGTTAAAATCTCTGTGTTTGATCTCTCTATCCCTTACTCTTATTTCAATTAATTGCTTATATATTTGTTTGTATTGAAATTAATTGAACCTAATTTTATTTGGTAATATTTGCAAAAGTTTGCCAAAAACCCTATTCATCCCCCTCTAGGGTTATATATTTGGGACAACAAATACCCACTAGTGATTTTCCAAAACTGCCCTCATTTCCGATACTTGTAGCGATGTATAGCATTATTCTCAGAAAGATAATAAAAATAAGTTCTAGAAAAGAAAAACTCAAATAGTAGTGCTGACAAAAAAAGAATAAGAGTGACAAAATATAATCAAGCAGCTTAGAATACTTATAACTTAAACTTAATACGTCATCTACACATCTTTGCATAAAACGTATTTTGAGCTCATATTCCTTAAGCTATACAATTCACACATTGTTATGATATAACAAATTGTTCAACATCTAAATACTTCATAAAAATTATGATGCCATGATGATATCTTTTCATGAAAACATCAGCCTTAATATTCCAAGATCTAGAAAATTAAAATAATTTAATGTCTAGCCAAAGAACTTGCTTAATGCCAGTAGTTGGTAAATCTTAGAGGAAAAAGATCCAAAAATAAAGCTTGAAATTTAATCAAAGTATACTTTTTCTAATGAAATTTCTAGAAAACATCTATAATTCTCCTTTACTAAGCACTAAGGATACATCATAATGAATATATTGCATTAAGTGGGCCAACTAGGATTAGATCTTCAAGTTGTAAACATACTTACTATTAAAACATACTTCGTCAGAGATGCAAGATTTAACGCCATTGAGAGTCTAAACCCAGAGAGCATGGCTATATAGGGGTAACTTGCCAGTAGAGGTACAGATAAAACCTACACAAAAAGTAAAATTTAAAGAATAAATAAATTAAATAATATAGCAAACAAGTAGGTGAAATGCATAGAGCACATTGAACACTAAAATGTGCTGAAAACCTACCCCTCCAATGCGACAAATCATGATAGGCCTGAGAATCCCCGACACATATGAATAGAGAGAAAGTTGAATGACTAAAAGTCCAAAACCTAAAAACAAGGAATTTAATATAAGTATCGAGAGATATATTGATGGTCCCAAAACACACATATATTGACAGATATATCAATCGTATCGATATCGATTTAAAGATACGATAGATATTATTAAGTAAAATGAAAATTTTCAGTGTAACTCTGAAAAGTAATGAATTAAACTATGATACACATTTTAGAATCAAAATATTGAAAACTAAATATATATAAGACAAGTTTATGTTGTATTTGGTATAATAAATTGTGCCGTGCTGGGCAAAATAAATCACAAATTTCTACAAAATTTACACTAAAATGTTATATAACATTAAAATTTTAAAATATATATCATTTACAAAATAATAAATAAATAAATCAATAATCTTGTATACAAAAGAATCTTCACATTGGACCGACACTCACCGAAATATCGGTAAAGATATATGAGTATAATATCGTATCGATACCCACAGATATATGGATATATCAGAGATATATCGAGTATATCAGAAATATTTTATTCCATGCCTAAAAATTGAATTTGAGGTTAGCAACTTAATGTCAAGACTAGACTCTAACCTTGGCTAAGGAGTAAGGGGTGGGGTGAGCCGGGGCGGGGCGGGGTTTGGATAAGTCCATTATTTAAATGTCATGCACCATAATATATATATATAAAAGAAGAAAACTCAAAGTTATGAATAAATTTTGAGTGATACATGGATTAACGCAAATTAATAATAATAATAAAAAAGGATAGTTGTGTATAGAATACCTAATCTATACTTAATAATGTTCACTTTGACTATAAAATGTGTTAGCCCTAAGGTCATTGACCTTATTTTGATGATAACTAAACCATACATTTCTTCTAACAAATGGTTGAGTGTTATGCATCCATAGATTGTATTTAGAGTCTTCATCAACATTGCTCTTTATTCAAATCAAAGCTCATGGTGATAAACTGCAAGTGTCAAAGCAATTCAAAGATGTTCAATCCTTGAAGACCAACTTGAAGACTTACTCAAGCTCATGAAGACCAATTGAAGTCAAGTTGATCTACAAGTACTTTAGGAACTCTTTGTGAGACTTCTCTCATGATCATTTGTGTAAAGCTCAAGAGAAAATGTTTTACATCTCATTGTGCATTAGCATTCATGCTTAAATTGCTTTCAAAATTGACTTTAAATGTGTTGAAATACTTAGTTAACTTGTCAAAGTGTTTAGTGTTGATTTTGACTTAGAAATTTCGAATTATTGCCTTTACAACTTCACTAGTCGACTAACCCATCTAGTCCTAGTCAACTAATTGGAGCACAGAAGCAATGTTTATGAAATTCTAAGTTAGTCGACTAATCACCCTTGACTAGTCGACTAATGATTTCTTAGTCGACTAATCATCTCTTGCTAGTCGACTAATGGAAGATCAGTAGCTATATTTTGGTTGCAATTTTTTTTAGTTGACTAATCGCCCTTAGCTAGTCGACTAACCGATCTCGGATCAAAATTTTTTAAATGTGTTTAAGTTGGTAGTCGACTAACCCCTCCTGTCCTAGTCGACTAACAAACCCAGATTTTGATCTTTATGTTTTTTTGCTTAGCTAGTCGACTAACAAGCTTGTCCTAGTCGACTAACCGAGCCCGGGAATAAAAAATACCTTTGAAAATGCCTTGTTAGTCGACTAACAAGCTTGTATTAGTCGACTAAGGGTTCTGCAACTTCAAAACGACTCATTTTTAAATTAGTCATTCAAGCATTAAATGTTCCCCAACCACCCTAAAACCTTTGTAATCCGACTTTTAGGGTTTCAAACGGTCACTTGGGTTTTGGATGACTATATATTGAAGGTTGGTGATCATTTATTGTTTACCTTATGATTAAATCTTTTGTCTTACATCCATTAATCTCAAGCATTCAATATTCATTCTTCTCATTGATTAAAAACTCTTGTGCATGCTTCATCCATTTGATCTCTTGAGAAGTCATTGTGCTCTTGTATTGATTACAAATCAGCTTTGAGAAGCATTCATTGTATCATTCAATATTCAATCTCTTGTATTGTGAGTTTTTGTAAGGGTTTTGTGAGAACTCTTGTGGGTGAGTTGTCTTCCACCTTGAAAGAAGGAAAGTTGTAAAGGTTTCTCCACCTTGAAGGAGTTGCTTAGTGGATTAAACCTCTTGACGAAGTTCTTGAGGCGTGGATGTAGGCAGAGACCGAACCACGTTAAATCCTTGTGTTTGATTTTCTAACTCAATCTCTTTATTTTAAGTTATAGATTTATCTCTTGTTGTATTGAGTTGATATTCAATCTTGCATCCTTCTCAACCAATTTCAAGTTTGCAAAAATCTTGTATCCCATCTTTGAAAGTATTTTTATTTGCCTATACTCTATTCACCCCCCTCTAGAGTATATTTTGGGCCAACAAAATGTTAAGTCATCATGTCTTGCATTTATGTATATTAACTTCAATTTTGTGTCTTTCCAAAATAAGTTAAAAAAAAACCATCTACATTAGATCAAAGAGACTGATTTTTGGAAACAATCAATAGATGGAAATGCCTTAATTTATGAAAAGTTTGTGATGGTATTAAACTTCATTTTGTTTGTTATTTTTGTCAACATTTTGCTTGTTGTTCTTATTATCCTATAAAGAGAAATATTTTGCAAATGTACAAAAAAAAGTGCATAAAAGGTGAAATCACTACAAGATTATGGCGTACAATGCTACACAATGTCACTAGACACAACTGAGGGAATCATACAATGGAGAGGACCTTGAACCCTGCCAGCTAGTAAAAATAGTCTTTCTATTTTCTAACATGGTATCATAGCATCATTAGTTCTATGACCAAAACTTTCCCATAAGGTTTTTTCTTCCTTTCTTTTGCCAAATAGCTTTACACATTTCCTATTTATTTGATGAATTTCTAGTATTAAATTTTCTCAAAATTTTGTTTAGATTCCATCATTTTTCATTATAAGTTATATTATTGAAGCTGCTCGTTTTAGTTCTCCATTACTACCGATTTCCAAGTTACTACTGATAGGGTTGCCAATTGGTCTTATAATAATTGTTTTACTATACTTCACTTGTTGCTACTACAATAGCAATTGTCATTGATGTCATAGTTATTTTAGCATTGTGCTTTTGAAGCTTCCACTTTTGAGTTAAAGAGATAAAGAAACATAAGGAAGGTGTATTATAGAAAATACTGAAAAATGTGTGTTCACTGAAAACTGTGTGTGTGTGTGTGTGTAAGAGAAGATTTTATATGACATCTTGCTACATGTTTGGTAGGACAAAGGAAAAATGTGTTTGGTGGCCATTATTGCCCATCTGTATTGAGGCCAAAGTGGCCCCCCTTAAGGGGTGTGATGCAATGCCCACTTCTAAAGTAAGCCTACTAATGTTTGATTTATGGTAAAAACATAAAACCTATCTTTTTGTTGTTGCTTCATCTATTCTTGTCATTTGTGATAATGATATTACCGTTGGACTTTGTAAAGGAGATTCTCGCTGTACTTAGCATCTAATATCTAACTTTGTCTCTTATAATCATCATTCACTCTCCTATCATGTCTTTCCATCCCAGTTGATGTCCCAATCTATTCCTCTCAACTTGCGGGATGCATGTTATGATCCAAAGTGAAGGGAAGCAATGTGTGAAGAGTCCTTCGAAAATAATACTTGATATTGGTTTAAATATGTAAAGGGAAGAAGAAAATTGGATGCAAATGGGTGTTCATAGAGCCTAAAAAAGGTGGTTTAATAGAGAGGAACAAAGCAGATTGGTGGCAAAAGGCTTAACTCAAACATATGGGATTGGTTATCCACAAACGTTTTCTGAAGTAGAAAAAATGGACTTGATTTAGGTATTGCTTTCCTTAATTTCAAACTTAGGTTGGCCTCTTGATTGTTACACAATCATATGCTAAATCTATAGCTTGTTAGACTTTTTTTTATGGAAATTCACTATGCAGTAATGTTCATTTTTGTTAATTTTGGTATGTTATGTGCTTTTTGTAGGAAATTCCCATAAATTACAGTGGTTAAGGAGCTTTGAGAGGCCAAATAGGATTGGGCGGCTGCTTGGAGGTTGATCTGAAGAAGTTTTCAAGTATCAAATGATAGATCCAGCAGTGAGAATGCATGAGCATCTTAGCTTTGGGCATAACTGCAGAAAAGTAGTGCTATCGATAGACTATCTATCGATAGACCCTTGTATATCAATAGATCTTCTATCGATAATACTTTCCATCAATAGCCAGAGACTTCCATCGATATGAACCAGCCCCTGGATTTTGATTTCTTGTAATTATTTAAGGTCTCTATCGATAGACAAACTTCGCTATCGATAAACCTTCTATTGATAGGACATTGTCTATCGATAGAGATCACGAGACTGGCCGATTTCTTGCATTATTTTTGTAATTTCATTGAAATTTAAGGGTGTTTTGTGCTTTTTACCTTGCTAGGGTTTTGTCACCTATTTAAAGCAAGTGATGTCACCTAGTGAGGTAGCCCCCCTTTTAGGGTTTCCAATTATAGCACTGTCTCTCTCTAGATTTCTCTCTCATCAACTTACCCTGCTGAGATGACCATAGAGGGAAGAGGTTTTGGTCTCAAGGCATCATGGCCAAGTAATCAACAAGCTTGGGTAATCGATGAACCTTAGCTATTAATTCATTTTATGGATTTATGTCATTAGGGTTTATCATGTTTATGGGATTGTACAACCACTACTACAAAAAAATCGTACGAAAACGATTTTAAACCGTTTTCATAACCTTTGAAAACGGTTGCGGAACCGTTCTCAAGACGTGTGTTTTCAAAGGGTAATAGTCATTCGAAAACGGTTTATAACCGTTGTTATTACTCCACATACTAAAACGGTTTTGGACCATTTTAAACCACTTTCAAATATGCCACGTACAAAAACGGTTAGAAATATATCTAAAAGTTGACCGGCCTGGCCGGTCGGACCGGTGAACCGGACCCCTAATCGATCTGGGTTGATTATTGGACCAGATAAAGAAATGAACCGCCTTGAACCGGTCAATTAATAATTCAATTTTTTTTCAATGAAAGTTGCATTCCTTGAGGTTTAAACTCCTAACATCTTTAAAAGAAAGAGGATGTGAGCCTTTACCACTAGGTTATGCTTTACTTGTTGTTATTATAATGCAATATATAAAATATAACCTTATTACATTCATATACTTGTAAAAATCTCAAATATATTTAAAATAATATATATTTTATAATTAAGCAGTCCGACTGTTGACCCGGTGATTGAACCAGTGACCCAACCACCAGGCCTCTTGTCCGGGTCGATGTCCGGTCCGGTTATGATAATTATGCTCTCAGTTTATAGTAAACAATATATGATGTGTAAGGCCATAATTATCAGACCCGGCCATAATTATCAGACCCGACTAGCGCAACAAAGGGTGTGGGTCACCAGTTGAATCATTTGGTTAACGATTGGACATTGAATTTTATAAATGTATTATTTTAAATATATTTATGTTTAATATATATAAGTATAAAAAACTAAGATACTTTAACTCTAATTTTCTTTTAAATACTTAACAACAACCAAAACTTAGATTAGTGGTAAAATGTAATAGCATAATTAAATATTTTAACACATGGTTTAGTGTTCGAACCATCACTACAACAAAACTGGCCTATGCCGACGGAATTTCCCGGTGGTTGCCAAAAAACCGTCGGTAATACCATTTACTACCGACGCCACTTTCTATGCCGTCGGTGAAGGCATGTATTACCAACGGCTCTTTCTATGCCGACGGTAAATCCACATCTTTGCCGACGGCTGCTCATAAATGCCGTCGGTATTGGCCATTCCAACCAAAAAAATTTGGAGGGAAGTCTTCCCGCCGCTCCATGGAATTTTTTCCGGCGGCTACAAAAGTAGCCGTCAATAATTATAAGCTTTTACCGGCGCCCCAAAAAAACTCCGTCAGCAATTAGAAACAATTCCCGACTGTTAATCTGTGCCACCAGTAATTAAATTTCTTTATCGACGGATAACATAACACCGTCGGTAATGGTAACTCGTTTCCGACGACAAACAAAACACCGTCGGCAATGGAAGTGCTTTATCAACGGATAACATAACACCGTCGGTAATGGTAACTCGTTTCTGACGACAAACAAAACACCGTCGGCAATGGAAGTGATTTATCGACGGCTACCACAAACATGTCGGTAATTATAACTCGTGCCCGACGACAAACACAACACCGTCGGGAAATGTAGGTGCTTTATCGACGGCTACCATAACATCGATGGTAATAGTAACTCGTTCCCGGCGACAAAAAAAACACCGTCGGCAATGTAAGCGCTTTATCGACGCTGCCATAACACCGTCGACAATTTAAGTGCTTTATCGACGGCTTACATAACACCGTCTGTAATGGTAACTCATTCCCGGCGACAAACACAAAACCGTAGGCAATTTAAATGCTTTATCCACGGCTAACATAACACCGTCGGTAATGGTAACTCGTGCCCAACGACAAAGATAAATCCATAGAGATCCAACGATTTATTTTGAAAAACCGACCGTTGGATTAGATGAAATACTCATTAGTTTCATGTTCGCCAAAAATCATAATGATCCAATGGTTTGAAATTTGAAAAAAAAAAAAAAAAAAAAAAAAAAAAAAAAAAAAAA
>JAESVK010000591.1:179333-219885 GCA_017140935.1 Hamamelis virginiana | reverse complement strand
AAAAAAAAAAAAAAAAAAAAAAAAAAAAAAAAACTGATAATATATTTTAAAGAACAAAAAAATTCACAACTTCTCATTATTTGTAGCATTTTTCAAAAATCGACCATTGGATCACTATAATTTTTGGTGGGCATAAACTCATAAGTAGTTCATCTAATCCAAGGGTCATTTACTTGAGAAATTAAATATTATATGATTCACACTTTATATATTTATTTTTAGGGAAAAAAAAGGGAAATTTTCTAATTATTTAAATACAATTTTGATATTTTATCTTAATTGTATTGATGACTCTATCACTCAAAGTTGAAGGTTTTACATTTTTTATTTTTTATAAAAAAATAAGGGTAATTTCCATGAATAATCCTAAGTTTCCAAAATATTACGCCTATGAACCCGATCCAAACATATTACGGATATACACTTATTACTGTTTTTTTGGATAAAATTACCCTTAAAATTGAAGTTTGACCATTTTGTATAGAATCAACAATTTTATGTATAATCTCAATCCCCAATTTATCTAATAATCACCAATATTGTTAAGAATCTCCAATCCACTTTATGTCACGTCAATATTTAATGCTAGTCATTCAATGTCCTCCGAATTTTTGTACAGGATCCCCAATTTTATGTATAATCCCCAAAAATAAAAAGAATCCCCAATCCCCAATTTATCTAATAATCACCAATAATGTTAATAATTCCCAATCCACTTTCTGTCACGTCAAAATTTAATGCGACCACAAATGCCCCTTGAATTTTTTGTACAGAATCCCCAATTTTATGTATAATCCCCAAAAATAAATAGAATCTCCAATCCTCAATTTATCTAATAATCACCAATATTATTAAGAATCCTCAATCCACTTTATGTCACGTCAACTTCATGCATGTCATGCATTTAGTTTTCGCTTTCCAAGAACATCAAATCAATCAAATTAATCTTGTCTACTCTATTGGGTATTCTTAGTAATATTGGGGATTTGTGATTATTTGTAATTCTGGTGATCCTTTGTACTATTGGGGATTGGGGATTATACACAAAATTATGGATTGTGTTGATTATTGATGACTCTTCGATTTTTTTTAATTCACCCGTACAAAAATTTTGACCATTTCAATGGTCAAATTGTAAATACCCATATGAGTGGAGGGTATTTATGTCCTAAAAAGTTATTTGCGAAATTAGTTTTGGATCGGGTTCGTCGGCATAATATTTTGATTCGCCACAATTTAGATGTCATGCACATTGAGAAGAATGTATGTGACAATGTGTTAGGGACCTTGTTAAACATGGATGGGAAAACAAAAGACAATGAGAAATCTCGGAGAGACCTTGAAGAAATGAAGATAAGAAAAGCACTTCACCTAAAAAAGGATGAAAAGGATGGAAACAAGATAGTTTGTCCCCCAACATGTTATACTATGTCAAATAACACAAAAAAAGAATTTTGCCAATTTTTGAAGGACATAAAGGTTCCAGATGGTTACTCATCAAACATATCAAGATGTGCACAGCCTAAACAACGCAAGGTTATAGGCTTGAAAAGTCATGATTGTCATGTGCTAATGCAACGATTACTTCCGCTTGCAATTCGTGGCCTCTTGCCACAGCAAGTGTTCGAGCCTTTATCTGAACTTAGCAATTTCTTTCGTAATTTATGTTCAAAGGTATTGCGGAAGGATGAGTTGGAAAGGCTTGAATCTCAGATTGCGTTGACATTGTGCAAGTTGGAAATGATATTCCCTCCATCATTTTTTGATGTTATGGAGCATTTGCCTATTCATCTTGCGGGAGAGGCGAAGCTCGCCGGGCCAGTACATTATCGTTGGATGTATTTCATTGAAAGGTTGGTATACTACTAATAATAAGCTTTTATTGATGTGTTATTGTTGTATTTGATCTCATTTAACAATTTAATGCTTATAGGAACTTGCGTACCCTAAAGTCTTATGTAAGGAACAAAAGTCGTCCTGAGGGGTCAATTGCTGAAGGATACCTTGCAGAGGAATGTTTGACATTTTGCTCAAGGTACTTGAATGATATTGAGACGAGGTTTAATCATCCAGAGGGGAATTATGATCGTCGTGACACTGAATCAGTCATTGAGTTGTCTGCTTTTCGAAAAAATGGTCGCTTAATAGGGAGTCCGACCTATCGTGCACTTAATAAAGAAGAGTTAGAGTTGGCTCATTTTTGTGTTCTACAAAATTGCGATGAAGTCCTCTCGTATATTGAGTAAGACAATATAAAAGATATCTATTATATATATATTGTAAATAATTCAATTAGACGTAATGAGAGGTTTTTTGTATATCAACAACTTGTTGGGAGTGATTGACTTCACAAGAAACATTTCTCAACATGGTTTTTTGAAAAAGTAAGTTTTAAGAATTATATCTTTTTCCTTTCATAATCCACTCAAATATATTGATAACTAGTTTTTACCCTATTCAAATAGGTCACACAGTTATACAATGGAGGGACTGGTCAGGTGAGCGAACAATTGTTATCTTTAGCGCGTGGTTGTAATCAGGACGTGGCATGTTTTAAGGGGTACATCGTCAATGGCTTTAGATTCCACACTAAGGATTATGAGAGGCGTTTAAAAACCCAAAATAGTGGAGTCAAAGTAGCAGGTGATATTTAAAGTGGAGAAAACGCCAGTATATGGGGCAATGTTGAATACTATGGGATCTTAACGGACATTATTGAGTTGCATTATCTCGGAGGTTGTCGGATTGTTTTATTCAAATGTGATTGGTGGGACGTTTTTAGTGAAGGCCAAGGATTCACCAAAGATGCTCATGGGTTTACTTCAGTGAATTTCTCAAAGACGTTACAGACTAATGAACCTTTTGTGCTTGCATGCCTAGCCGAACAAGTCTTTTATGTGAAAGATAACATTAAACAGGGATGGCATGTCATTGTAAACACACAACCTCGAGACTTTTTCAATATGCCGCCTATCATGGAGGATAAAGAACAACCAATGGAAGATAATGAGGATCCATTTCAGCAAAATGAGCGTTGTGGTCAATATATTTCATTAGATAATGAATATGACAATGTTGTTTGGACAAGAAATGATATGAATGATGAACATGACGGTTAAAATGATAAATAGTTTTCTTTTATGGATTATGCAATATCTTTTTTTCTATTTGTGTTATATTTGGACAAGTTTTTTATGGATTGACTATTCTTATACTTTATTTGTGTTAATTTGGTCAATCAAATTATTTTTGTATAAGAACTGTGAGTTATGTTGGAATCTTAATTCAATATTACATTGTTATACTTCTGCATCACATTTTTGACAGTGTAAGTATCCATGGCTGGAAAACGAGCTAGGGAGAGGCCGACTTCTACATCTACATCTACTTCTACACCTCTAGGAGAGTCTTCACAGAATGGTAAATCAACTTATAAACCATCTTTAAGAAAAACATGTTTTTTATTGAAATTAATAATTCTAATGTTAGAATATGTGAAATGGCCTAAATTTTATGTACTTTTGTTTTAATATTTGACAGGGGACAAGAGGAAGAGAGGTCGCACCTGTAATCTAAAGCTATTAGAGTTGAAACCTGGGGAAAAGCTCCCACTAGAATGGGACAGTCGTGACCGTCCAATAGGTGATAATGCTGCGACATTTGCAAACCACTGTGGTGCATGTGCTAGAAATATGATAAATTTGCCACTAAAAGTAAAGCACTGGGGTGAGGTGTCTAAAGAGAATAAGCAACGAACTTTGGCTAATGTGACGGTAATATGTGTATATATATGTTTATGTTTCTTTAATGTATGTAAGCATGCACTATGGATGTGTATTATTTTTTTATACAGGAATATTTTGAGTTTGAGCTCACAGAAAAAAGAGAAAAGTATATAATGGATGCCGTGTCAAAAAAGTTTAAAGAACATCGCCAAGAAATAAGAGACAGCTATTACTATACATGGGACAAAGATGAAGATCGATTAAACAATCCTCCTCCAAAAGTACCGAAAGAGGATTGGGAATGGCTCGTTCACTATTGGGGCACCGCTGAATTTCAGGTTGAACTTAAAAGTAGTTAATATATATAAACTCCACATCATCTTATAGCCTTAAGAAATTGATCGATTTATGTTCATTTATTTTAAATGCAGAAATTAAGTAAAACAAACTTGGAAAATAGGAAAAAGCAGGATATGGGCCATTGTACAGGCTCGAAAAGCTTTGCATGTGTTATGGCTGAGGCGGTATAATTCTTCCTTCGTCCACTTTGATTTTTATTTATTTATTTATTATATTACGTTTTATTCTTCATATTCATTATTGTTTATGTTATCTTACAGGCTAAAGCTAAAGATCGTGAGCCCTCACGAGTTGAGATGTTTGCGCTTACCCACACGCATGAAAATGATGGAACTGCAGTTGATGAGCGATCCAAGAATGTTATGGTCTGTTAGATTAAAATAGAGTATTAAATTTATTTATTTTTAATTTCTCTGCTTGCTTAACATTATGTTTTAATATACCCACAGGAAAAATTTAAAGCAATTTCGACACAACAAGAGGAATTATCTGACAATGAGAGACTTAATGAGGAGGAGATTTACTACGAGGTCATGCCAAAAGAAAGACCTGGATGCGTCCGTGGCATGGGATGCAATGTCACTTACTCCCAAATGTATGGTCGTTCTAAAGACAAGAATGCTCAAAATGAGAAGAAAGTTCAAGGTCTTGAAGCACAAATGGCCGAACAGAATGAACGGATACAAAAAATGGTAGAAGAAAAGGAACAAATGCAGAAGGAGCTGGAGCAACAAAAAGAGCAAATGCTGAAGGAGCTGGAGCAACAAAAAGAGCAAATGGATAATATGAATGGGCAAGTTGGGTTCTTATACTCCTTCATTCAGACAATGTGTCCTAACTTTCGTATTCCTCCTAATGGTGTAAGTATCTTGTCTCATTCTTAGCTTGTGAATTTCTAAACAGTTCTTTTATTTAATCTTTAAATATAAATATAACAAGTTAGTTAGAGAGACTAGTTAGAGAACGCCATGTGTTATAGTTTACTTAAAATTGAATCATTCTATATATGCATGCAAAACTTGGATGCTGGAGCATTTTGTAGATACCTAAACTTTTATGAAAAGAATATTAATATTGCATGCTTTTGAGCCTACTGTGCCTAAAGATCCATCTGGAATGTAACCTGTGGGCTTGCATGTATGTTTTAAGTGTGTTAGAAATATAACTTAGAAGAGGAATTCTCTTGGTGATTGTTGGTTGTAGATGATATGGGAGGCGCAGGAGGCGCCATATGATTGAATTATTGTTTGGATATAATTATAGAAGTGTTATATACTCTTAATTTGACAGGTAAAAATTTGGGAATATTGGAAAAATAGACGAAAATCTGCCGGATTTTCGTCTCGAAAAGCAAGTTTTTTTCTTTTTATACTTTCATATGGATGAAATGCTACCATTTTAATTTAGAATTCCATTGATGTCATTGTTTTCTTACTTTGAATAATTGAAATGAAATTTGCATTTCTTTATATATATATAGGATTTTACTGCATCGAAAAGTAAGAATTGTATTGTTCTTTCTATTTACTTCTGACATGGCATTTATTTGTTTTGGGCCTTTTTATGTGCTACTGTTTTTTTTTTATTGAGTTTGAAGCTATATGTAGTTGCTATGATTGTTTAAGTGCTTAACTATAAAGTAGAACAAAACCTTTTTATTTATTAACATCTTATATATTGGTAACTTAACTGTCATTTCTAATAATGTTTTTATTGTAATCTTAACTATTTATCTAAATCTACATGGTTAGTTACTAATATAATTTTGTTTTGCTCTATCTTGCAGGCTAGTGACTCTAGCGCTGGATCTGTCCCCCCTTCTTTTGGATCTATCCAGCGCCCACCTTGACACCTATCTCAGACGCTACTTAAGAGTTTTTTATTTTATTTTCAGTTGTCTTAAACAATTGAACTTGCAACAACACTACCTTCTTTTGTTTCATATTCGTAGACATAGGTTTACTTTTTTGTGTTTGGATGGATTCAATGCAATATTACAGATGTCATTTTTTGGAATATACTTCAATTTATATGGATTTAATGCAAGATTATCGATGTCATTTGTGGAATACACTTTATATGCATGTTATATACAGGTATCAACAAATTGGATAAAAAAAATAACACATTTGCCGGCATTATAGAATGTCGTTGGTAAAAGTATTATATAAACTTTTCCCGACGGTGAAACTTTGCGTCAGTAAAAGTCTAGAATTTAACAAATTATATTTTTACAATATGAAGAAAGTATTTACGACGGAAATTGACTGCCGTAAAAAATAGGGGTATTTCCGGCGGCGTTAAAACTCCTACGGAAAACAGAATAATTTCTTCCCGACGGCTAATGATTTCCCGGCAGTTAATACTATATTTACCGACGGCATTGAATTGTCAACATAGCCTTTATGTCCGTCAACTTTAATGATTTCCCGGCGGTGAGTACTATATTTACCTGCGGCTTTAGATCGTCAACATAGGCTTTATGTCCGTCAATTCTAATGATTTCCCGACGGTGAGTACTATATTTATCGGCAGCATTGGATCGTCAATATAGGCTTTATGTCCGTCAACTTTTAGTTAAAACAAATCAATTTTCGACGGTTGTTATTATTTTTACCGACGATCGTAGAGTGTCGGCAAAAGTATTTTTACTGGCGATTAATATTATATTTACCGGCAGTATTTGATCGTCGGGAATACCCCTAACGTCCGTCAACCTCCGTCAAGGAAAAATAATTCCAGACGGTTGTCATTACCTTTGCCGACGGTTGTTTATGTGTCGGCAAAGGTGTTATTACTGACGGCGGTAATAATATCCGTCGGCAGTACATTTACCGACGCTATCTATACCTACGCCTTGTAGCGGCGGATGGGAGCCGTCGGGAAATGGTTTACCGACGGTTTTTATAGGTTTTACCGACGGTTTCGAGCCGTCGGTAAAGGCCAGTTTTGTTGTAGTTCATGAGAATAGCATTCACATTTTATATAAAATAATATTTTATAGTTTATGTGAGAAAACAGAAAGACCGTTTTCTTTGGTTTCTTTCTAAAACAGTTTCCAAAACCGTCTTAATAATATGTCCATCAAAGACGGTCACAAAAAAACCGTTATTAAATATTACTAAACTAAAACGGTTTTGAAAACCATTTTCTTTGGTCTTTTTCTAAAATAGTTTTCAAAACCGTTTTCTATTTACTACTTTCTTTGCATCTTTTTGTAGTAGTGAACTTTGAGATATTGTATTATTCAATCTATTCTTTATTTGAATTATCTTGTAAATACTATTGTTTTATGTGATTTCAATAGTGTTCGTTGTGCAATGGTTGTGATTGGACATGCATGTATGGAATTAGTATGTTCATACCTCATTTGGAGAGCTTGTGCATGCTTTGTATGACATGCTACATACTAAATCCATATGTGCATGATATTTTTTATGATTTATTCTTGTAGTTTAAATCGTCACTTATCATGAACACCGATTAAATCCTAATTTACATAATCCATATGATGAATGAAAGCTTAGCGGATTTGAATTACCCAAGTTCTCTCTTTATCATTGTTCACGCCAAATTTGGTTATTACTTTGAATTAATTAGTCTAAACACCAAGCAACCAACATTTGAGTTCTTTAACTAAGATAGGATTGACTAGGATTTCTAATAGCTAGTTTTATTTTCCCTATGGATCGATACCTGAGCTTAACCGATTTACAACGAATTGAGGTTATGGTGTAGGTTTATAAATTTAAAATCTTGATCGTGACAAAGAATAATCTCCCTTGTTGGGAGCGATCACCTCTTCAATAGTTTAATGTCATGCACCTTTCCTTCAAGGAAATTTAGATGAATAAATGTATATGGTTGCTCCCTTGGCTTTAAGTTTTCCTAGGCTAACAGCAAAGTGTATAAGTTGAAGAAAGCATTATATGGGTTAAAATAATATCCTAGAGCTTAAAAAGCTTAGCCAAGCTATGCAAAGATGTGGTTATCAGCTAACTCAAGGAGGTTACACCTTGTTTATTAAGTATTCACTTTTAGGGAAGATAACCACTCTATTTTATATGTGATGATATAATGTTAACATGAAATGATGTAAAGGAGATACTAAAGACGTTGAAGACCTACCTAGCCAAAGAATTTGAGATAGAGGAGGACCTAAGAAATTCAAGACCTACCTAACCAAGTTTTCTCTTCTTTCTTTTCTACTCTTCGAGCTTCTTCTTTCTTCCTTCCTTTAATTGATCAACATTACACAATTGTCAATTCCATGGCAAAGGGGGCTTTCAGTAAAGGATATTCCTTTTCAAAGTGGTCATTTCACACGAGTAAAAAATGATCAATGGCAAATATGTTTTCAATAATAGTGAGACACTAATCTAAAACAAATGGAGCTGCCACAAAATTAGCATGTGGTTGTAGATTCATTAACCCAATCATTCTATATAGTTGAAAATGACTTGTAGGGTCTACTAACCTAAAGGTCAATATAAGGAGCTTCGGGAAAGGTTTTAGGACACCCCATTGCATTCCTTGTAGACCAATGGTTACTGCATTCTAAATATCATTACGTATCATTTCTTTGTGATTTTTAAGCTAAATAATTTTTTATTTTTGAGAAATTACTTGAAATTTCCTATAAGTGCTTCCCATATACACATATAATGGATGTATGCTAATACGTAAGCAAAGTATTATTAAATGAAAGATCTCAAAGTTCTAACATAGGTTGGATGATAGAGTCTAGGAAATGGATAGTAAGAATGGCCAATGCCTTGTGAAAATATAGCTAAAATGATACAAAAGGTCTAAGAGAGGTTCACATATGCCATAAATATGTCTAGTAAGGAAAGAAGGTTTTGAAGTGACCAAGGAATTAAATATCAGTATCGAGGGATATATTGATGGTCCCAAAACACAGATATATCGATAGATAAATTGATCGTATCGATATCAATTTAAAGATATGATGGATATTAATTAAACATGAAAATTTTCAGCGTAAGTCTGAAAAATAATGAATTAAATGATACACAATTTAGAATCAAAATATTGCAAATTAAATATATATAAGACAAGTTTATGTTGTGTTTGGTATAATAAATTGTGTCGTGTTGGGCAAAATAAATCACAAATTTCTACAAATTTTACACTAAATTGTTACATAGCATTAAAAATTTAAAATATATATCATTTACAAAATAACAAATAAATAAATCAATAATCTTATATACAAAAGAATCTCCACCTTAGACCGATACTTACTGAAATATTGGTAAAAATATGCGAGTCTAATATCATATCGATACCCACAGATATATAGATATATCGGAGATATATCGAGCATATCGGAGATATTTTATTCCATGGGAGTGACATACTTTTAGGGTCATGGGTACTTCACCATAAGTGAACCAAAATGACTACAGCCTCAGGAGGTAAGATTACTTTTTATTGATCGTAGTAGTTACAAGTTTCCCTTTAGTAATTACTTAATCTTAATGGTTAAAATAAACCAAAAAGATTAGGTGAAAATTCCATTAAGATCATAAAGTTAAATGAACATTTTGATGTCATGAGAACACTTTGATGTCATAAAACAAGTCATTTGTACTTATTATTCCCAAGTAATGACAAGTTTTAAAAATTCATATCAATAAAGCATATTCTCAAGTAGGGCATCATTCCCATGTCAAAAAATTTCCAATTAAATTTAAGATGACATGAGAGCATTCTTTATTTTTCAAAATATATTGAAATGCTCATTTTACCATTACAACCACTTCCAAAATGTGATTTAGTCTTTATCTAGATCTTTGCATAGAGAAAATAAAGGAAGTCGTTCAAAGCAATCAAATATGAGTACTAGGCATAATTTTGATATAGTTTGGGTCACTTGCTTCAGAAAATCATGCATAAGTGCCATGAAAGATTGTATAAACATCAAAGGTTCTATAAGAAAAGTTGTTTGCTCGAATTCTTTTATGGAAAGAAATGGAAAAAGGAATGTAAATACCGTATCTACTTTTGAAATAACTTTACGATGGTTCATGTTAGTAGAATGGCATAAACTTACAAATAAACCATAAAAAGCATGGAATTAAAAAAAAAAATACATAATGAAGCTTGATAGACATAAAAGCTTGATAGACATAAAAGAGTGAAATGTAAAGGATGAAATACCATGGAATTGGTTTAGGCTTGAATTTGACATGCTTGAAGCCAAAAAAAATGGCAAAGGCCATGAGTAAAACGGCTTTTGGTAGTTTTATAGAAATAACATACATGAAAATACCTTGAAACATATTTGGGCATTAGATTAGTATGATTTAAACCATTGACTTTGTTAGCCTTATGGCTTCAATCCAACTTTGTTGTATGGTTTTGATGATGACAGTCAATTATCTTGTGTTTCTAATGGTTTACATTTTAGTAAAATCGCAAGTTAGGAACCAAGACTTCAAGGAAGCCAAAGCTTAAAGCATGAATTTGGAAGATCATTAAAGTTAAGCTCAAGTGGATTAGTTGCATAATCACTAAAAAAACATGGAGCAAAGAGCTATGGCATTGTTGAAGTTCAAGGATGAAGCCAAGCACTAGGGAAGAAGATTCAATTGTGAAGATTTTGTATTTTGTCTTTATGTGAGAGTGTTTGAATGGATTTGTAAATCCTTTTATGGGTTAAAGTCTTTTGGCTCTTGACCTTGACTTAGTTGGACTTTAGGACATCTTTGACACACTCTATGTTAAGTTTTTAGGATGCCTTGTTAGTTAGTTCAAGCCATTTTGCCTTAATTTTGATCAACTTGTTTTATACTTTGATTTTAGGCAAAAACTGTCGTGGCCGTTTAAACAGAGTTGTTTGAACGGGTTTAGTCACCACTTGAACGAGATAATAGCTATATTGTGGAGACTTGCCATTATTTGAATGGATAGTAGAATTTCAATAAGGCCGTTCAATATCCGTTCAAACGGGAGTCATGACCATTCAAACGACGACTTAAAATTTAGTTATAACGGCTAGTCCGTTTGAACGGGACTTCGGGCCGTTCAAACGGGGATATGCTGAAAAGTGCATAACAATTAGGTTTTGTCTCTTAACGACTATATCTGACCATAGGTTTATAAATACTCATTCTTTGAGTCTTTTTTGGACTAATGAACACACAATCATACTTCAACTTAGTTTACATCAATCTTGTGTGAATTAGCTAAAGAAACAACATTCTCTCTTGAGCCAACTAGTCTAATCTTTGAGAGATATTAGTGTGAGCTTCATTTGTACTCATCTACTCTTTGAGGAGCATTTTTCGTATACAAATCTATTTGTATATCTTGTGAAAGAATGATTGGGCTATAACTCTGGTGAAAAGAGTGAGGTAGTGCTCCTTGGCTTGTAAGGTTTGATGTCTCCATTGGAAGTGAGATTAGGTATTTTTATCTTGACTCGAAAGATGGATAATGTAAAGGTTTTCTCTACCTTGAAGGAGATTGTGTTAGTGGATTGAGAAATCCTTGAGCTTGGAGCTTAAAGCTTGGACGTAGGCAAAGAGTGCTAAACCACGTAAATATTTTGTTTTTAATTTCTCTATCCCTCAACTTTTGCAATTTATATTTGTTTACTTGTTCTTATTTTTATATAAATTGCATTTGTGTTAATTGGTTTTTAATTTCTATTATTTTGTTCAAAATTTGCCTTAGACCCTATTCACCTCCTCAAGGATTAATACGTGGGACAAAAAACTTGGTAGAAGGCCATAAGAAAGTGCCATAAAATCATGGAAGTGCGACGCTGTTTATTTTTCTTTTTCCCTCTCTCATGATATATGTAATGCAAACCAAACAAGGTATAATTAAAAACCAATTTAATATTTACTTTTAATCAAAATACTTATAAATAGGGACCGATTCATTTAAATTCAGTTTTGATATAAACTAATTAGTTTACATGGTTCTGAACTTGCTTGGTCTAAATCATGGGATTCCTAAATAGGTGGGTACGGCTGTTCACTGTCAGTTTCATTTGGGCTGGAAGGGTATTTTTGCAATGGAGCCGAAGCCAACCAAGTGGCATCTTGGATTCTCTAATTAGGCTGTAATATGCTTGGATAATGTGGCATGATTTGGATCGTCTTTTTTACTTGAGTGATGTGCAGATCATTTAAATCATGACACATCATCCAAGCAGCAGAGGTAGGCAACCTTCCCTCTCCTTCTTTCTCTAGTCTCTTAAACATAGAGAACATAGAGAACGGCGGACACAACATAGAGAACGGCGGACAAGTTGCTGGTACTTTTCTTTACATTTAAATAACCTAACAACCCCTCATGGCCTCATCTAAAGAAGTGGGAACAAGGATCTCTGCTGACTTCGCCGATCAAGAGCTCACTCTTATCCTTTTCGCTCAACTCAAGCTCGGCATAATCGTTATCCTCGTCTCCAACTTTGCCGATGACTTTTCTGCTCCGGTCACAGTGAGTTAAGGTGCAAAGAAGTGGATGTGTGTTCTACCAAATCGGAAATGCTGAGGCTGCTTCGCTGAGGCCTTGATGGCTTGACACGAAGATTGAAGATGAGAGAGAAATAGAGGTTAGCAGATTAGGGCTTTAGGCAGAAGATAGGTTTTTTGAAAAATAGTTTTCTAATTCTTTTTATATTTTGATCATTTTTTATTTATATAATTATAAATAAAATATATTATTTGTTTTTTTTTTTTATATATATATATATTAAATCGGTTCAGCTTCGGTTCACATTCTCCTAAACCGTAGAACAAACCGTTCAATCGGTTTTTAAACTTAGTGAAACCAATTAAATTGACCAACTTGAGAAAATGGGCCAAACCAGTCATACCGGTCTGGTACAGTTTGGTTTTTTCAGTCTGACTCGATTTATGCACAGCCCTAATTGGGGTGTTTGAGAGAAGAAACATAAAGAGTAGAGTATGTTCTAAATTAAAGAGGATTAGAAGAGTTAAATATTGTGATAATATCTTGAGAAGACCCTCCTCAGCTTGAGACTTCAAACCAGTAAGGTCTTAAAGCTTTTTTAGCATTAAGACCTTACATGCATAAGCTTGAGTGTGTTATGGGGAGGAGGAATGGGAGATATGAAGTAGAATTAGGGATCTTTTGAGGGGTGAAGCGCTTATTTGGAGGGAATTTTAAGAATTCTTAGCGACCAAGCACATCCCTTGTGAGAGAAAGCAACCAAGGTTTTTATCTAGGCATATATTTGACTTGCACCCAAACCTAATTTCTCTACAAAAAATTACAGTGATCCCACGGTCGGTTTATGAGAAAACTGACTTTGAAAAAAACTGGAATTCAAAGAATAAAAAATGGCAGTTTTTTTCCAGTTTTTTTCAAAGTCAGTTTTTTCAGAAACCAACCGTCGGATCACTGTGATTTTTTGCAGGCATGACAAGCACTGCATGAATAGAAAATTCCCCGGTCGAAATGTGAAACCGTGACCTGCATCACCCCCTGAATGGGGTGACCGGATGCAGCTATCATCAGGCTGGCCTGATGCTAGCAATTATATATATATATATTTGTTTCAACTACTTGAAGTGATTGCTACAACCATGAAAGCTTTGAAGTCATTCAATTGGCCGACAAGAATCAGGGATAAATATCATTTTAATGCTACAGTTATTTATGTACTTTATATAAGAAACAGGGTTCCCACTTTTATAAAAAAAATTTCTACTTACAACAAGAGTATAAAAAAAAATAAAAAAAAATAAAATGTCTTTGTGGAAAGTAAAATGAATACTAAAATTTATTCTATCTGAATGAATCTATATGTGTAGGAGTGTAGAAAAGGGGGAGGGGAGAATGAAGAGTACGATGCCCAAACTTTAAAGATGTCAAAGGTGAACAAAATTTCTCTACCATGATCAAATAAACAAGAGGAGATAGCTATCTAATTGGATACCTGAAACTGCAAGAACTTCACCGACATTTTCTGTTGAATAGCTCAAGCCCCCATACTGTCTAGGGCTTTCAGCCCATAATGAGAATATCTGCACCAGAAAAATTGGTACTATTATAAAATTAGAGATAAAAATAAAGACAGCAATGATATTGAAAGGCATGAGTAGAAAGCTGAGAACATTTGAGGCCAGAGTTTGCTCAAGTTTACATTGTGGTGTAGACTACATGGCGATTTTATTATTATTATTTTAATATTTTAGGATTTTATTTTTTTAATTTTAATAGTTTTTAGGGTTCTAATAGTCAAATTAGAGTCCTTATATGTTGCTATAATAAGTCGGGCCAATTTAAGAAAGTTCCTATGTATTATTAGGGTTTTTAGGGTTATTTATAGTATAAATATGCTTATAGCTGTCAAAGAAGACTTGGTTTTGATTTAATAAGAATTTTATAAGATATTTTCTCTTTTCCCTAGTATTCTTTTTTTGTAAGATTGAATTCTGGTGCCTATTTAATTTCCTTGCACTATCTTTGTGATATGTCAACAAGTTAATAGAAGGTTGTTTGCTTCATGGAGAACTAGTCATAGATTCTGCTGCACCACATTGTTAAGAGTGAAAGCCTATTGTAAAAACTAAGGTAGGGTCAAGAAAAAACTAAAAAAAATCTCAGAATGAGTTGTGATGATTCATTATTTGGTCACAAATTGAAGTATGGTAATCATATATAGTGTACAGATCATACCATTTGTTCTTTTACTGAATTAAGTATCATAAGATCACACTATTTGTTCTTTTACTGAATTAAGCATCATAAGATCACACTATTTGTTCTTCTACTGAATTATGTATTGTTTACATTTAAAATTTCGCATGAATGATGTGGCATGATTAAGTATTCAAAAAACATGACACATATCTTCCCTTGAGTCTCCCTCACCCTTATGAGTTTGTATACTTTCGAATAGTTAATTCGAGTGGAAGACCTCTACTAGGTGACTTGTCAAATTAGAAGGTTAGATGTCTGTCATTGCGACTCACTCGTCTAGACGTGGTTAATGCATAGAGTGGCACCCAGGCACTTACTGTCTGCCTAGACTAATGGTAGAGTCTAGGGAGTTTGAAAGACTTGGTAATGATATCTAGGTTGGCCTAGGCTACCTCAATAAGGAAATGGTTTTACATCAATGATACGAGAGAGTGGCGGGGAGTATGGTTTGGAGGATGGGGCAAGAGTATTATGAGATAATGTGTGAGGAAAGTACCTTACCTCGACTAACCTAGAGATGATGTGAGGAAGGTTTTATAACCTTTTGCTGCCAATCTTGCCTAGTTCTGTTCTATAGACCCATCAATCTTATGTTTTACTGTGAACACCTAATCGTCTTCTTCCCCATAGGGAACTCAGCTAAATCCCAAGTATTATTCTTTCGAAGAGCTTTCATCTCCTCACACACAGTTGCCTTCCATTTTGGATCACCAAGTGCATCTTGTAAATTGTTAAGAATAGACACAGAAGATAATTAGGATACAAAGAGGAAAAACCATGATAATAAAGAAAGTTAGAAATAGGGCACTTAATGCAAGATCTAATTCCTTTATGAAGTGCAATAGGAACATTAGAGCTAGTTATTAATAATAATTGGAGTAACATAGAATTATCTAAATCTAAGGAAGATGGTTGGCAGTTAGTAGGAGAAACAATCTTGCCCTTTTATCTTCTTTAGTAGACTTTCATCTTTTTAGGAGGGTTTTTCTCAGGATTTTGTTGCTTTTCAAGGTATGAGGGTAGACAAGAGTAGGTAGCACTAGAGACTTTTCTTCGTTGTTGGTCTCCCATGAAAAGAAGTTAGGAAAGAAAAATGATATATGAATTCAAAGGAGGACACATCTATAGACACAAACCACTTTCGAAAGGGAGGATGAGAACACTTATCCCCTTTCAAGTAGGGGAATAAGAAAATGCATTTAAGAGTTCTAGGGTCCTACTTAACTTTAAGCTTAGCTAGGAACATGAATAAAACAAACACAACCAAATACCCAAAAATGAATAAGAAAGGGTTAAATGAAGGAATAGGGGACAAAAAATCAATAAAAACCTTGTAATTAAGAACTCTATAAGGCATCAAGATATGTAGCAGCAAGGAAAAAATCACCTCAGTAGGGTTTAGGAACATGTATAAAGAATAACAAAGCCCTAGCCACCTAAAAAAATGATAGTTTTTTTGCTCGGCAATCCCATTTCGCTGAAGTTTATATGTGTAAAAAATCTAATGAACAATTCCATGATTCCGAAAATAGGACCCCAAGACCCCATAAATACACTCATTCCTATTATTAGATCGAATAGTCTTAATAGGAGTATTAAATTGGGTGAGCATCATTTTATGAAAAGATTGAAAAAATATTGAAGACATAACTCTTTTCTTTCAATAAATGCACCCAAGTAGTCTAGAGAAATCATCAATAAAAGTATCAAACCATCGAAAACTAAATAATGTCAAAACCCGAGAGGGACCCCATACATCAATATGTACAGTTGCAAATGGCAAATTAATTTTATTAAAACTGGGTGGAAACAAAGTACAACTGTGTTTTGCAAGTTCACACATTTCACAATGAAACATAGAAATATTTATTCGATCTACAAAATAAAGAAGGTAAAATGTGTTGAAGCAATAGAAAAAAGGATGGCCCAATCGTCGATGCAAGAGCTACATTTTGTCCACTAAATTAAGTTTTACATCTTTTAGACGGATGTGCATACTTTATCAAACCACCCTCCATCAAGGTGGATTCTAGGAAGTATAGACAATCTCTCACACTATCACTGCCAATTGTTCTCCTCATGACAAGGTTTTGCAAAACACAATGAGAAGGAAAAAAAGTTGCACTATAGTTGAGATCATTGTAATGCAGCTGATGGACAAAAGATTGGTAGAAAGTCGAAACATTGGGAACTTGCAAAACTAACAAATAAGACATCTTAGGGTTAAGAAAAATAGAACTTGTTACTAACACAGATGAAAGAGAACCATATGCTACTCTAACTTTATCTTTTCCTGAATAACTATTACAGGAACGAAACAAAGTAGACATGCCAGTTGTATGATTAGAAGCCCACAACGATCCAATGGCCAAAAAATATTACGGGATGCATTTAAGGAAGTGGTGCACCTGAGTGAGGAAAAGAGAGTGACACAGTAGAGGATGTCTGCAATTAGGACATAAGGTGTCTAAAGGTATCAAGTTTTGCTTAGTAAGAGTCAGAGTCTCAGAAAAAAAGTCCTAGAAGCAGATTCTACTGCTAAAAAAACAAAAGAGCATGAAATCGAGATAGATCACCAAAACGACCCCATCTGCCTCTGATAGGACGGCCATGTAACCTCCAACAAATCTCCCTATTATGCCTTAGCTTAGAGAAATTATCACAATATAACTTAGAAAAGACATATAATCTTATTCCCATCTCGACTTTATTAACTTCCTTTATTGTCTCTTTGCAAGGCAAGAGCATAGCAGCCCTTGTACTGTCTTTGTCCCGAACATAATAGTACACAACCATGAGTGACAGTAAAGATTCATTTCCCATAATATGAACATGAATCAAATCATATTTTGAATTTAGTCTGGATAGAAACTTAAAAATACACTCCTACTCAATAAGTTTATTAAACTTTAAGGAGTCTGCGGCACACTCAGCCGGAAAATTATGCTAATGATCCATCTCATCCACCATCTATGAAAACTATGAAAGTAAGCTGATAAGGACATATCACGTTGTGTGGTCCGATGAATCTTATGCTTCAAGTCATAAATCTTGGCTACGTTTCCCATCTTAGAATATATTTGTTTCACAACGTCATCCCAAATCGTCTTTACAGATTGCAAAAATAAATACTAATCTCTGGTTTCATTAAATATAGAAAGCAGGACAAAAATAAATACTAATCATCTTTTGAAGGTTCTCTTACATTAATTCAAGTATCCCATCTTTCATCTACTTTTAATAAACAAAGTTTTTGACTGAGACCGGGCTTAGTAAATAAGCCCACCAACTTCACAATTATAATTTGGAGAGTAGGATTTTCATTAGTGAATACACTCTGAACCATTCTCACATTTTGATGGCTTTCAGAGGTTTGACTCACTTCTAACATATAAGAAAACGACGAAGTGAAATAAAAGAACAAAATAATGAGGAGAGAGACGACTAGGGAAAAAGTTAAGGGGGCGTTTGGTTGCCTGTGATGTAATGTAATTTAATTGACTGTAAAGTAGATTACAGTGTAATTTGATTACATTGGTAATTTAAATTACATTCCAAATTACATCTCACTTGTTTGGATGAGTAGGGAATGTGAAGTTAGATTACATTACATTACCCAGAAATGTGTTTGGATAGCCATGTAATTTAATTAACTGTAAAGTATATTACATTACATTACCCAGAATAACATTACATTATCCAGAAATGCGTTTGGATAGCCATGTAATTTAAGCTATGTAATGTAATCTGAGATTACATTACATAGCACTTTACACCCAACCAAACGCCCCCTAATTAGAAAGTTGGTTTTCTCTCCCTTGTACACAAGCATTTTATATTAGTATTAGTACAATGACATAAATACCCTTCAGCATGATACTAGAAAATAAAGAAGACTAATAATTTCGAACGAAATTCGGGTGTGGGGAGCAAGGGCAGCAAAAAAAAAAAAAAAAGGCCTAACATTTCATGTATTCATTATTGTTAAACACAAGAAACATAAAATTAGGTATGAAATATACCTCTGCATAAGCCATATCATGAAGTGCAATAACACAGTAAACAATGATAGATGACATCAAAGGCCAATTTTCTATGAGGCTTTGCTTTGGAGCTGCTCCTCTTCCTTTAATTTCTTGTGTTTCTTCTTTTGCATTGGAGTCATAGGATGTAGCCTCCAATGCATCATGTGGATCAACCCTAGAATGATTGTTATAATTGTGCTTGTGCAATGTTTCCTACAATAACCCAAATATTTTTAAAAACAAGAAGTTGTTTCATAAAGTCATTTTAAGAACAAGCAAATCTATTTATGAATGCAAAAATTAAGGCCACAAACATATAAATTAAAGTTTTATATGTTATTGTGAACTTCCCAACCTAAGAAAAATTGTAAAATTATGATCTAAACAATTTACATGCATCTGTTTATGCGAATGAGTCCATGCCAACAACAAAATTTTAAGCTAAAATAATGATGAGATGTATCGTAAAGACTAATAATAGCAGTTACATGAGGAGTAGGCGTGATTAAGAAAATGTACCGGAAGCCAACACGAAGCGATGGTTACTCCAAATGCAAAAATTGATAATGAAAGGCTGGGCAAGAAGTATGGAAATCTGCATCACAAATTGATGTTTTGGAGCATCATGCTACGGAAGTTCTGAGACGACAGATAAAACTTCATCATTATAAGATCATTTTAATTTGGAGGAAAAGTACTATTTACCTCCCGAATAGAGATTCTTTAGAGAATATATTTGGGAATTTTTCTGCAGGCTGAATTATAAAGTCATTCAGTAAACTAGTTAGTTATATGCACAACAAAAGGGAAAAAAAAAAAACAAAAAAAGAGACAAGAAATATGGGGAATGCTCAAAGGACATGGGTGAAGATGTATTTGCAAATTATTTACACCTTCTAAAGAAAATAAAATTGTGTGAATTGAAGGCAAATTTCAGATTTAGTGATTTACTATTTTGGAATTGAAGATGATAAATGCACCAAGATCTACAGCATTTTCGTATTACGGCAGTACAACAATGCACATACTAATTGCATTTTTCAAAGATTTGCAGGTTAGAGTCCTTAAAGGATTTGTTATATATACATTGGGTTAAAGGTTTTTTTTTTCTCAAAGTTTTCTTATGCTTTGAATTCCCTATCATTTGCAGTAACTTTTTTTTTTTTTTTTTTCTAATTTTGGGCCACTTCTAGAAGCATAATGCTAGGTTACCTGTTTCTGGTCAGTTACTTTTTACATTCAAATTTGAGCATCCTTTATATATATATATATATGTCCTCAAACTCATGATGCGAGCCTAGAGAGGATCGAGAGTTTGTTAAGAAGAAAATGAAAGTGGGTCAATGTGTGACTCTTAATAAAGAAGTTAGCAAGCTACAGAGAAGATAAAACTTAAAAAAGCTGAATGATCCTGACCGAAGATGCTAACGAACAAAGTGACAGTTGATCTCAATGTGTTTAGTCGTTCATGAAAAACCAAGTTGTGGGCAATCTGAATAGCACTCTTACTGTCACAATATAGAGGAGTATGACTAAATGAATAAACACCCAAATAAAAAAGAAACCAATGAAGCCAGACATCTCTGCTGTAACCTGAGACATAGCACGATACTTCAGCAGTAAAACAAGCAACCACATTTTGCTTCTTATTTTTCTAAGAGATAAGAGAATCACTTAGAAAAATACAGAAGTTAGAGGTAGACTTGCGGTCATTAAAATCCACTAGCCCAATCCAAATCAGCAAGGTGCGCAAAGTTTAGGTGTAAGAAGAGGATAGATATAAGCTTTAAAAGACAGTGCCATGAACATAACGGAGAACACATAAGAGAACACTTTAGTGAGTGAGCTATGTGGAATTAAGGCTAAGAAAGGAGATTCTGGAGATGGAGAAGGGGATATAGTAGGAGAAGGGACTGGTTTAGGGATGAGATGGATCCCAGGATCAGTGGATAAAACTTGCAAACACAACAATTCTTGAATATTAGCACAAGGTTGAAACACAAGAGAAATATTTAAAGGGATTTGTGTTAATGGAATATACATGCTCGAAGACCTTGCTCAAAGTAGATATTTTCCTTTTTAAAAGGCCTGTGGACTGTTCGGTCGCCACCTCTTCAGCCAAAGCAACCTCCTCAGTAGCTTCAACAGCCTTTTGTGCAGTAACTATTGGTTTTTCTACGGTAGGAGGTTATGTTGCAGCTCGACTCTCTTCAACTTCCAGAAGAGATCGAAGCCTCTTTCTAGCCTTAGTCTGTATGCTAGCAATAGGCTCGTTGTCTTCGGGATCTTCTGTAGAAGAAAGAGCACCTTGATGAGGGTTCCTACGAGGAGAAGCAGCAGGAGCTGGTGGTTGAGTTGGTTCTGCGATCACAATGGCAGAAGACCTCAAACCATATAAGAAGATTTACAATTTGTGTTAGCAATGTAAAAATAAATAAATAATAATAATAATAATAATAATAATAGTAATTACGTCTGGATTTAGATTGACCAGCTGTGAGAGCAAAAGCCAGAGAGTTCACATATTCTTCCACAAAGAATAAGGCCCTGACAGTCTCCCACCATTCGATGAAAGATGGAGTCGCTATGGGATGCCAAGTGTGAGGAATGTATGCCTCGAATTCAGCTCAGTTGGCATTGAACCTCACTGATAATTCGATGAAGTCTTCTTGGTGGGTATGTTGTTCTCGACCCAAGAGAGTGGGGTTAGCCACACTGATGTAGGGGAAAAGAATGGCTTGTTGGAAGCCAAATTGTTGGGCGAATTGGGCTAGAATGTAGACCTCTGCCCCACCTTCAAAAATGGTCTTCTTTTTGCCTCTCGAAAAGGATTTGATGGAATGGAAACCTATTTGGATATCCCTTCAAATTAGAAAATTGTTCCATTTCTCTTTAAAGATCTCGTCACTATGAAAGAGGGCAGCTTTAAAAGCTTTCAACTATAAGGGACCTAAGGTTGAATTCTTAATGGGGGTGAAGAAATAAGGGCTAGGAGAAGGGTCCATCAAATAGAAATACCTAAAACATTATAAGAAGGTGTTAGTTTTGGGAATACCATTTAAGATGGCAACTCCAGAACAACACCCATAAAAGGATTCTTCCGTAGAAAAAAAAATGGCTCAAAAAGGGAAATAGGCTTGAAGCCAGAATTGGAGAATCCAGATGGGACCTCCAACATTACTGATTAAAGTTTTGGTACAGTGCTCGAAGCAAGATTTGTACAGATGAGATAAAATTAAAGAGGCCAAGGGGTGTTCCTTACCAAATACTAAGAGTTTGGCAAAAGGGATATACTGGGTAATTACCTTCTGAGATCGTGAACAAATAAGAGATCTACAAAGCCAGCAGAGAATGAAGGCGAAGTGTTCTTTGTCAGCAACTTCAAGGATGACTCCCGTATCGTCGTTGATGAATGTGGTGTAGCCTAGCACCCCTGAAGTGGTGTTGATGTCAAAATCTATGTCTGTCATAAGTAGAGGAGTTATTTCTTCACCTCGAGCCTTCAATCCAGTTAACTCGCAGATGTCCAAAACTGTTGGACCCATGAATCCACAAGGGAAGATGAAGGTATTGCAGGAAAGGACCAGAAGCACAGTCCACTAGCGATAAAAGGTTTATCGCTAGGAAATTTTCTGGTGGAGAGTTGGATGGCTTCAAAAATACCTAGTGACTTCCACATTTTACCCTTGGTGGGCTTGAGTCAAGCGACCCAGTTATTCCATTGGTTAATAGGAGTAGGCCACTGGTCGAACCCCAATCCCAGAACCCTAGAAGACTAGTTTGGCAATGGAATGGTTCCTGACCATGAATCGGAGGGTAGAGGTTGGCGACTAACTCGTCAATATGGCTTTTGAAGTAGGGACCTAGGGTTTTGATGATCACTTGATAATTTAGATGCCCACCAAATTCAACATCAAGGGTAACAGGTGAAGACTCGTCATTTACCCTGGAAGCATCCTCCATAGTCTTAACATTTTCCCTCAATGCTAAGTTAAAAGCCTTGGTAGTGATAGTAGTGATTTTAGAGGAAGACGACATTGAATAAGTAATAGAATACTTGGAGCGAGCAGATGGGATGCAAAAGAGTTTGAAAAAGATAGATATGAGAATGCAAGAGAATGGATGGCAAAGTGAATGTGAGAAGGCAGGAGTGTCGGGTGTTATAATAGTGAAAAGACAATTGGGATTCTATAACAATTGAAAAAGTGGAAACGATTTCGCTGGTTTGAAAATTTTCAAATATTAAATCAGCGCGGGGGGTATGTTAATCCATATTTTAACTGTAAGGTATTCCATTTGTATGTGTTGGCTAATTCGGGTGTCAAAAGCCTGTGTATGTGATTTGTCTCAAGCCAGTAATCCCTAAAAGCTCAAGCTACTGCATCAAGCCTAAGAGAAGCGCATCATATTGATAAAATCATTTCGCTCAAGCTCGAATTGCTTTCTTTTGTTGGTTTATGTCCTAGGAAGGTAAGTTTGACTTAAAACCTAGGTCATTCAATTGACCATAGGTGATTTAAATTACCCCAATCTCCTAGGAATGATTCTTTATTGCTTATAGGTCCTTTTTGCATGAAAATCATTTAATTTTGGTCTATTGCATAAGTTGGATCGATCTAATATTTTATGCAAGATCGATCCTATTTATGATCTGCAATTATGGCGATCGAGCTCTCGAACCCGGATTGATCCAAGTGGCAGAGAAGGTTTGATCGATCCAAGCTAAAATATAGGATTGATCCAGCTTTTATTTTTCAACCAAATTTCAGATAAATTCGTGGTTTCTATTCCTTTAACTTTTAGAAACCCTAGGTTTTGTTCTGCCTCTATATATAGAGTGTTTCTGAGGGTTTTGGGTAGACAAGCCTCCAAGAGTATATTGCTTTGTCAAAACCCTAGGCTTGCCTCTTTGATTCTCTATGCATCATTCGTCTCTTAGACTTCTCATATTGATATGATGCATAGTTCTTAATAGTTTAGCTATCTCAACTTCATCTACCAAGTTTGTAGTGATACGTGGATTCGAATTGAACGGTGGATTTTCGTTGACACCATGGATATTGGTGTGTGGAGCTAGGGTTGTGGATTCAATCCATGGAGATGATGTGAAGGCAATGTGGAATCATTGGACGCTCGTTCAAGAAGGGATTCTACTGGGCTTGTGGATTCAAGCGTCGTTGTGGGTAGTATCACTTTACTTGTACTTGGTTTCTAGTTCATAGTGATTTCTAGTGCTCCCGAGGTTTTTTAGCCGTTTGAGTTTTCCTCGTAAAATCTTGTGTTCTTTGTGGTTGTTTAATATTGCATATTACAGTCAATTGAACACTAATTAAAGGCTGGGTAATTAGATTTCTATTTTTCTACCAAGAAATAGTATCTTCGAAATTTCAAATGGGATCAGAGCTGTGTTCACTCGTAAAGTTTAACCACCTGAATGTTTTCCTGTTTTGAATAGATGGATTTCTTGAAAGAATGCAGTTCAAATACTAGACCCCCATTGTTTGAGGGATTGAATTATACCTATTGGAAGCCTAAAATGATGATTTTTTTTTTTTAAATCTATTGATGATAGGGTTTGGCTAATTGTAGAAACTGGTTGGAGTCTCCCTACTATGACCAAAGATGGTGTCACCGTTCCTAAACCTCCTGAGGAATGGGACAGGAATGACCTAGAATGGAGTAGTTGGAACAACAAACGTCTATATGCCATTTTTAATGGTGTATATGGGCCAGAGTACCGTAGGATTATGACTTGCACCACTTCGAAAGAAGGTTGGGATGTTTTGCAAGTAACTCATGAGGGTACTCACCAAGAGTTAAACACCCAAATAGTTAAATAATTCCAGCTTGTATTACTGTGAGGTTTCTCTCTATTATATATACATAGGATCAGTTACATTTGAATGAATAACAGAATGGAGATAAACATAGTTACAACCAATTCATCATGATAAGAATTATCCTAACATGAGAAAGGATTATCCTAACATTCCCCCTCAAGTGGAAGGTAGACTTTGTCGAACCTTCAACTTGTCCCGAAAGAACACAAACCGAGTCGTGCTAAGGCCTTTAGTAAGAATGTTGGCGATTTGATCATCAGTAGAGATGTACTGGACAGTGAGCTCTTTTCGGGCAACTTTGTCGCCAACAAAGTGAAAATCGATCTCCACATGTTTGGTTCAACCATGAAAAATTAGGTTTGCGGTAAAAAAAGTAACACCAATATTATCACACCAAAGAGTTGGTGCCTTAGGTGGAGAAATACCAAGCTCAAGTAAGGGTGATTGAATCCAAGTAAGGGTGATTGAATCCAAGTTAACTCCGTAGTGGCATCAGCAAGAGCTTTATATTCTGACTCAGTGGAGGAACGAGAAACAGTTTGCTGTTTTCGCGACGACCAAGAAATGAGATTGGAACCAAGGTAAATGACATAACCACCAGTGGATCATCTATCATCAGGAGAACCTGCCTAATCAGCATAGGAAAAGGCTTGAAGATGATCAGTGCTAGTCTTAGAAATGAGTAGACCAAGAGAGAGTGTTTGTTGAAGATAGCGAAGAATTCTTTTGACAACAATCCAATGATCATCAGTTGGCTCATGCATAAATTGGCAAACCTTATTCACAGCGAAAGCGATGTCAGGACGCTTGAGAGAGAGATACTGAAGAGCTCTCACTGTCTGGCGATAAAGAGAGGGATTGACCATGGCAGTGCCCACATGTTTGGAGAGTTTTTGAGTTGAAGATATGGGAGTTTGCACAGGCTTGGAGGTAGTCATTCCGAATTTGTGAATGAGAGATTTGATATATTGGTGCTGAGATAACAATAGGCCATCTGGATCCGAAATAACCTCAACGCCAAGAAAATAATGCAAGGTACCAAGATCCTTGATAGAAAATTCAGATCCAAGCGTAGCAATAAGAGCCTTGAGAGATGCCGAGTTATTGGTGGTGACAAGAATATCATTGACATAAATGGGCACATAAATAATAGTACCTTGACTGGAGAAAAGGAAAAGGGACGCATCTGTTTTGGAGGCAGTAAAGCCATGAGTAAGAAAGAATGTAGACAACCTGTGAAACCAAGCGCGGGGAGCTTGTTTGAGCCCATAGAGAGATTTGTGGAGTCGAAACACATGATGCGGATGTTGAGGATCAATGAACCCTTGGGGCTGTGCCATATAGACCTCTTCGTTGAGAATGCCATGAAGAAAAGCATTATTTACATCAAGTTGCTTGAGAGGCCAATTGTTGGAGACAACAATGGAAAGGACTGTGCGGATGGTAGTTGGTTTCACAACAGGACTGAAAGTTTCAGCATAATCAATGCCTTGTTGTTGATGAAATCCCTTTGCCATAAGCCGAGCTTGGTAACGCTCACTGTCACCCTTTGAATTTCGCTTAATACGATATACCCATTTACAACCCACAATATTTTGATTTTTGCTAGGAGGATGAAGAGACCACGTGCCATTAGAAATTAATGCATTGAATTCTGAGGCCATGGCATGCCGCCACTGTGAGGACTTGTTGGCTTCAGTGAAGCAACTAGGTTCAATAGAGGGTGGTGACTGCGTGAGAAGTGCATGAGGGGGCTTGGCATTTGTCATGTGGCGAAGGATCATTGGGTGAGTACTTTGAGGAGATGGAAGTGGGGATGGATCAGTAGGCTGAGGTGGCGGGATAAGAGAGGGTGAAGAATTGGGAAGGATAGGTGGGGAATTGAGGTCAGCTACCACATGGATCCCATCGGGATTATGAAGTGATAAGGGTTGGTTACTAGGAGGAGATTGGGAATGGGATTGGATAGAATTTGTGGATAAGGATTGGTTGGTAGAGGGAATGCATGATAGGAGAGAAGCAGTAGGTGGGATAGGAGGGTTTGAATGGTGATGAGGATAAGAAGAAGTGGGTAGATAAGGATGAAGAGGGGCAGAAAGCTACAAGGGACGTGTGGGAGTCGGAGCTGGGCCAAGAATAGAGGGTGAGCTGAAAGGAAAAACTGACTCATCAAAACGAACGTACCTAGCTATATAGAAATGTCCCGACAGAAGGTGAAGACATCGATACCCAAGATGCGACGAATTATATCTAAGAAATACATAGGGGAAAGAGCGAAATTGAATTTTATGTTTGTTATATGGCCGAAGATGGGGAAAGCATAAACATCCAATTTTTTTTTTAAAAATGATAATTTGGTGGTGAATGAAAGAGGCGTTGAAATGGAGAGACATGGTTGGATGCCGGACTAGGCATACGGTTAATAAGATACATGGCGGATTCAAAGGCATAATGCCAGTAACGAAAGGGAGCATTAGCATGAGCTAAAAGTGTTAAACCAGTTTCAACGACATGGCGATGACGCCTTTCAACTGACCCATTTTGAGCATGAGTATGAGGACAGGGAAGGCGATGAATTATCCCACATTCATGAAAGAATTTTGAAAGCTAGCGATATTCACCACCCCAATCAGATTGAACTGTTTTAATTTTTGTTTTAAATTGACGTTCAACCATCTATTGAAATTGAATAAAAATGGGAAAAACATCAGACTTGCGTTGCATGGGATAGAACCAGATAAACTTAGAAAAATCATCGACAAATATAACAAAATAACGAAAGCCTTCATTGGATAAAATAGGGGAAGGTCCCCATACATCAGTAAAGGCAAGACTCAAAGGAGAGTCACTAATTGAAGAAGTAATGGGCAACAAAAATTTAGACGATTTTCCGAGTTGACAAGCAGAGCAAAGAAAAGACGACTGAAGTCTTTGGTGAGGCAAATTATTTTCATGAAGACTCTGACGAAGAACACGAGAGTGCGGGTGACTAAGGCGATGATGCCAACACTCAGACGAGACAGGAGCAGCAGAGAAGGCATATGGAGATGGTGGAGGAGGTGTTGAAAATGTGGAAATTTTGTACAGTCCACTATTAATCGACCCGTGGAGTAGAGGCTTGTGAGTGACCTGATCCTTGACAACACAGTGAGAGGGATGAAACTCAAAATAGCATTGATTGTCAGTAGTAAATTTTTGAACAGAGAGTAATGGTTTTGTGATTGCAGGAACATGAAGAACTTTGGATAAAAGAAAATTATGGGGAGGGGAGGGGAGGGGAGGGGAGGGAGGTGGAACCAACATGAGAAATAGCCAAGCCCTTACCATTACCAACAAGAAGCTAATCAGGCCCACGATAGTCATCATGAGTGGAGAGAGTTGCAAGGTCAGGGGTCACATGATGTGTTGCACCAGTGTTTGGGAACCAATCAGTATAAGATGGTTGATGTTGCACAGAAGCCATGTGAGTAGATGGAGGTCCCGCTGGTATGAAGCGTTGATAACAGGTGGCAGCTAAATGATTAGCACCATTGTAGATTTGATAGCAGGAATGAAATGGAGAGGCCTGAGACCTATAATTGCGACCATGGCCACGAGATCGTTGAAAATGATCCTGGCCTCGTGAAGAATAATGAGATGGTTGAGGAGCACGTTGAGTAACATTAGCCATAGGGTCAGACTTAGTGGGCGGTAACGGGGAGAGAGAGAGTGTGGATAAAGTCTGAGCATTCATAAATTCATGGCTAAATAATAAACTATAAAGATCAGAAAAAGGGGTCGGCTCAGGGCGTGCGATGATGGTGGTGACGAGGTCCTTAAAGTCGGATCGAAGACCCTTTAAAATATAGAGATTAATGTCAGCGAGAGAAAGAGGGCGACCGGCGGCAGCTAATGCATCAGCATAAGATTTGGCAAGTTGAAGATAGGAAGAGACGAATTTATCATCTTGTTTGAGATTTTGAAGGTTGAGATGCAGTTCCATGATACGCGTGTTTGAGGCGGAAGCAAGAGAACTGACAAGAGTATCATAAACGACTTTGGAAGTATCAAGACCCACAACAAAAGGAAGGACTTCATCGGAAAGAGGCAATAAGAAGGCTCAAGATCAACTGATCTTGCCGAAACAAGGAATGAAATGTTGGATTGGGTTCGATTCGGCCATTGATATCATGGGAAGGTAGAGGACACGGAAGGGAACCATCAACGTAGCCCATGAAATCTTAGCCATGAAGAAAGGGCAGCAGTTGGGTCTTCCAATAAACAAAGTTGGTGGTAGTGAGTTTAGAGAGATGAAATGGTGAGCATTATGGAACCCAAAAGCCTAAGCTTTTGGGTGGAGGGCCCAATATAAGTATATGAAGCTAATGCAAGCCTTTCATTTAGGCAATGTGGGACAGAGTGGATTTCATTCTTCTACACTCCCCCTCACGTGCAGGCTCGTTTGGGCCTTTTCACGTGGATAACCAATGCTCTGATACCATGTTAAACACACACATAGTTAAATAATTCCAGCTTGTATTACTGTGAGTTTTAGAGAGATAATTCCAGCTTGGTATTGTATTATCCTAACACTAAGTGAGGAAGTCTAGGCTCCAAATTCTCACCTCTAGGTTTGAGAGGAATAGAATGGAAGAAGATAAAACTTTTTCAGAGTTTTATGCTAAATTAAATGATATTGTCAATTATTCCTTTAACCTAGGTGAGAAAATTTCTGATAAAGTTATTGTTCACAAAATTTTAAGGTCTTTACCTGACAGATTTCAACCCAAGGTCATAGCCATAGAAGAAAGTAAGGACCTTGACTTGATGAGAGTGGATGAACTTGTTGGTTTATCCAAACTTTTGTGTTGAAATTGAGACAATCCAAAAAGAACAAGAATATTGCTCTAAAATCCTCTAGGGAAGAAAAGAATGTCTCAAACAATGATCTAGATTTGAATGATAATGATTTAGTTCTCTTTAAAAAGTTTAAAAAATATCTTAAATGGCCAAAAAGTAATGAAAGGAAAGAGAAAACTAACTCTAGTTCATCTTTTAGGGGTGATAAGACAAAGTCTGGGAATCCCTCTCAAATTGAGTGCTATGAGTGTCATGAATTGGGACATATTGCTCCAAATTGTCCTAACAAAAGGAAGGGTAAACAACAAGCCATGAATGCCACTCTTAGTGATAGTGATGAGGATGAGACTAATGAAGAAAATTCCGATGGTGTGGATGATTCTAATTTTACTGCTTTTGTGGGTATTGTAAATAATATAGGTGAGTCTTCTAGTACTCCCTTGGTTAATGACTCTAGTGTGGACTTAGAGGATGATGTTGAGGACATGGGTGATGATGTTAAGGACACAGATGAATCAGATGATGAGGGAAATCTTCAAACAGTTTATAATGAATTGTATGAAGAGGCTTTTACGCTAAAGAAAAATAATCTGAATTAAGCTATCAAGGTTAAGACCTTAGAAAAAGGAAGAGAGGTCCTCAAATAAGAAGCCTTGAACTTTTAAGCTCTTGTTAGTCAATTAAAGACTTATAAAATCACTCTCTCCAACAAGCTTGTAGCTTTTGAGAAATATAAGAACACTCTTGTTGAGAAAGTTGATAGGTTAGAGGGTGAGGTCAAATCTAGGATTGAGAAAGAGAATGAGTTAGTTTCTACTATCACTAGACTTGAATTAGAGGTCAAAGATGCTTGTGAATTGAAAATCAACTTAGATAAAAGATCCGAGCATCTTAATATTTTACTTGTGACTGTTAAGAGGAATGTAGGAAGAGAAGGGTTAGGTTTTACCTCTTGTGAGACTAAACCTACTTTAGGTGAAGTTGTGCCATCTACTTCCAAGGTAAAGAAACCTTTGATGAATCCTACACCTAAGGTTGACCAAACTCTCAAGAAAAAGTTTGTTCCTAAATGTCATCAGTGTGGAGTTTTGGGTCATATTAGGCCTCATTGTCCTAGTCTCAAGAAGACAGGCTTCTAGAAGTGTGTCTCATGTTGCACATCATGGTTCTTCTAGTGTTGTTCCCACTTGCCACCATTGTAGTAAGAAAGGTCACATAAGACCTCATTGCTTCCATTTGAAGTAATCTTCGTTTGCTTGGAATAAAGACACTTATTCTACTTGGTTTAGGAAAGACTACAGAAATTTTCCAAGAGTGTCTAGGACCCTAGGACACGAGTTGACTTGACTTCAAGTGAAAAGTATGAGTCAACTCCTACAGTCAAGGAAGCTTCAAAGCCATCAAACATTAGGACGGTTTGGATTAGGAAAGAGGATTTGAAGTTCTTCAACCTCAATCATTCTCTAGGAAAGAGTTCCCCTCATTCCCTCTAGTGGTTATGAGTTCTTTAGTCCGCAATGACTTTAAACTATCATGCGTCCGAAACGACGTTAAACTACCTTGCATCCGAAATGACGTTAAACTACCTTGCGTCCGAAACGACGTTAAACTACCTTGCGTCTGAAAAGACATTAAACTATCCATAGTTAGCTTGGATTGCTTTTCATTATCTTTATATCATGTTTCTAAGGCTAAACTTTGTAGTTCAAATATCTTTTTGTTGTGTTTTTTTTTTTTAATTAGTGTTATATTACCAAAACCCAAAAAGATTTTCTGTTTTTGTTTTATGTTTTCATATCTTTGATTTTTCATATTATGATTTGATATGAACTTAAGTGAATATTGATATTGAATTCTTGGTCATTGTGCTTGACATTTTCATGAATTGAGATTTTAGTCTAAGTTCTTATCTTTGCTTAATTGTAATTTCATGAAAAGTTCATTATGATACATCTTGAAGCACATTGAATGACTTGCCTCATTACTTTTAGAGTTGTTTTTGTGAAAAACTTATCATAAATGTGAGACATAAGATCATGAATTTCTGGAATGTTGAATGACCAATAGTTGGATGCTTCTTTTAAAGCCCAAATATGCTTGTGCAAATGTTTGCACCTTTTCACCTCCTCACTTCTATAGTATTTCTTTCTTATTTGATAATAAGCTCATGTTCCTATCCAAATGCTAGTTCAAAATTTTCTTACAACTTTAAAAAGGCTTGAGAAAAATTGAAACAGGGCTTTACAAAGAGTTTTTCAAAGAAAAATATGTGAGAAAAAGCAAATTGCCATAAGTGTGAAAGCACAAAAGTGCTAAGATTTTGAAAAGAGCCAAAATTTTCTCAAAGTTGTATCTAAAATACTAGCACTGTTCTCATTGATTTTGAGCTCTTATTCAAATTTTCCTCTCTTTAAAGCATGTTTGAAATATCAAAAAATATAATTTGTCTTTCTTGCTTAATAGAGGGCTTTCACTCACCTTCATTGGTGAAATCAACTGGTTTGAATTCAACAAGTACATGATCCATGAGTCTTGTAATCTTATGATTTAGATAGTTTGAACAACTATGATTTCTTTTTGTTATGGTTCATGTTAAGTCTATTCACAAACACACATTAAGTGATGCTTTTGTGATCTTACCTTGATGCATTGTTAAGTGGTCAAGACTTAATTTATATTCTTGGATATGTTTTTAGTATCTAGATAGGGATTCAATTGATACAACTTGTTTGTATCTTATCTTGGTGTGTGAAATTTTGATATGGATGAAATTTTGATATGGTACACTTCCGTGTTTTTTTTTTTTACTCTTTTGTACTTTTTTTTTCTCTTTTGATTGCAATGTTTTTATTTACCTTTGTCTATTCGTGACAAAAATGGGGAGAGATGATATATTTAGGGGGAGTGCTTCTTATTGAGAGTGTAGAGTAAAATTTTTTTTGGTATTGTTTGTATACAATGTCTTGTGTTTCATTTCCATATGTGTTCATGCTCAAAACTGTGTTGAACTGCTATTTGAGTTTTTGAGTTTGGTTGAGCTTGATATTCTTTGTATTGTCTTTTGTGCTCTTATATCCTGTTTTTATTGTTCTTTATTACTTCACGTGGTATCTATGTGTACCTTGTGCAGAAAATAGGTATATGCTCTCAAGACTTAGTATAGGTTGAGCTCTTTTGTTGTTTTTTGGTTTTGGGGAGTGCTTGAGTGCTATTATTGTACAATAGAGGGAGAGTTTCATTTTTGAAGTTGAATGAATCATTTTTCATTTTTTGTCCTCTATTGTTTAAAAGGTTTTGTCAACAAATTGACAAAAGGGGAGTTTGTTAGGTATTCCATTTGTATGTGTTGGCTAATTTGAGTGTCAAAAGCATGTGTATGTGAATCTCAAGCCAGTAAGCCCTAAAAGCTCAAGCTACTGCTTCAAGCCTGAGAGAAGCGCATCATATCGATAAAATCATCTCGCCCAAGCTGGAATTGCTTTCTTTTGTTGGTTTATGTCTTAGGAAGGTTAGTTTGACTTAGAACCTAGGTTATTCAATTGACCATAGGTGATTTAAATTGCCCCAATCTCCTAGGAATGATCCTTTATTGCTTATAGGTCCTTTTTGCATAAAAATCATTTAATTTTGGCCTATTGCATAAGTTGGATCGATCCAATATTTTATGCAATAAAGATCCTATTTATGATCTGCAATTATGGATCGATCCAACTCTCAAACCCGGATTGATCCAAGTGGCATAGAAGGTTGGATCGATCCAAGCTAAAATATAGGATCGATCTAGCTCATATTTTTCAACCTAATTTCAGAGAAATTCGTGGTTTCGATTCCTTTAACTTTTAGAAACCCTAGGTTTTGTTCCGCCTCTATATATAGAGTGTTTATGAGGGTTTTGGGTAGACAAGCCTCCAAGAGTATATTGCTTTGTCAAAACCTTAGGCTTGCCTCTTTGATTCTCTATGCATCCTTAGTCCCTTAGACTTCTTATATTAATATGATGCATAGTTCTTAATAGTTTAGTTATCTCAACTTCATCTACCAAGTTTGTAGTGATTCGTGGATTCGAATTGAACGGTGGAGTTCTGTTGAATGGTGGATTTCAGTTGGCACCATGGATATTGGTGTGTGGAGCTAGGGTTATGGATTCAGTCCGTGGAGATGCTGTGAAGGCAACGTGGAATCATTGGACGCTCGTTCAAGAATGGATTCTACTGGGCTTGTGGATTCAAGCATCGTTGTGGGTAGTATCACTTTACTTATACTTGGTTTCTAGTTCATAGTAATTTCCAGTGCTCTCGAGGTTTTTTACCCCTTTGGGTTTTCCTCGCAAAATCTTGTGCTCTTTGTGGTTGTTTAATATTGCATATTACTGTCAACTGAACACTAATTAAAGACTGGGTAATTAAATATCTGTTTTTCTACCAAGAAATAGTATCCTCGAAATTTCATTAACATTAGCCAATAAATGGTTGACACGTGTCAGAATATGGAAGGAGAAATATTATGAATTAAATTCATAATAAAGAAGCCGTTAAGGATTAAAATTTGGGGAAAAGTGATGGAGATAAAGAGATAAATATTTTAAGAGATAAGATAAATAAAGGGATAATGATGCTATGGTTATCTTATACGAGATAAATATTAATCTCATAAGTTAAACAATTATCAAAGACTGACAGGTGATAGAAGAGTTCGAAGTACAGTGAGTCACTTGGGATTAAAAAAATTTCCTATCTGGACGATGATCATCAAGCTCGAAGAGGAGTTTATTGAGATTGGTGAATTTGCAGAAAGAAGAAACCTAATGAGGAAAGGAAATAATGTAGAGTTTGAAGCTAAGAAGAAGACTGTGAACAAGTTTATAAATAAAGGGATCAGAGGCGAAGTGAAGATCATCTCAAACATACACAATAACTTCAAAGCTTCTTTCTTTCTTTCCCAAAAAGGTATTTGAGAACCATATTACTGCTTGGCCGAGTTAGGTTCCGCAGTAGGGTCCTTAGTGGCTATTCAAGGTGTACGGAAGAGCATTTAGAGGAGTCTCGAGGCGTCTAAAGTAGTGAGGTGTTGGTAGAGCCGTCTTGAAATTTGGAAGAGGGAGTCTCTGTCAATTTATCTTACCAGAAAGCTGCTTCGAGAAGCGTGGAAAAGGGTAGAGCTGTCTTAAAATTTGTATTAGCTTTTCTTATTAGTTTAAGGGGTGAAATATTGTTTCGAGAAATATAGTTTAGTTTTTCCAAAGGGCTCGAGAGTATTTCAAGCCGTACTGTTGAATAATTTATATATTTAATTCTTATTTAGATCAATTTTCTTTTTGTTTAATGTGTTCTTTCTTTTGCTTTTTGCTTCTAAAATATTGGGATTAATTTGCTTGGCCCGTCTCCTTAAAAAGTCCTCTTAATTGAGGCATTCGAATCCCATCACTAGATCTTAATCAAAAGTAGTGATTCGAACTACCTTGCTGTGGTTCGAACTTCCAAAAAGTTAAAGTGAATTAACATATATATATATATATATATATATGCACATATGACATTGCCATTTGAGATGCCAAATTTGGTGGTCCTAAATGCCATCACCAAAATTTGGCACCTCAAATGGCACACTATTGGAGCAACTTATTTGGGTGCCAACGCCAAATTTTAGCAATAGCACCTCAAATGGCGGAATACCAATGGAGATGCTCTTAAAATATGGCTTTTCGCATTTTCCCACTTCTCTACAGACATTATTCCCCAGCATAAGAGTAGAAAAAATAGGAGTACCTGAGCAAGGAAACCTCCCAGAGCTGGGCCAATGACTAGTCCTATGCCCCATGCTGTACTTACCTGAAATAAGATTAATTTATATTCTCAATTATGATGATATATGCAGCAGAGTTTTAAGAATTAGTGGTGATCAACATAGGCCCTATGGAGCTTCTTACTGTTGACACTCCTAAAGCTTGATGTTCTTCACGGAAAATTTCTGATGCATATGCCTGCAGGTCATATATAAAGGATACGTTAACATATATATATATGGAAAACTTAATTAAGTAGAACAAAAAGAACCATCAACATGATTTTCTGAATACCTTTATTGGTCCAAGTACACCATTCAAACTTCCAAGAAGAAACCTTGTACTGATGGCCATCCAAAAGTTTACACTAAGACCAAACAGAGTGTTGAAAATAATCCTGAAACCCCATGTTAATAAACAAGATTGATATAAAAAAAAAGTTGCAGAATAATTCAAAATTTGAGATGCATAGTTAAATTGTGTTTACTAACCCTGAGATAGAGCCCATAATTACAACAGGTTTTCGACCATATCGATCAGCCACCATTCCCCAGATTACAGATGATGAAGCTCTTCCAAGCATAAATGAAGCCCCTTCAGGATGGTAAGCAGTTTATTAGGACAGCTTTGTTAATTAAGACATGCAAATGTATTGATTAATTATAATAAAAAATGATCAAGTCAGCATATGTTTATATAAGGTTATGTTAGCATAAAGTCCTAAATAATTGTGTGATGTATATTTTGAAAAACTGACCATTAGATTAAATACTATACCTGTGCATGTCATATATGCTAAAAATCATAGTGATCCAACGTTCAATTTCTTTGAAATGTCATTCAAGAAAAATTGTGACAGTTTTCAACAGTCACAATTTTTCATAACTAAATATATTTCAAAATTCTAACATTAGATCGGCCTGATTTTTGGGATGCATGACATCCATAAGTATTATATCTAATACAACGTTCAGTTTTTCAAAATATGCTAACTATAATTATCTATGAGTTTCATACTTACACAAAAACATATGCTGACTACATCAGGATTGTAATTATAATAGACCATCAATATATATATATATATATATATAGATATACAGAAATTAAGCTCACCCACACATCCAGCGTAGTAGCCTATATCTTCCTCTCTTTTTGCAATATGGAAGTCCTTAATCTGCAAACAGAAACAAAAGGATTGATTTAAAAAGAAAACTTATATATTATATAGCAGAAAAAATAAATGGAAGGCGAGAAAATTATGTGAGTTTATGACTAAATTAAGTTCAATCTGTTGAATTAATGATAATATAAGTTCAATTTTTTGCACCAATCTTGTGCTTTGGTGGCTTATGACAATTTGAAGACACTTTATGTGGTGCACTACATGTAATGGGATCTTGTCCATTTGGAGAAGAGATAAATGTATCCTTCATGGAATAGAAGATAAAGAAATCTTTGAGAATGAAAAGATATTGATTCTCTATTGTGATGAATTTTATTCTATGTATTTTGAGAAGCGTAATACTAAGAATGATTTATTAATAAATCATGTATATATACTCCCTTGAGGTTAATTAATTTGTAAAAATATAGCAACTTTCCCACTATTTTTGAAAATTACACTTCCATAACTTTTTGCATATAATTACAGGACCTCCCTTCTCTAATTAGCCATTACTAGGTTAAACAGAAATACATGTTATCAATCCCAAATTTTATTACAATACCCATTTTACCCCTAATCTCTTATATATGCGAGAAAACATTTCATGTCACCACAATTATATTCATCTAAATTAAAGTTCAAATATGTACACACTCACCATGAAATAAACGTAAGGAAAAAGCGATGTTATTGGCAGCGCTGAAAAGGTAATTAAGGCACAAAAGAGATGTCAGTGAAAACACACACATATATATATATATATATATTCTTTAACTTTGACATCAAAGAAGTAAGTACGTGAACGATAAATCCAAACATCTTGAGTTCGATTGAAACCAACCAAACTTTCTTGGCTAACTACTAGTTAAAGCTATTAATTAGCTCGGACATTATACAACCTCATAGAATGGTAGTCCTGCGTGGAAAGCAGAAATTTATTAATCGAACTCCGATAACTAATTGCTTTGAGAAAACAAATTTTCTTGATCAATGATTCATGTAATATCTTATATATTTTAAGAGAATGCAGCTGTACCTACGGATCGAATTCTCCTATGTAATGATATGGGCACGCTTCATAAACAAATAATGTCTTCCAAAAATATCCCAAATCCTTTAATTAATTAAGTGACGTAGCTTAATCATTTATTTGGGTACTGACAAATGTGTCCTATTCATGCAGATCGAGTTTATCATCATCCCATACCGACATTAAGAGAAAAAGAACGAAAATGAAGAAAAGAAAAAGTCAGGCCAGGGGCCCCATTTGGATAGGAGTTTGCGATTACTAGCTATTAATAGAAATGTTCAGTAGGTAGTGCATGGGTTTCTCATACCATCCTCATTTAAAAATTACAATGATCTAATCATCAACTAATTAATTGAAAAAAACTATTAATTTTTTTATTAATTAGAAACATCACAGTTTTTAGCAGTAACATTTTTTAACATTTTTTAAATATCTAAATAATGCAAGTGAATTGGTTGAATAGTCAAAAAATAAAAACTAGCTTAATATAGAAATTTTGATATTTTGAGTCATATAAATTGAGAGATTTTTGTATTATTTGGGTCGTTATCATAATAAGAGAAAAGTTATGTGGCTGATTGTTAAAATAGGTGGAGTGCAATAGGTAAAATGGGAAGCGCGGATAACACTACCCAAATTAATTATGGAAAGAGAAAGAAAATTTAAATGGGATGAAAGTTTAAATTTCATTAATTAATTGGACCAATGATATAATGCCATATCATTTTAAAATGGGATCAAAACCAATAAAAATGAAAGAATTGAGAGAATAGAATGAAAGAAAGAAAGAATTCTAAGGCTGCCACATCAGCGTACTGTTCTTTATATAATAGAAAGAGATACATATATATATATATATTTTTTTTCTAAATGGTGTTGCTAAAGTTTAAAAAGGGCAATGGGAAAATAAATAAATATATATAGGCATGCTGTATGAGGTGCATCTTATGCAACTTTGCATAAAGTGATATGTATAGAGCCCATTGCGGAACAAAGTTTAAAAAACTGATAATTGGATTAGATAAACTGCTTATAAATTTCATGTTAGCCAAAAATCACAATGCTTCAATGGTCGACCGTTCCTAAAAAAACCAACTAGAAAAAATTGGTGACATTTTAAATAAAAAATAAAGTCACAATTGTTCACTATGACATTTTTAAAAAACCAACCGTTGGATCACTATAATTTTTGGCAAACACGAAATTGATAAGTAGTTCTTCTAATCCAATAGTCGATTTTTCAAAATTTGGTATGCAATTAGTTTTATAGAAGTCATCTTAGACAACTTTGTGTAAGGTACACCTTATAATATATATATATATATATATATTAAACATAGGGTGCTTGCCCCTGCTGCTAACTGCTTTAGTCTGCAAACTGATTGGCAGCCTTGCTTATGCACATCCACATGATGCCAATTATGTCTGAGCTTACCGTATATTAATTGTAACCTTTTGCCATACTCCAAGAAATTCGTAACAAATAAACCATTGGTTTTTTTCTCTTTTTTTTTTAACTCTTTTCACATATTTTTTATTCTTTAGAATGAAAAGAAAATGTTAACAATATCTCCTCTTCCACTCCAAAATTATCAAGTAATGGATCCATTATAATTTAAGTGGTATTGAAGATAATAATTCATCTTCACCACAATTATCAAATACACTTGTATCCCATATAAATATATAATTTTCCATATGAATCCATTGTAATTTACATGATATTCAAGATACAAATTCATCTTCATGAATATATATATATATATAGTGCTATGGGATCAAATTTTAGAAAAATAGTTCTTTACCCTTATATAAGTACTTCGAAAACGATGAAGGAATAAACAAAAATGATAATATTAGTTTTCAATAGCTTTCAAAAACTGAAGTATTATAACGACAACAAACACACAAAAATAATATCAATAGAGATGATATTATTGACTGAACACCGAAAAAAAACTCTTCCTCGGCAGAGATAAGTTTATCTCTTTTTTATATAGAAATGATCCATTGCAGTCAGGACTGCAGTGGGCTGCACGGCTATTTGGCCATGTTCCAGTGATCGGTTCCAAATTCCGACCGTTGGATATGATGCTTACCTCCTGCATGCCACGCATACAAAAAATCATACCGATCCGACGGTTGCAATTTTATAAAACCACCCTTAAGCACAAATAAAATTTATATATAGTCTTTGGTAATTTCAGTGTGCTTAAGGCTGGTTTTACAAAATTCCAACCGTCAGATAGGCATGATTTTTTGCAGGCGTAGCATGCAGGGGGTGAACATCATATCCAACGGTCGGAATTTGGAACTGACCATCAGAACACGGCCAAATGGCCGTGCAGTCTACTTGCAGTCCGGACTGCAATGGATCATTTCTCCTTTTATATATATATATAACTTTCGAAAACTGAAGCACTATAACAACTAATACATAACCACAATATAATATATTAGAGATGATATTATCAGTTTGACCAAACATCGAAAATATAAATTCTCCCTTTAAAAAGATAAATGTTTTTAGGTTTTTTTTTTTCTTTAACAATGTAAAAAAATATAAAAAAGAAAAAGAAAAAAAGAAAGTAATATTAGTGATACCTTAGAGCCATGCATAGCAATATTTTTTTTTATTAAAAGGCCGGTTTGTAAAATTAAAACAAGAAGCTAGCTAACTAACTTGAAGACTTAATTATGAGAAAGGAAAAGTTAAGGATAGTATAGATGCATGAGAATGAGATCGAGTACGTTGCTTACCAGCGCAGAGCACCACAATCCATACAGAAATGAGTTGTCTAATGGGCAAACCTCGTTGAGACATATTAAGCAGCTCCACTTTACAGCCTGGGCAATTCTCATAGTAATAATCCTTCTTCAACAACCTCTCCTCACAGTACTCTCCCGCCATTCTTTAACCCACCTCTGTTTCTCTTTTGAAAAGGCTTCAACTTTAATGCTTCTGCTCTCCCCTCGGTATTTAACAAACCCTCTTGAACTACTACTATATATATATATATATAGAGAGAGAGAGAGAGAGAGAGAGAGAGATGTGAAGAAGCTTAAAGGGACTTAC